>CAWUFW010014529.1:0-409442 GCA_963921515.1 Calotriton arnoldi | reverse complement strand
AATGCATTGGGTCACATTTTGACATGCTTAGTTAGCTGAATTCACTTGTGTAGTCATCATGTTTTCGATTTAGAGCATTCAGCTCTTACACCAAGTGCTTATGACTTATCATTTTATGTTTTCTACAAAGACAATTATAATTTATGATGAATAAGAAATATATTATTCTACATATGAGTTGGAGTAACATTTTTATTGTAACAGCCCGAATCGTATGAAATTGGATTGAACTGTTGAAACCTTAGGGACATTTGCTGTGCACTACGCAGGTTCGGAGTATTCCGGGTCCTCTCATTTGCATGTCGTACACAGGGGTTAGGGCTATACCCCTTCACGCAGTAACACGCAAAGAACTATTTATGTTAGTTATCTCAGAAGTAAGAGTTTAAACCTTTCATTAATTTCAATAGGAGTGCAGGCCCAATTCAAATACAACGTAGTCTGACTTTCAAGCCCGATCATGGACCAGCACCCTTCACCTAATATGTCCTTTAAAGACATTGCCGATTTAACTATGAACCAAGCCGAAACAAAAGTTTACACAGCAGAAGACGCTGAATCCATTTATTCACTTATAAAGGAAGCACGTACTTTCAGCACGACCGCAGGAACTACAACACAGTTATTACGACAATTAGAACACACAATGCGTAAAGAAATTAATCAACGTCTCCACGCCACAACATTGATTGAATACCACAAGGTGAAATGCATACCGAGAGGGTTGAGAATTGCCTTAAAACCAATGCTTTTCAAATTTAACAAAACTTTTATGGCACGCTGGTATCCCATATTGAATAAATGTTCATTGGATCTCATCTTGCTGATTATCGAAGAATCATCTTTCATTCTCAATGAACTCACTCAGGATATTTCAAAACAGAAGGATGAAATTGTGGAACGGATGGAACAGGAAGATTGGACCAAGGATTAAATGACATCAATGGCAGATTGGATGCACACGCAAAAGAGGTTCATGATCGTAAAATACGCAAATTCAGAAGAGATACCATAGATTACAAATTGGACGAAGTTTATTCATGGGCTGAGGCATATGCCCAGAAGAGATTCTTCAGAAAACCGGATAATGCATCATCTGAAGAGAGCGTAGTGAACGATCAAGAACTATCTTTGCAAAGAGCACCAGCACCAAAAATAATTGAACAACTAAAGCGGCTGACGGAAAGTCCAGCATCTACATCAACTGATAAACCGTCTTTTTTGGCACAAGGCCAATCCTCAAACCTTCCGCCAGACAAATCGAATCTTCCAAAAGAAAACGAACTCGCCGGGGACAAATCAAAAAAAGTCACGGAATCGGGCAGGCCTCAGAGAAATCTCAAGAAATGAAGAGTCTAGTGATGAACATATCCAAAAGAAGTTTCAGCGTAGAAGAAATCCGAGTACTTAATAAGGGCATGTCATATGTTCCCACGTATTTGTCGAACGCATTGGAAACTGAGGTGGCTTTATTTAAGTTCATGCGTAAATTGAGACTCAGATGGTTTTTCTTTACCACTACACCACAGCAAAAGCAAACAAAACCACCAGAAGTTTTTCGTCCTAAAAGCAATTTCATGGCTCCCTTTTCGCACAAAAGTCTTGATAATTTTGAAATGTTGGTTAAAAAAGATTTGGAAAACATAAAATACAGGGTACCCAAGCACACAAATCTATCAAAGAAAGAGATACGTATTCTTAATTCCTTGAGACAGGATAAGCAAATAACTTTTCAACCAGCAGACAAAGGGGGGGGGCGCTTGTCGCCATGGACATAGACTTTTACGAAAGAAATGTGTACGCACATGTCAACAACACTGAAACTTACATTCAATTGGATACAGATCCGACCACAGAATTTATGAAACTGCTTGAGTCGATTTTGTTAAATGCAGAGAACATAGGTTTAATCAATGAGAACACCAGAAGGTTTTTACAGAACACCACGCCTAAAACACTGCATATATACATACTTCCCAAGATTCATAAAGATGCCACGAATCCCCCTTTTCGACCAATTGTGGCTGGATGTGGTTCGATCCACGAACCGATTGGACAATATTTGGATCACCATCTACAACCACTGGTACAATCGTGGGGTACCTATGTTAAGGATACCACTGACTGCCTACAAAAATTAGCAATGATAAGCCATCACTTCACGGAGGAGGTCTTATTATGTACCATTGATGTAGTGGCCTTATATACTTCAATTCCCCATAACGAGGGTTTAAAAGCAGTAGAATGGAGATTTTTACAAACAGCCACACAGGAAGATCTAGGAGTATTTCTTTTGGAGTTACTTCATTTTTCGCTGTATCATAGCTACTTTTCCTGGAAAGACAAATTCTTCTTGCAACGCACAGGCACGTCCATGGGTTTTCCCGGAGCTCCATCGTATGCGAACACATATATGGCTTACTTTGAAGACACGCATATATTACACAATTCCCGATGGCAAGAAAACCTCATCACATATATGCGTTACATAGATGACATTTTGGTTATTTGGAGAGGTACACGAGATGCATTGGAAGATAACATCAATGAGTTAAATCAATGTAACCCACGGATTCAGTTTACGTTTGACATCAATCCAGAGACTATTCATTTTTTGGACATTGAAATCCACAAGACTACAACGGGATTCGAGACTTCTGTATATAGAAAACCCACGGATGTAAACAACACTTTACATGAGCGCTCATCCAATTTCACTCAAGAAACATTTGCCTGTGTCCCAACTCATCAGAATCAAAAGAATAACATCCCAGGAAGAAAGGAGTGAGTTTTTAATTGAGGAGCAATTGAATAGATACAAAAACAGGGATATCCCCCGCAAGTTTTGAATGCCGCCAAGGAAATAGTGGCCAAGAAGAGACGGGAAGACTTGTTACAGAAATCTAAGAAGTCACTGAAAAACGGGAAGTGTTTGTAATAAAACACTCAGCACAATCCACCAAGATCAAAAACATCATCACTAAACGCTGGGAGATTATAGAGCAAGAGGTTGACTTCACATCACTTTTTTGGATAAACCTCTTTTGCACATAATCGTTCAAAGAACTTAAGGGAAATGTTAAAACCCAGATCTATGACATTGACACAAACCCATAAAGGGATGAGAAAATGTTGGAACTGCGGACAATGTGGCAACATAATTCCAGGAAACACTTTTTCACATCCTCATACAGGGCATAAAATTCAGTTGAGATACTCATCAGATTGTAACACAGAGGGTGTCATCTATGCAATTCAATGTCCGTGCGGACTGATTTATGTGGGAAGAACGTCGCGCAAAATCAAAACACACATCATCGAGCACAAAAGTATGATTCGCAACAAAAATTGTAAGTCATGTTTAGCTGCACATTGGGTTAATACACCACATACTATCCCTCAGATCAGGTTTACGGTATTAGAAAAAATTGATTCTGTCTCAGGAATAGATTATAATGTCGCTCTGGCACGCAGAGAAACATTTTGGATCAAATATCTAGGTACCATTATACCAGGTGGTCTTAATGACCATTATGAACTATTATGTTTTCTATAATCATATAGTCTCTAGCTATATGTTGAAGCATCATGCTTTGCCTTTTTTGCAATTTTCAATGTATCGTTGTGTATTGTTCATATGTTTGGATAATATGTGACCTATTCACCGTAATAACGTTTATATTACTAATTTTGTACCTGCATTTTTATGAATATTGTACAGGATCTGCACACGCATCACATTATGAACTTTTTGATCTTTTGGCCATGGTTTTCACACGGATAGCGTTAGTTTGGATTTCATTCATTTATTATTTTCTCTTCTTTTCTTCACTTCTTTGTATTTCATACATCTTTTGTGTTTTGTTGCTGGGCTTGTCTCACCATCCTTAGTCTTTTGAACTTCGCGCACAGCATGAGTTTCACAGTGTTCTTTACTCTGAGGTACAGCGCCACACTGAGGCAGACAGCGGTGACACATAGAGAGGCCAACGAACAACAGTTGACAATAAAGTTTCTGTTTTTGTCACGTGGTATGGTTAAAACCACAGCCGTCACTACGTTAGGACGTTCGTAATCAGCTGTGAGGACACGTAGTTTTCAAATCACTGCTACACGTTGGCAAGAGGTGAGTATTTGGTGCAGTTCGGGATAATGTCTCGGTACTTTTCTTTGTAACGTTTGGTTTTAGCATGACATATTGTTTAACATCGATACGATGTATGGTCTTGATTGCAGGTTCGAAGATTTGTCTTTCACTTTAACATGGAGATTGCATTTTTCATTCTGGTAAGAGTGTTTACATCACAAGAGCACGGGGTGCGTTTAGCCTTTTATAGTCTTGTGTTCATTAGCTGTTGTTTATTTACTTGATACCGAAGTGAGAGCTTGTTCTTCCTAGGAAGACGCGGTAAGGGAACACATTTTTACGTTAGTGTTTCACATTCCTTAGTCGACTTAATTACACTTGAAGTAAGGCACTTAACTCTCATTGGTTTTTTAATCAGAAGCATGTCACTACGTTCACATTATGGCTGATCGGATTTTATACTCACTTTTTAGTTACTCTTCTGTTTCTTTAGTCGACTCTATTACACTTGAAGTAAGGCACTTAACTTTCGTTGGTTTTTTATTCAGAAGCACGTCACTACGTTCACATTATGGCTGACCGGTTTTTATATTCACCTTTTAGTTACCTTTCTGTTTCTTTTACATACGGGGGCACTTTTTTAACGTGTGCAAATCCTTTTTCTCTTTCTTTAGCTACAAATATGTATTCTTTGGAAAATGTGTGCATCCTGCCTTCTGGCAGAACGTGGAATTGACATTACTGTTTATTCTCATTTTCGTAGTTCCATGCGGAAGTTGCTTCAAGTCATCAATCGAACTATCATATTGTTGTGATTGTATTACATGTACCCCTGAAGAAGGGTTTTTATTAACCCGAAATGCATTGGGTCACATTTTGACATGCTTAGTTAGCTGAATTCACTTGTGTAGTCATCATGTTTTCGATTTAGAGCATTCAGCTCTTACACCAAGTGCTTATGACTGTTATCATTTTATGTTTTCTACAAAGACAATTATAATTTATGATGAATAAGAAATATATTATTCTACATACGAGTTGGAGTAACATTTTTATTGTAACAGCCCGAATCGTATGAAATTGGATTGAACTGTTGAAACCTTAGGGACATTTGCTGTGCACTACCCAGGTTCGGAGTATTCCGGGTCCTCTCATTTGCCTGCTAGGCACCGCCACTAGTTTGTGGTTGCAGGGTGGGTCCGACAGGCAATCCTAACGATTGCCTGTGTCGGACCCGTGGCAGACGGACTTCCCGTCTGCCAGCAATCCGCCCGCCATCCTGATCAGGCGGGCGGAGAATGGCCGCACGATGGCGGTGACGGATTCACTGCTATCCTAATCAGCCCCTTAGTTTCTATCAATGTTGATCCCACATTCTGCTCATGCCAACAAGATCGCTGGTACATGTTATTCCCTTTTTAAGAGCTTAAGGACAATTCGTCCTTGCTTCTGGGTTGATGGGAGAATGTTAGCGATTCAAGCATGCTATCTCGTCCTGTTTGAATTATAGGAATGTAGTCTTGCTTGGCTTACCTAAATATCTTATCTGTTGCCTTCAGATTGTTCAAAACTTAGCTACCACATCTGTTACTTAAAGCACCTCTGCATGTTTCTTTTAAATTGAAGTTGGACTACTTCCATAGGTCCCAATGAATACATAAAACTTGTTTAGGATATTTTTCATGATGCACAAGAAACTTGCTGACATTTGACCTGAGTATGTCAGCAATCAGCTTCAGTCCTACATACCCTCTCACTTGCTCCTTTCTTCTTCTCATGAGCTTATGATTGTGACCATGTTTAATTACGACTGAGCAGAAAGATGGTATTTATTGGTTCTCCCTTCGATTACCAGGAAACAAGAGGTAAAATACTCTACCCATGTGAGTGCTGGGTGTACGGTGCACGTGTAAGAGTGCAGGGTGTATAGCACTTAAAACCCAGAACTATTGGCATTTCTGATGCTTGTTTTTTCATTTGAAACTGATCACAACGTATGCATCGGTTTCCTTTTTATCTTTCACTCTTAAAGGAACTTACAATATTGTTTTAGGATGTCCATTCTGACACAGGTCTTCATCCTTTCAGAAAGGTATTGATTTTTGTTTCATTTGATGTTTAATTGCTGGAAAGATTGTTGATTTTAAAAGGAAATCTCATTTTTGAGAAGGCTTATCTATAATCATACACAGTTGAGGCGCATTAGGTATACACTGAATAGACCAGGAACAAGAGCGATCAATAAAACAATCAATAATTAGAAAATGGTGTCCTTATCAAAGTCTTATCCTTTTCTTACCTCTAATGGCCCCAGGGATGCTCAGTCTCAGATGATAAAGGCATCACTTCCATGTTAGGTGTTAGAGTTGAAAGAGGCAAACGAAGGAGGAAAATTGCAGCTTTCTGGAACCATAATCCTGCCCTCCAGGCACACCATTCATGTTATTCTGACTTTGTCATTACAGACCTGGTTGACAAAGGGATTTCTACAGCAACATTGAATTTAGGTACGTAAAGACCTTCATTTGCAAATGAGAACTGAAGAGAACTGGAGTTATTTAAACAAAACGCAATTTTAAGCGCACATAATTTGACTTCTGATTATATGTGCTTACTGGGGGTGTTGTGGGTATTCCATGGTGGATTGTGCCTGTCCAAACAGGTGGACACCCAGAAACTTTCAAACTGGCGGCTACTAACAAACATTTGTCAGCTGCACAGCCACCTCAAATATAGTCAGGGGTTTACTCCTGCCACAGGCAAGAACAGGGATGGAACTGCTTTAAAGTTGGTTGGGGGGGTGTATAAGAAGGTTTTTTCCCGCTAGGACTAAATATAGCCCGTCCAAAAACAAAAGTTTGGATGTGCAATGGTGTATAGTTACACTTTCACAAACTTTCTCCTGTGACATGTATATCTGTGTAAATACGCACGTGAGTCAAGACAGCCACACAGTCTCAGACTACAAATCTTTTCTTAGAATTGTTCAAAGAATCCAATAAGGACAAGCATGTACTCTGAGACCGGGATAACCTGCAATCACAGGCAGTGATATGTACCATTGGACTTCTTTGATGCTCTGATTACATTTTCATTTGTGATTATTCAATGGTTGTTTCCAAGCATACTAGAGAACCCGTGGGAATCGATAAATGTAAAACATCAACACATCTCCTGCACGAGCCAAACGAAATTCGATAAAATATGTACAAATAATAAATAGATAAATGCAGTGAAGGAGATGTGAAGTACTTCCTCTTCGTCATTAACAGTAGACAGCAGTATAGTTTTAATTTTCTCCCTGGACCTAGAGCCGGGTGTTATTTTTACACCTTACAAAGTTGACGAAGTTTCCCTGATTATCTCCACCTTTGCCAGTCCAAAACTTTTCTATGCTATAGCGTGATAACGTTCACCACATAGGATGCAAATTTTCACTTTCGCCCAACCTAACCATTACAGAAAATGAATACCTTCAGTCTGTGCAACAGTATGGAAAGCATTGGACTTCGGAAGGGTAAGATTTACTATTTCCACTCCAGTGTGTGCAACAGTAGGGAAAGAGTTGGATTCAAGAGTGGTAAGATTTACTATTCCCACTCCAGGCTGTGCAGAAGTAGGGAAAGCGTTGGGCTTCAGAGGGGCAATATTTACTATTTCCACTCTAGTCTGTGCAGCAGTAGGGAAAGCGTAGGACTTCGGAGGGGTTACATTTACTATCCCCACTCCATTTTGTGCAACAGTAGGGAAAAAGATGGACTTCAGAGGGGTAAGATTTACTATTCCCATTCCAGTCTGTGCGACAGTAGGGAAAGAGTTGGACTTCGTAGGGATTCAATTTACTTTTCACACTCCGGTCTGTGCAACAGTAGGGAAAGCGTTGGACTTCGGAGGGGTTGCATTTATTATTCCCATTCCATTCTGTGCAACAGTAGGGAAAGAGATGGACTTCGGAGGGGTTTAATTTACTATTCCAAACCAGTGTCTGCAAAGACAGGAATAACCCTATTAATTTAGAACAAATATAAAACTCTTAATATGAACATTATTAATTAACCAACATAAATGTATATGTATATAAAATAAAAAACAATTAAAAAATGTATGTGATTATTAAATGTTTTAATAAATAATTATCAATTTTAAAAATGGTTATTTATTTATTACTTAACTTCCAACACATACCCCCAAAAACCTAGCAGCCCACACTTAAAATATAACTTAATTAAATAGGTATAACATAAATTACATAATTGATAAAAATTTTATTAATTATCAATTAATAACTATTTGTTAATTACTTAACATCCAACGCTGTACCCTTAATATTGTAGCAATTCTAGCAATCCACAACAAAAATATAACTAAAATAAATCAATATTACATATTTTTTTATTAATTAATAGTAAATGAATAATTGATAATTAATTAATACTGAATTAAATTCCAATCTTATATTCCTACAAACCCCACATCCCTAACCTAAAATGTAACTAATATATACATTTATTACACAGTTTACAAAATTAATATTATTTAAATAATTAATAATAAATTAATTGTTAATCAATTATTTCTTAATTAACTTCCTACCCTATACTCCTACAAACCTAGCAACCCGCTACAACACTATAAATTACTATTTGCAATTAAATAAAAAAATCATAAATCACTTAAAATGGCAAAATATATGCAAAAATATTTTTAACAAATATACAAACAATAACACATAAAATTAATATTTGAACTAAAACATATTAAGATAATATAAAAATGATATTTTTTACAACTATACTATTGAAAACGATATTAACAGCAACGGTATTCTTAACAACGATATTACTTACGTGAAAAAATTGATATTCTTGACAATATTTCTGCATCACAATATTTTTGTATCACAATATTTGTTTTCCAATATTTCTGTATCCCGTAATTTATGGGAGTCGTAAAGGAGACGGATGCAGAGGGACGAACCAGGGTGGCTGAATTGAGAATTTGAGAAGAATCAGACCTTTTCCAAGATGGTACCACCAACAACACTTTGACCTTCTACCTCTGAATTTTGTCTCGAGTCCTGCTGATCAAGGAAAATGGGAAAAAGCGAAGAGAAGACCCTGAGGCCAATGAAAGCTCATTACATCCACCCCCCCCAGGCTTCCTGGCAGGAAAGGAGAGAGCAGAAATTGGGAAGAAAGGCATTCTCGGGCAATGCAAACAGATTCACTCAAAGAACACTTAAATTATTCACTATCTCCCAGAACATCAGAGCAGTGAGACACAGTGGAACTGAGGAGGGAAAAGTCCTATTCAAACAGTCAGCAAGCTAATTTTCCCTCCCTGGAAGATAGATCGCTTTCAACAACATCACATTCATCTCCACCCATGACCCAACTTCCTCTACTAGCGAGGCCAACTGATGAGACCTGGTGCCTCCTCGATGGTTCACATAAGCTCGAGCTGCCTGGTTGTCTGTCCTGATCTGAACTGAACAGCTCTGAATTAGAGGGAGAAATAATTGGCAAGCTCTAAGAAGTGCTGCAAGGTCCCTCCAATTGAATGACTGTCCGGTTTCTGTCATGGTCCATAGACCTCAAGTGCAAGAATTCCCCAAGGCCGCTCCCCAGCCGCAACTGCTGGCATCCGTTGTGATCGTCTGAGGAATCAGAGGAGAGAGGAGAAACCCTCCTGCTCAGGTTCCCAGCCTCCAACCACCACTTTAGTTTGTGAGAAACAAGTGAAGTCACTGGTACTAGGGCGTCGTAATCTTGGCAGGAAAGGAGAGAGCAGAAATGTGGAAGAAAGGCATTCTCGGGCAATGCAAACAGATTCACTCAAGGAACACTTAAATTATTCACTATCTCCCAGAACATCAGAGCAGTGAGACACAGTGGAACTGAGGAGGGAAAAGTCCTATTCAAACAGTCAGCAAGCAAATTTTCCCTCCCTGGAAGATAGATCGCTTTCAACAACATCACATTCATCTCCACCCATGACCCAACTTCCTCTACTAGCGAGGCCAACTGATGAGACCTGGTGTCTCCTCGATGGTTCACATAAGCTCGAGCTGCCTGGTTGTCTGTCCTGATCTGAACTGAACAGCTCTGAATTAGAGGGAGAAAGAATTGGCAAGCTCTAAGAAGTGCTGCAAGGTCCCTCCAATTGAATGACTGTCCGGTTTCTTTCATGGTCCATAGACCTCAAGTGCAAGAATTCCCGAAGGCCGCTCCCCAGCCGCAACTGCTGGCATCCGTTGTGATCGTCTGAGGAATCAGAGGAGAGAGGAGAAACCCTCCTGCTCAGGTTCCCAGCCTCCAACCACCACTTTAGTTTGTGAGAAACAAGTGAAGTCACTGGTACTAGGGCGTCGTAATCTTGAGAACTGGGATCCCATAAAGAGAACAGATGAGACACAAAGTAGTACAAATGAAGGCAAGCCCATAGTACCAACAAACGGGATGCTTCTATGTCCCCCTGAATACGAAGCCAGTCTCTTGCTGTGACTTGATGCGGGGAAAGGAGGAGGCAGAGATGAGTTAATAACCTCTGTTGACCTGCCTCCGGGAACAAATCTTTGCTTTGTAGAGTATGGAAGTGAGACCAGATGAACTGAAGGTGTTGAGAAGGAACCAGGAATGACTTCTCTGGATTCAGGAGGAAACCATGGTTCTTGAGGCAGTTGCACACCCACCGGACAGCTTGACTGGTCTTGGAAAAAGAAGTGTCACTGATTAACCAATCGTCCAGAGATAGGAACACCAACAGACCCAAGGAATGAAGATTCCATACCAGAGGAGCCAAAGTTCTTGCAAACAATCAAGGTGCTGAAGATAGACCAAAAGGTAAAACACAGAATTGAAATTGATGCTCCAACGCAGAGACTCTGAAACATTTCTGAGAAGCAGGATGAACATGAACGTGCAAATAGGCATCCATCAGATCTAGTGAGGCCAGACACAAGCCAGGAGACATGAGCAGCAGAATATCCTGCAAACTCACCATCTTGAACCTCTAATGAGAGATATAAAGATTCGCACTGTTTGAGGTTGAGGACTGGGCGAAAGGCGTCTGAAGCTTTTTAAACTAAAATCATGAGACAATAGAATCCCTGGCCTTTTTCTGCCTCCAGAACTGGAGCTATAGTGTTCTTTGCAAAAGGTTCTTTGATCCTCATCTGTAGGCCCAATAATTTGCCCTGATTGCGAGAAGTGGGGGTCTGGATAAAGAAGTTGCATGGAAGAGATAAGAATTATGTCCTGTAGCCTTCTCTGACCAACGGGAGAACCCAGGAATCCGAAACATCTCTTTCCCAACGTGAGTTGCCTATGGGACAGTAGCAGGAGAAACTAGAAGTTGCTGCTGGGATTTGCCATGGGAGGGAGTGCCACAGCTAAATCCCCTGCCCGAAGCCGTAGAGTAAGAAAGAAAGGTTCTGCAGAACCCAACACCAGTCCCTTTGGAAGGAGGACTCACTGGCATAAGCAATTTATGGTCTTTAGCAGATTTTCTCACCAAATCTTCCAGGTGCGAACTTAAGAGCTTTGAACAATGGAAAGAGAGTGAGAAAGCAGAGATTTCTGTTGAATGTGGTAACTTGTGGAAATAGAGGAACCTGAAGCTGCCGCAGCAGCAGATAAGGAATCAAAGGTCAGACCTGAACGGAACATCACCTCCTGTTCCATGACTGACAATTTGGAAGTACTATACTCTCCGTCCTGTAACTCCTCCACCAGGTCCTTAAACTCATGCAATAGGGACTGGAGGACACAAGTTGCATACGCCCCTCCTCTGATGGCAAAGTTCATGGCTGAATAGACTCTTTTAATTGCTCCCTCCACTTTTATATCTACTTGTCAGGAGGAGAGGCATGCTCTGAAATAATGGAGCCTCCAGATGCAAGACCTACCATCAGATAGTCAACTTTCACTGTAGAGGGAAATTTCTCTGCAAAGAGGATACCACTTGCAAAGAAAGCATGGAAACCCAGTCTTTTCAAAGTTGGGCCATTCTCTACTTAAGAGACCCCAAATGGCTTTATGTATGGGGAGAGACTCTGGATTCTTCTTATGATACTTAAGAAGAAAGTCATCCTCCTCTAACAGGGCACCAGTATCTGGAAAAGACAAATTCTCTCTGATATGGGCCAGCAAATCCTTAAAATCAGAGCCCTGAATGCATCTGCCCATGATTTCCTCTAATGGTCAGAATCAGGGTCCACAAAACAAGAAGCTTTGGGAACTTTAGGTGCTGGAGTTCCTTTCAATCCACAAAATCAGATTCCATTGACTTATTAATCATTTCTTGCAGCAGTTGTAGATCTTGGTAAGGGCCCTCCTCAGAAAGCTGTCCAGGGCTGGGACCTTCTTCCACTCAAGAGACCTCCAAGTAGTGCCTTTGAGATACGCATTTTCCCTCCATGTTGAAACACCAAGGAGAAGGAAAACGCACCACTATGTCGGTAGGACTCTACCCACATTGCACTCTTCAGACAAGATCTGAGCAAGACTATGGGCTGCATGACAGACACTGGAACTCGAATGATAACTCTAGATGATATGATCTAGGAGCTTCAGCAGACCATCCAAAAGCTGAAATCCTCCACTGGGAAGATGCCAGCCAGGATTGAGGATGAGATGAAGCAACCTCTGTTTCATGGGATTTCCAAAGGGTAAAGAGCGAATGCACACAGGACAATTCTGGAAGGCTTCTCCTGGCAGACCGACTTTCAACCTGTTTCCTGAATGAGCCCACTGGGCACTAATGCAGAGATCCCCCCACCTCCCTGAGCTCTACTTAGACCCACGTTTGCCTGGGTCCTAAATTTTAGGAATAGAGATCTCATCCTTAGAACATTCAGAGAAATGGTAGAGGTGTCTCATGACTCCCAGAAGAGTTTTGTTTTCCAGGACTATACCAAACTAGTTCAGAAACAGAGGAAAGCATACGAAGAAGTGAAGCAATTACTTTACGCCATGGAAATATAATATATGTTGCTTTACCCGGACAAGCTAGAGATTATATACTAAGGGAAAACACTTGTATTCGACTAGCCTAACCGTGTTTGGAAAAGGGTGGAGGAGTGGACCCCACACCTGACTAGACACCACTCTCAGAGTCTACTAGATCAGCAGAATGATGTAGCCGAAGGAGAGCCTGAGGAAGAGATGGCTTCAAGCCTGCTGAGGTTTGAGACAGAGGTAAAAAATGCACCCAAACAAACCACTCTGGGCAAAGACATGGGGAGCCTAAATGCAAATTCAATGGACATGGACAGTAGTACAGCAGGTCCAGCGTGGAATGAGACATGACAAAGTTCAAAAGAATTGACTTATTTGTCAGCCAGCTTTAACTCTTTGCTTAATATGGGTGCATCTAGAATTAGAATAAGTGAAGGGGCAAAATACTGTACTGCTTGTGTTAAATAGATCTTTAGATTGGGGATTTTTTCATACAGGCGACAGATGCTTCCACCTACGAAGTGAGGAAAGGGGGCAGTTGGAGGGTTTATGCACGCATTATGAACTGTGTGAAGTAGTATCATTGCATCGAACAGACCTGGTAAGAAATGCTTTTCTGCTCACATTTTCCACGTGATAGATGGTTGTTGAAAGCCCCAAAATCGGCATTTTGTTATTCACTATCCCGCTTGTTAGAAATGGGATCTCTGGTTGGCTAAGGCTTGCACCAAAGCCAGGCAGAGACCACCACTCTAGTCAGGGCAAGGGAGTTACACGCCGAAGATAACCCCTGCTCACCCCCTTGGTAGCTTGGCACGAGCAGTCAGGCCTATCCCGGAGGCAATGTGTAAAGTGTTTGCGCAACACACACACAGCAACAACATACGAGGCACACCACAAAAGGAACTCCACACAAGGTTATATCAAAAATAGCCTTTGTATTACCATAAACACATTAGAATAGTAATCACACAATATACACTGTGCCAACTGGCACTAGGCAGTATTTACAAGGGATTATATACACTTGACAGGGCCAATTGGGCCACTGTCAGAACCATCACTTAGTAAAGATAGTAAATGTAGAACATATAATAAACGTAGAACACAACCAGTAATTACTGGCAAACACTGTACTCAGCATTATCTCCTGCAACATAAACCATATCATGCACAGTATCACATCAGGCGTAAAATACATTCTGCGCCAACCTCATAAGCCTAAACATATTAGACCATAACCTCCTAATCATAACTCACATTAGGCATAAATCACATTGGAGAATAACCTCCCAAGCATAAACCACAGTATGCAAAACCTCATAACATAAACCACAGTAGAGGCATAAATCAGGTGCATGAATAACAGTACATGAATCACATTTCCTGCGCACCACATAAATCACATTAGGGCCTGGCGCCCTATCAACCTAACAATCCCCCTGGCCAACTGGCATTCTCAGAGGGCTCAAATGCCCTGAGTCCCAAATGTCAGGGCGGCTGCCACTGCAGCAGAATCCACAAGTGCACAATTGCGCTGGGGCACAGGAGTGTATCTCACTCCTGTCTCACTAAAAATGCCCCCAAAGAAATGTCAGCCTAAACGTTGCAGCTGCCGCTAATTGCCGTGCAGCTGTGACCATCGCGGTAGGCATGGCACTCACTGTGCCTTCTGGGCCCCCACTGGGGCTCTCCACAGCAAAACTTGCCCAATTGTTGCAGTTGCCCGCTACGGCGGTGCAACTGAGGAAATCAATAGGCACTGGCACGAACATGCCCCCTGGACCCCCACCGGGGCCCTGAAAACAATGTGCCCACATTGGAGCGGCCCGTTCTCCTGCGGGACCGCTCAGAAAGCCAGGAAACACCAACAATGTACCAAGTAAAGCCCTACTCTGGGCGTCTGTAAAACAAATGGCCTCTGCGTCGGGAATTTAGCAATCACCGTGCCCCCTTCCCCGGGGCACATCGGGTGCAGCTCTGGCACCAACACTACTCTGCGTGCCCCCTCCTTGCAGCCAGAATGAAGCAAAAGGGACAGCCCCACTCACCGGGCTGCCTCAGGACTCCTTCGGCGTCTCTCCTGGCGGCATGCGGGGCTCCCACAGCTCACGGGGGCCCGCTCAGGGAAACGCCTACTTCACGACCTGGCAGGCACGCAGGGCTCCCACCAACATACGGGAGCCCTGCTCGGGCAGGCGCTGACTCCCTTCCTGTGCGCCTCCTTCCGCTTCCGTCCGCGAAGCCCCGCCTACGTCCAGGCGTCCCGCTTGGCTTCCTCCTCTCGAGTGCGGGGTGGGCACCCGCCATCAGAAGACATGCAACAGCGGGGTAGGCTCCCGTTTTACTTCTTCAGGGCCCACGAACAGCGGGGTGGGCTCCCGCTGTTAAAAGGATGCATGAACGCGGGGTGGGCTCCCGCTTCGCTTCTGAGCTCACCACAGTGTGGGGTAGGCTCCCGCAGTTATGTACAAACATCGCGGGGTGGGCACCCGCCAGCAGGCATAAAACAGCGGGGTGGGCTCCTGCTCACCAGCATCATGAGGGAATCCCTACGCTGGGGATTCCCTCCCTCTCCTCATGCAGCGCAGCGCTGCCAAGCCCACGCTCTCTTCCTTCCTGGAATAATTAGAAATATAGCGCTCACGAGGCGCTAGATGCAGCAAAAGGTTGTTGAGGCCCTCAGAGATCAAGGGGGCAAGGCTGGGCCCAGGGAGGCAAGCCCTCATGGCAGTTCCTCCTGGGCCCCAGCAGCAGCACGCCCCAGCAAGGTCAGGAACAAGCACAGAAAACAGAACATTTTCATGGGGTCACAGCCCCTATATTTATATTACACCATCTCTTTGTCTGCAGTACAGGGCATGGGGAACCAGATGCAACTGGTTCAGGGGGGATTTGGAGCACTTTGTTTTCCAAGCTCCTCTTCCCCTTTGTCAGGTGGGGGCTAGGTGATCAGACACACCACAGGGGGCGGAGCCAGCATTGTGCAGGCTGGGCACAGTCCTATTTAGGGTCAGGGGATTACTCCTCCCACTACTCCCAGGGCAGATGTCCCATTCAGCCTAGCGCTGACTCACCCTGCCCCTCCTGGAGCCACACACACCTCCCAGCACCTGTCACTCACAAGCCGGACATGCAATTCACATCAGGCAGGCAGACACATAGCACAAAAAAATGCCAACTTCTAAAAGTGGCATTTCTCAACCAGTCATCATAAATCTGCGCACACCATTGCGCAGCATTTATTCTTACAATTTCATACATACTAAACTCGACCACGCTGCTCCTCCCATCCCAGGAATTATCACTGACACACTTTATCAGGGAATCCCCAATGCATTCCTATGGGAGGGCAGGCCAACCTTACCAAATGTACACAGAGAGCGCACGATCTTTACACTGGACCACAGTGATAAAGTGCCCAGAGGCCTAAAACCACCAACACCATGTCAGAGAGAAGGCAAAAAGTTTGGGGATGAACCTGCCAAAAAGGGCCAAGTCCAACACAACCCCCTTCCAGCCAAAACGCAGGGTAGACCAATCACTACCTTGATGGGCTTCCCTGCTTCAGGCGATAGAACACGGACGCGGGCCCGCAACTGCAGGGACACCCTCCGGTTCTACGCCACTCTGAACCCATGTGGTTTCCTCTGAAAAAAACTCTCAGGCCCAACTAGGCTACCCCACTGGTACTCCCTAGTTGTCCTCGGCCAGGACCAGGCCCTAGACCCTCCAGACACCTCCGGTCCTTGCCAATCCACAGAGTGGGGGGCAGTAACCCCTGGCACATAATAGCCATTCTCCACTCCTCCTCTCAGTGTAGTTCCTAACTGCCACTGATCCTCCAACTTAGGGTCCGCACCCTCAGGCTGACCAGAGGTCATGGGCGAAGCGTTTCCTCACCCTACCTCCCTTCTGGGGTTCCGCACTCTCCCAGGAGAAGCACCCCCAGACCACAACTCTCCCACCAGTTAAGGACCTCTCTCCATCAACTGGTCTACCCACCTGGGATCTAACGCAAAACAAACACAAGGGTCGCAGGGAAGGTAATGCGTCTGTTCCTTACACTCAGGGGAGTGGATGCATCGGTTCCTTACTGTTGCGCAGGGGAGTTGACGCTCGCTTCCTTACTGTGTGGGGAGTTGACGCACCGGTTTCTTACTGCGATCCGATGTGCACTGGGGTCAGAGGCGAGGACTCCCTCCCTCTCCACCCCCTTCCAGAGCCCTGTACCCTCCCAACTGGAGTGGTACCCCTAGAAGCTACACCGGTCAGGACACTGATTACAGTTGCCCTTCCCTCCAGGTCAGGCATACCCTGAACCTGGCCTCCCAACCCAGGGACAGAACCCTTTGGCTGAGCACCCGCCTGTCGCACCAGGACTTCCTTGGGAGCACACATGCCCCCCCTGAGGGTGACACATGACTCATGTGTTGTGTGACAGTCTGCCTGGCGCAGACCTCCCGACCTCCTGTCCACTTGACAGTGCGTGAAGATCCCCCAGGACAGAAGTGGTGTCACCATGGTCAATCATTGGTGACTCAGCCCTTCTGGCTGGCCCCTGACCCACTGGTTCTTCCACTGGGGACTCTTTCCCCCTCTCACCCCTCCATCTGGACTTCTGCACCCTCCACTTAGGAGTGGCACTGCCAGACACCAGAACCACTGGAGCTCCATTTACAGATGCTCCAGGTTCTCTAGGCACTGGGAGATCCCCCCTCAAAATGACGACCAGTACAGCCTAGGTCCCCAACCTGGTGTTCCCTCTAGGAACCCTCCAGGCCCTGAGACTGGGTTTCGGGTATCTTGGGACACGCAGCCCCACACTCACTCCTTCTCCGCAGAGACAGGACGTGAGCCCCCACACCCTCCCACTACACTGGGACCTAGCTGGGCTACTCTGAACCTCTTCCACCTCGCAGGTCCGGAAGATACCGGAGCCATTCCTTTTAAGATCACTCCCAAATGCCTCTTCAGATCCTCTAACATGCAGCCAGAGGTCTGCCTCCCGTGCAAGTTCCCTGGGATAAGAGAACTCACACCCAATCGTCCAGTGTATCACAACACTCATCCACACTCCCCCCAAGACTGGTGAGACAGTATCTTACTGCCCCTGAATCTCAACCTGTACCCCTCTAACTGGGAACTAGGTACCATCTCCCGGGCTCTGGGAATGGGACTTCCTGCACTGGACTCCACATTGCTGCCACCACTGGATCCCAACCTTACTGGGGAATCCAGAAAACTCAAACTGCACTTAGGGGATAATCTACCCTCCCAAGCTGGTTACTCCATGCAAATTAAGTTACCACTGTAGGCCAACCCCAACACGCAGCATATGGGTAGTATCCTCCTTCAGATTCTCTGGTTTCTGTCCTTGGCAGGACCCCCAACTCATAGTGCAACAATAAAACACATTTCAACGAAATGATACTTAAAACAAACTCAGAAACAATAATCCCCAAACATGTGACTATCTAAAATGCAGAGCTTGTAGTGCAACCAGTTGTCGCTGTGGTACTGCGCAAATGCAAGTCCTATCCTCACTGCTGACAGCCAATGTTAGAAATGGGATCTCTGGTTGGCTAAGGCTTGCGCCAAAGCCAGGCAGAGACCACCACTCTAGTCAGGGCAAGGGAGTTACACGCCGAAGATAACCCCTGCTCGCCCCCTTGGTAGCTTGGCACGAGCAGTCAGGCCTATCCCGGAGGCAATGTGTAAAGCGTTTGCGCAACACACACACAGCAACAACATACCAGGCACACCACAAAAGGAACTCCACACAAGGTTATATAAAAATAGCCTTTGTATTACCATAAACACATTAGAATAGTAATCACACAATATACACTGTGCCAACTGGCACTAGGCAGTATTTACAGGGGATTATATACACTTGACAGGGCCAATTGGGCCACTGTCAGAACCATCACTTAGTAAAGATAGTAAATGTAGAACATATAATAAACGTAGAACACAACCAGTAATTCCTGGCAAACACTGTACTCAGCATTATCTCCTGCAACATAAACCATATCATGCCCAGTATCACATCAGGCGTGAAATACATTCTGCGCCAACCTCATAAGCCTAAACATATTAGACCATAACCTCCTAATCATAACTCACATTAGGCATAAATTACATTGGAGAATAACCTCCCAAGCATAAACCACAGTATGCAAAACCTCATAACATAAACTACAGTAGAGGCATAAATCAGGTGCATGAATAACAGTACATGAATCACATTTCCTGCGCACCACATAAATCACATTAGGGCCTGGCGCCCTATCAACCTAACAGTCCCCCTGGCCAACTGGCCTTCTCAGAGGGCTCAAATGCCCTATGTCCCAAATGTTAAGGCGGCTGCCACTGCAGCAGAATCCACAAGTGCGCAATTGCGCTGGGGCACAGGAGTGTATCTCACTCCTGTCTCACTAAAAATGCCCCCAAAGAAATGTCAGCCTAAACGTTGCAGCTGCCGCTAATTGCCGTGCAGCTGTGACCATCGCAGTAGGCATGGCACTCACTGTGCCTTCTGGGCCCCCACTGGGGCTCTCCACAGCAAAACTTGCCCAATCGTTGCAGTTGCCCGCTACGGCGGCGCAACTGAGGAAATCAATAGGCACTAGCACGAACATGCCCCCTGGACTCCCACCGGGCCCTGAAAACAATGTGCCCACGTTGGAGCGGCCCGCACTCCTACGGGACCGCTCAGGAAGCCAGGAAACACCAACGATGTACCAAGTAAAGCCCTACTCTGGGCGTCTGTAAAACAAATGGCCTCTGCGTCAGGAATTTAGCAATCGCCATGCCCCCTTCCCCGGGGCACCACGGGTGCAGTTCTGGCACCAACACTACTTCGCGAGCCCCCTCCTTGCAGCCAGAACAAAGCAAAAGGGACAGCCCCACTCACCGGGCTGGCTCAGGACTCCTTTGGCATCTCTCCTCTCCTGGCGGCATGCGGGGCTCCCACAGCTCACGGGGGCCCCGCTAAGGGAGACGCCAACTTCACAACCTGGCAGGCACGCAGGGCTCCCACCTGCATGCAGGAGCCCTGTTCGGGCAGGCGCTGACTCCCTTCCTGTGCGCCTCCATTCGCTTCCGTCCGCGATGCCATGCCCACATCCAGGCATCCCGCTTGGCTTCCTCCTCTCGAGTGCGGGGTGGGCACCGGCCATCAGAAGGCATGCAACAGTGGGGTAGGCTCCCGTTTTACTTCTTCAGGACCCACGAACAGCGGGGTGGGCTCCCGCTGTTAAAAGGATGCACGAACGCGGGGTGGGCTACCGCTTCGCTTCTGAGCTCACCACAGTGCGGGGTAGGCTCCCGCAGTTATGTACAAACATCGCAGGGTGGGCACCCGCCAGCAGGCATAAAACAGCGGGGTGGACTCCCGCTCACTGGCATCACGGGGGAATCCCTACGCTGGGGATTCCCTCCCTCTCCTCATGCAGCGCAGCGCTGCCAAGCCCAGGCTCTCTTCCTTCCTGGAATAATAAGAAATATAGCGCTCACGAGGCGCTAGATGCAGCAAAAGGTCGTTGAGGTCCTCAGAGATCAAGGGGGCAAGGCTGGGCCCAGGGAGGCAAGCCCTCATGGCGGTTCCTCCTGGGCCCCAGCAGCAGCACGCCCCAGCAAGGTCAGGAAAAAGCACAGAAAACAGAACATTTTACACCATCTCTTTGTCTGCAGTACAGGGCATGGGGAACCAGATGCAACTGGTTCAGGGGGGATTTGGAGCACTTTGTTTTCCAAGCTCCTCTTCCCCTTTGTCAGGTGGGGGCTAGGTGATCAGACACACCACAGGGGGCGGAGCCAGCATTGTGCAGGCTGGGCACAGTCCTATTCAGGGTCAGGGGATTACTCCTCCCACTACTCCCAGGGCAGATGTCCCATTCAGCCTAGCGCTGACTCACCCTGCCCCTCCTGGAGCCACACACACCTCCCAGCACCTGTCACTCACAAGCCGGACATGCAATTCACATCAGGCAGGCAGACGCATAGCACAAAAAAAATGCCAACTTTTAAAAGTGGCATTTCTCAACCAGTCATCATAAATCTGCGCACACCATTGCGCAGCATTTATTCTTACAATTTCATACATACTAAACTCGACACGCTGCTCCTCCCATCCCAGGAATTATCACTGGCACACTTTATCAGGGAATCCTCAATGCATTCCTATGGGAGGGCAGGCCAACCTTACCAAATGTACACTGGACCACAGTGCTAAAGTGCCCAGAGGGCTAAAACCACCAACACCATGTCAGAGAGAAGGCAAAAAGTTTAGGGATGAACTTGCCAAAAAGGGCCAAGTCCAACACCGCTACTCACTGAGCTTTGTTCACAATGTAAATTTCTGTGGTTTACTTCTGACCAACCAAAATTTAACAATGGAAAACTCTGGCAGTGGGGGGTAAACTTTATCGAACTCTGTAATTATCATCTGTGGGGGCATGGTCAATGTGCAGGATGGTAGACGCCATTTTGTAGTGCTCCCATGCCTTCTCCCGACATTGTAATCAATCCTGCTGCTGACAGCCACACGTGGGCCAATCTGTGATAAAGAGGAGCCCAGGACCCCTGCGTTGGTAGCAGGGAGTGGCCTCAAAGATTCAGCCACGCCGGGCCCAGCGCAGTGTGGCTGAGCTTGTGATGGACTTGAGAGATCCAGCAAAAATGACAGCCATGCAGGAAGAATGCCCCAGCCCTGCCAAGTACCATGCATCAGGCATTAGACTAACGCATTTCAGTGTGGTGGTCCGCATCACCGCCTTGAAATGCATTGTCCCGCATTTATAGTGTGGGCGGTGAACTCCGCTCCGATCGCAGATTTTGTGGAGTTTTCCGCACTCCGCATTACGCGGAGCTCGCGGAGTTCCGAAAAACATTTCCTCGCTCGCGCTCATCAATATCAAATTGGCGAGGGCGAGTGAGGAAACTCCACCTCCAGGCGAGAATTTTCCTTATTCACGCTCGTCAACATCAAGTTGGCGAGCGTGATGCGAGGGAAATTAACCGCCAGGCGAGATTTCTCCACGCAGGTGGTCGGATTTCTCAATGCAGGTGCCCACGTATGCTCGCGACCGCTCGCATTGAGAAACCTTCTGTTCGTGTTGAGAAAGCTGCTGCACGGGTAGACAGTCTACTCAAGCAGCAGAAAGGAAGCTGCGCCTGCTTGCACTGTGCATGGTGCCGTTCGCGATAATTTCACAGCGCGGACAAACACCTGCACTGAAAATTATCGCGAACATCATTTTTTCTAACCCACTCCGCCACTTGCGGAGCACCACATAGCGCACCAGAGTTTTTTTTGCACTTTGCGCAGTTCCGCGTAGCGAACTCTGCCCAGGCTTAATTTATAGCTCCTTCTCAGACTTCAAGCCGAGCGCTCCTAAAGTTCCACTGACTGCGCAATTTGGTCTTAGCTGG
The DNA here is from genome assembly GCA_963921515.1 of Calotriton arnoldi. Classification (NCBI taxonomy): domain Eukaryota; kingdom Metazoa; phylum Chordata; class Amphibia; order Caudata; family Salamandridae; genus Calotriton; species Calotriton arnoldi. Next base: position 386,960 of record CAWUFW010014529.1, on the reverse strand, counting down.
CAGCGCTTGTTGCTGCGGCAGGCTTGGAGACTGGCTCAGGGAGCTTGCTCTGGCCTGGGCTGGGTATAATGTTTCAGTCACTGCAGCAAAGTCACTGACGTGACGTCGAGACTGAGTCTCATGATTTAATTTGCCCAATCAACAGACAGGAGACATTCGCACTGACTAGGGCCCGAACCACGGCACAGAGTTAAGTTTGCATATATGATTGATTCAGACCGGTCCAGCTGCCGCGGGAGAGGGGAGGTGCATGCTCAGCAGCCTGGCCTGCCGCACTGCACTGCAGTCCACTGCTGGTGCAGCCATGAATGTAGTCGTAGTCCTGAACTGCGGTGCTGCTCAGAGCAGCGGACCGGACGGTGCCCCAGAGTTCTTGCGGCTGGCTTAGTGAAAGTAAGTGTCACTATTACGAACAGTCAGCAAACCAGGCTCAGCTTCACCTGGCTGAGTGTTGCCGCACGTTAAGAGGGCTGCTTTTTGTTTTTTTACTGAAGATACGTATCAACAAGCGATATCAAATTTCTTAGTCCAAAGTACCGCTTACCATACGGCCTCCCCATTTCCTCCATTTTCTCGATAGGCATTCTTACAAGATGTCATGAATGGCATCTTTATGGCTTGTGGATGGTTGCCCCCCCATTCCAAATAGTGTACACACAGGGTTTCGCAAAGGAAATCTAGATGACCTAAGACTACCAAAACACAAATCCCAGCATTTCATCCACACAAGATCACTCAACCTGTTTTTCTATACACCACTGTGGCCATCCCATGTACACGATGGCAGCATCAGTAAGTACCCCAAAACACATTACCACCTTCACAGTGTTTTCAGGTGGAAAAAAATGCTCACCTGGGTAAATATGTCAGTCTAACAGTCTAAGGTGCAAGCGCGTTGCTTCCACCTTTGAGGGTGTAATTCTGATGCTTACTGGGAGGAATGGGTCTAAATGTCCTCTCCGTCCTTACCTCTGCTGCCACCCCATCATATGTCTCTTTGCACTGCCTTCCAATCCAATTATCGTATTTGTCCTCTTGAATGGGTATGAAAATTACAAGGCAAAAGTGACACAAACAAGTACAATCTAGTGGTACTGCACCTGCGAAAGATATGTAGATATAGAGAAAAAAAGGATGCAAAGGTCGCACATGACTAGCATAGGTTGAACTTAACAGGAGTGATTGAAGCACCCAGAAGACTACTACCATTTCTACTGGCCTCAGCAATGTTTACTTCAGAGTCTTGCTGTTTCATAATTGAAACATTTTCTCTATTATTTACAACAAAATCATTGTGTTTACTCATTTATCTTAAACTGCTAAAAACCATTGACAAAGTCAGTATTCCTGGCTGGTTTTACAGATATGTCAGTTGTCAAGCTTAGAGAGGAGCCAAAATATTAGCCGGACGGCACACTATGGAAATCACAGAAATGTAGTTTATGTGTTTAAGCCATGAGCCTAATTGCATAGGCCATACATGCCCCTTTTAGAGAACCCCACCTCTCATAAAGCCCTGATGTCATTTCTTGTGCTTTGCAGCAGTTTTAAGATCGTCTAAGAGTTTCTCGTTGCTCGAATGGGTGTAATTTCTGGTATTTATATGTTTCCCTCATCTTCATTGCTTGATTTTGCTTGCAAGAAAGTGTCACTCATAGTCGTTCAATGTCACTCATAATTGCACTGAAATTATGAAAATGTCACACATAAGCAATCTGAAACCTTGCCAGCTATGATGTCCTGAGGTGCAGAACACCAAAGGATCTGCAGTGTGGCTGGCTGAGCAGAGATTGGAAGGCCCCAGAGAGGGCCAGAAACAGATGTTGAAGCCTGAACCTGCTTTCCTTTCTACCAGAGATCTTCTCCCAGAGGCCAGCAAGAGGTTGGGAGTACCCCAGGGATAAGGACTGATGGATCTGTTTGGGCCACGCTGGGTGACGGTCATCATCCCCCTTACCTGGGGGGCGGTATTCATATCATACATGCCAACATTTTATAAGAGGACAGTGGGAGATTTTCGAAATTAATCAGGAGATTGGTTTTTTTACTATTGACTTCTATCGAGGCCTGGATAGGGTCTATTGTCATGTATGGGACTTGACAGTGTGCTGCTGCAGGATCTGATATCAGAAATGCATAGATATATATATTTTTTTTCCTTACCTGTCAGGAACACGGAGAAAGCACTATATTGCGTGACAAAAATGATGTGCAGGGGTCTGCAGGTGCAGGTTACTGTCAGTAAATACTGCGAGTCTCACTAGAACAATCCCGGCTGAAGCTCTCTGACGAATCGGGTTTTTGAATGCAGAAATCAGGAGGTGGGAGATTAACCTTGAAATAGGTAGTCTCCCGTTTGAATCGGGAGGGTCAGCATGTATGTCATATGGAGAGAGTGTGACCATTGTGGCCCTCCCCGACTCTCTAGATGAAGACTTTATTACTTACAGAGAGACTACCGAGGTCGGTGAGCCTCACAGAGTGACCTGGGTATGCAGGAGCCTAATATGATTTCAATGCACATGGCAGTGGCACAGCAGCTCCATCGTGGAATGAGATATGACAAAGTTCTGAAGACTTTACTTAATTCTGAACCAGCTTTAACACTCTGCTTAATATGGGTGCTCTTAGAGTTAGGATAGGTGACAGGGCAACATTGTGTACTGCTTGTGTTAAATAGATCTTTAGATTGGAGATGTTTTCATACAGGCGACAGATGCTTCTAGCTAGGAAGTGTTGGGGGGGCAGTTCAGGGGTTGTTGGGATATGGGTAGTAAGTTCTTTTAAGGCAGCAGGGTTATTTTCAGGTAGACTATTGACAGATAGATACTAGCTGCCGATAATGATAGGGGCCCATGGGAGATATAAAGTGCTGACTTGAAATGTTAATGGCCTCCTTGATAAGATTAAATACGGCATAGTCATGCATATGCTAAACGTCTTGCCCCAGAGATTCTGTTGTTACGAAAGTCACTTGATGGGGTGATGAGGACTAGATGTGTTTTTCATGGGTCGATATGACTACACTATAGTATTCCATGCTGGACTGACTAGAAGCTCCCAGGGGCCAGCGTTTTTATCGCACAAGCCCTTTCCCCTGGTGGTCTCCAAGGTCCATTCAGATGGGCTGGGCATAATTGTCACAATAGAAGGAGCTCTTCAGGGAACTCCATGGACTGTTGGTAGCATATATGTGCACCCTTCCCCGGTTGGTAGTAGTCTGCGGGTCATTTCGGAGGACCTGCTCTGCTCCCTGGTGGGCATGCTAATTTAAGGGGGAGACTTTAATGGCATCCTGAATGATGTCCTAGATGTAGATACACCTGCCTTGGTTTCTAGTTCCCTACCTTTGGATAAATGGGAGAAGTCTATTGGATCGGGTGTTGTGTGATGACACAGGCATCCGAGTGAGGGGCAATACACACATTACTCAGCCCCTCATCAATGCCGCACCAGACTGTATGATTTGTTTGTTCTCATGGCTGAGCTTTGCTCAATGGCTGGTTCCCATATCTTAACCAGACGCTTATCGGATCAACCACTCTCACAGGAGGAGGTCCAAAAGGCTATAGTGGAAACTTCCTCAGGTCAAACACCTGGACCAAACAGCATGCCTGCCGAGCTTTCCTAAATATGCCCCTCTCTGCTCTTCCCACACTTACTAAGACTCCCTGAGGAGGCAGGACTCCCAGCCTCATTGCTGTGGGATCTCTGAGCGGCACCCATAGCCACCATCCTAAAATCCAAGCAAGCAGGAGTGTGGATCATATCAACATATCTCACTACTTAAAATGGAAACAGAGCTGCTTGGCAAAATTCAGGATTCTAGATTATCTAGGGTTATTCAGAAGCTGGTAGATGAAGACCAAAATGGCTTAGTGTCCAGCAGAAGCACACATCATATTTAGTTGGTCTTCACCGGGACATCCCATCTAGAAGGTCCAACAGCAATACTTCCAGAGAGTATGAGAAGCCTTTGAAACAGTCCACTGGCCCTTTTTGCTTCTGGTGCTTTGGAAAATTAACCTTTGGCCCTCGATTTCTAAATTACTTGTGGACCCCCGGCGAAGCTGCACTGTGCATGGGAATGTCAATGGGTTGCTATCTCCTTTTTTCCCATAGAAAGATGTCACAGGATGTCCCCTCTGTCTGCTTCTCTTTGCATTAGCCATTTAGCAGGTAGATGGCTTTTGGTGGGCAAGTGGGAGGGGGCCTTGTATATGTATATGCAGACGATTTTCTCCTTTTCATGCAGAATCAATTGGCTCCCTCTGGTGACTGGTTCAAAATTTTGGGATTTATGGGTAAGCATTGGGCCTGTAGGTGAACTCAAATACATCCACCTATATTCAACTCACAGGCCCACCACCATAGGTGCCTTTGTGTGCCCCTGTCCAGATTTCGATTAATTGATTACAATGCCAGGGAATCATAATAATCTACAATAGACACTTGGCCTGGGACCTAAATATTGTCCCCTTGCTGAAATGCACCAATGAGGAGGTGGAGGGTTGGGCACTGTTACCCATTCCTTTGATGGGAAGGGTAGCATTGTATAAAATACTCAAACTTCCCCATTTTTTGTACATGCTGCAGAACTATCCCTTTATAGTTCCACTTACTTTTTTGCAGGATTGCAGGCCTTATTTCTTATGGGTCTCAATCCGGAAGTGCTCTCATTTCTGTAATGCGGGAGGGGGCCTGGAAGTGCCTGATCTTAGGCTCGAATTTTGGGAAGCTCAAATGGTCCCTGTTGGAGATTGACTTCTAGGTGACAAGCTACACTCGGCCTTTCGCCCGGAATTACAGATCATGGAAGGGATTGTGACTCAGCACCTATTGTATAGCAGCAGTCCGCCCCAATCTGTCTACCAGTACCACTACCATGCATAACTAGAGCCTCAGTTCTTTCTTGATGAGGCGCCCTGAGGCATATTAAATGGTTGAATAAGTCTCTGGGCCGGCACTAGGCTAACACAAGTGACACAGTTACCTGGGTTTAGGCCATAGGACGTCATAGGGATTTATAGGTACCTGCAAGTCGACATGCATTATCCACATACAAGAAGGAGCTGAAGGGTGCTGCAGAATTGAATTTGTTGAAGTCCAACCTGGTACTGGAGCCCTAAGGCTGCAACGGAATAGCACAACTCTATAGATCTCTAATACTTAATACCCCTGTTTCATCATGGGACACTTGCTGCCTGGGAGCAGGGTGAAGGATATTTAGAAGATGATCAGTGGCGAGAGGTAATATTGCATCCATAATGCTGACAATTCAGTGGTGTAGCTAGAGCTTTTGCCACCCGGTGCAGTCCCTGAGTTTGCCACCCAGTGACGGCCAATTGCAAGTAAGGGGGGGGGGAGGGTCGACAGATGACGTCGAGGGAAAATATAATTTTAAAAAAAAGAAAACTTGCGCTCGCCGAAAGTGCTCACCTCACGTGAAGTGCCGCTGCCCCCCAAAAAGTGCCACCTGGAGGGACCGCCCCACCCACCCCCTAGCTACGCCACTGTGACAATCCCTTCCAGTTTGAGACTGAGTCAAATCAATTATATAACTCACTGGTGAGATGCATAGGCACCCCATCTGGCCCTGATCCCAAGGTAACAATTTTGGGGGTCATGGAAGGTTGGGCAAACGCAAGGGTGCAGAGAACAGTGGCAGGAGTGAGGTTCTTGCTAGCAAAATGGGATATATAGCGTGATGTTGGCAAAGGTACAATCGACGCGCCCCACTTCCCCACCTCCCCTCACTGAGGGAAAAGAATAGAGGATTGGACTATTGAGCGGAGGCCAGGAAGATAATGTATACATAGAGGGGATGCGAGGCAAAACACCAGAAAATATGGCTCCTAAAGCTGTCCAGTCAGTCAGATTGTTAATTGACTCAAGAGATTTTACCCATGTTAAGCCACCACGAGGTTGTAATATTGCATTGAGCTTTGGCAAGAGGCCTCGAGTTATCTGCTCCTTACATGTTATGTTGATGTAGTGATGTAATCAAATCAATAATAAATATTTAAGAATTAGTTATCAGGTGTGGTAAGGTTGGCAACTCTTCTATTTGCGAACCTTGCACACACAGGCGTTTGTGCATAGGTAATCATAAGCGAGGCCTGTGTCTTCGTTATTGATGGTTGTGGTGTTTTATGTGTTTCCATATAGATGTGTTCTTCTCCATTGGTTTTTGCATACACCTATTTACAATGATTATTTGTTCCTTGTACTGCTTTTTGTCTTCTCTTTTTCCTGAATAATTGCTTCAATTGCACATTTCTGTACATTTTCTCCCTTTTGCACGGTGAATAACTTTGTATGCCTATATGCCTTGTTTGGTCGTTTTTTTTAGATCATGTATGCATACCAACATAAGTGTAGCTATGAGATGAGGATGTAAATACTTATTGTGACTTTTTGGGCTGTATGTTTTCAACCCCTTCTTAGGCGTCTCTGTGTATGTATATATTTCAACAGTAAAGTGTGAACCAAGCTAGGAAGAAATGGAGTGTTGCATGCAGTAGCAGATTACAGACCAATTACGGATAATCGGGGCATGGAAATATCCAATCACTTTCCTGCCTTCATCTCTCAAGCTCCTGATATCTGTGCCTCATGACTTGTTTTGGAGATGAAGTCTCATACACAGAGACAATAATATTTCAGAGGGAGCTCACATTATCTGGAAACTGAGGGGCATATTATCAAGGGTATAATCGCCGCTTTTTCGGCACATAGCGCCGAAAAAGCGGCGATTTTTGTATCACTCTATAACAAGCGTTAGTGCGTGTTTCCTTGCTACTTTGCATGTCAGTGATCCATATCGCTAATGACATGTAAAGTAGGCGTTCCCGTCCATAACTCCATGTCAATTCACGCTGACACGGCTTCGCGCTATTAACAACCCTGCAGCAGACCCGCAAAACGATAAAAAAAAACGCGCTAACCGCGTTTTATCGCTGGTATTTAACGTCTGCTTTTTATTTGACTTAGCTATACTAATAATGGGAGGTGGATTGTATGTTTAAGTCCACACTCCCCTTTCAGCAAGCAGTCCCATAGCGCTGTGAAATCTTCGCTGGATTTCACACGCTATTCCTCATTTTCGTCCTCTATCGCTGGAATTGCATCGCCTGTTAGCTAAGCGTTGATAATACGCCGCTAACACAGCGATGTAATCCGGCGATATACAGAAACGCGCTAAATGCGCTTAGCGATGTTTATCGCTATTCTTTGGTAATATGCCCCTGAGCCTGTAATGAGAAAAACAATACATTGCCTGCCACTTCCCAATGCTTTTTACAAGATGAGGTCTCCGATTTATTTTAATTTATCTTTTCACATGTTGCTAGATCAAAATACATTAAAAGGTCCAAAGAAAACAAAATGGCGACGCATTGGCCCTGACCTTGCCTGCTGAATATTCTGGCAGTCACCCTACAACTTGAACCTGACCACGTTATCTTCTCAGATGCGTTCTTGACCCTGCTATTCAGACAGGCTCAGCCACAATATTTGTTAGATGCATCTCGTACATTGTATGCTGAATTTTTGTTGTGGTTCTTGCTTCCTTTTCCCCTTAGGCCAAGTACATTGAAGCTCTATGCTATACGACACACAATTAAAATAATGCTTTCTCAAAACCATTGCATTAAACCATGAGAAGTCTCAGTACAGACTTCCTCATGGTGGCTTAACATTTACTTCCATCACCCTTCTCTGCAAGGATCCCCTATGCATGACAAGGGTATTTCAGAGCCCAAATTCAGGCAACCACCCCCTTATTGTAAGTTGGTCAGAACTGAACTCTCAAAATGAGATATAAAGAACTTTTTTTAGAATACTATGAGATGCTATATGTGGCACCGGAACAAATAGAAATCTGGTCAATTCAGACCTATCTACCGGAAGTACATCTGTCGTCCCTATCACAGGAAGATGTAGGCCTCTTGGGAGGGTACATTGCAGAAGAGAAGGCATGGAAGCCGTTCGCAAGATTTGGCTTGATCATTTAAGACCGGTTTGCAGGCCCACATAGACACGATTCTATTAGATCTAATTTGGTGTCCTGGTGGGCATAGCTTAGCACTTACAAATCTTCAACTTCCACTACAGGAATGATCCAGCGCTACACTTAATCAGGGATCGATACTCAATAACATTACGTACAAATGGCCCATACACATTCACCCAACTCATGAAATCCCTGTTGCGCTGAGGGTCAAGTTTTAATGACATGATCCGTTAGTTTTCTTCTATAAGTTCATATTTAACGTTTCTAAATACATAACTGAACCTGAATATCAACTCTCTTTCCTCTGGTCGATGGACCGATTGGTTGAGTAGTTGATGGTAATAATAGTACTATCTATCTATCTAGTTTGACTAAATAATCACAGACTCTCGGTAAGAATAATAAAGTTTATCACAAATAATGTGTAATTAATGCTCATTGCATACTGGTCACAAAGCAAACAATGAAAATCTCACAAAGAGGAAAAAGAAAACATCAGCAAAATGCAAACAGTGTCATACTCATCAAATGAACGATGTGCACATGAAGTAGTGGATAGATGAAGAGACATAAGTTTCAGAGACAATAATACATTTGCAAATAATTATGCAAAGTACGAATCATGAAGATATACTAACCCAAAGGATCAGAGAAATACCACCCCTGGCCAAGGAGGTAGTGGGGGTCCCCCGAAATAGAGTCAGGGAACAAAGATTTCAGGATACAGGAACGGGACAAGGACAGGATCAGCTAGGTCTTTCTGCAAACCGACGGGCAGCGACGAATCACCCCTCTATCTCTACTTCTCTGCTCAGATCATCAATCTCGACCTCTCAACCTCTCGACTTCTCAAACTCTCCACATCTCGAACTCTCGAACTCTTCACTTCTCCACCTCAACCACACCCCTAAAGGCACCCCAGTTATACCCTAAAACCTACATGTCCAACCCACAATAGTTGAAATAATTTTTAAAACTCAGCTTCTCATTGGATGGCTTAGGGGGTGTTCAATCACACCACTATGATCACATTCATAATTCTACAGTCTTCTTTGTTTTACATCGTTCTCATAACGTAATTTTTGACTAGTTCATTTGTTCATAAAACATGTAACAGTTTCATCGTTCACATGAGTTTTCCTGCTACGTCCGCGGAAGAAGTTTTGGGTCCCACGACCTGTCTCGTCTCTTGGCAGACAAACAATGTTTTTCGTAGCTGTTCAACCTTGGCTTTTGCACTTTTTCTGCAGCGCTCAGCTTTTCTGTCTATTTATTTGGTTATTCATGCTGCTCTCCAGTCCCCATCTATCATGTCAACTTTAGGAAAATGCAGGCCCATTCGGCTCACTATGACGAATAAAACATAAGCATTTATTAATTACATGTAAATGCACTTTTCACTGTTTACCTCCCACCTTTGCACTATCCCATGTTAATATTTTTCTTAGCAAAGCTTTAAGCAAAAGCGGCATTACTTATTGTTATTTTCAAAATAAGATGCTAGATGCAAAATGAGGCCTGGTTCTTTCATGCATTAGTTCACATTAGTGCACGCATGTGCAGAAGTGGTTTCCTGTGTATTTTATGTGATTTGTATGTTAATTTCCACTGCACACTGTTAGTAAATATTACGGGGGTGTCAATTCGAGCAGTTTTTCTTTTTGTAAAATCCTGCTCCATCAGGAACGAGGGTTCAAAGTCCCTGACTTTGAGTTGTATCACTTGGCAGGACAATTACAGTGAGTGACAAGATGGATAAATGCAAGACTGTAGGCTCAGGAAGATGAAATGTCTGCTGGACCCACACTTTTACCTATACTGGGCACACTATTAAAAGCTAGAGGTGGAGATGACAAGGACAATAAACTGATCAAAGTGTTCCATTACTGCTGGTCATGGACATTATCAAGCATGCATACCAGAACACGATATACTTAGGCGGTGCTTCGGGGGTGCTCAGGGAATTCGAGGCACTGGAAGGTTGCCATCTGTTAATGGGGAGACTCATTGTCCTATAAGGAGCCATAAGAGCGACAAAGCCACAGGGTCTGGAGGACGAGACACAACAAAAAAATCTCCCAAACATTAGGGACTAAGGGTACTTTGCACTGCAAATGGCAAAATTAAATCAGTGCCACTAATGTGCCAAGCGCTACTGACTCAAACTGACTGTACATTAGATTCTCTGAGAGGCACTTGGGCAATGAACACCAAAAACACCCAAAAACCCAATTCTACCACATGGTACAGGGCTGCCCCAAGAACTATGAAAAAGAGGTCGAACTAATAAACATGGAAACGAATATTTCTAAGATCCCAAAAAGTAAGCCTTCCTGGCCTGTATGACAGAACTAAGTATAACAAGCATTGGCAAAGCCTTCAGTCTGGCCATAGCATATTTGTGCCATGGTTACTTTTTTTTTTGTTTTGTTACATTTTTTATTGCAAGCATATGCCATAAAAATAAAAAGTAAACAGAGAGTCACATAAGTGTGGCAGCCATATACTTACAATAAAAATGTTATATTTGAAAAACATTCAATCATTTTTACTGTTTTTTAATACCAAATGCTATTGTTTTTTTTTGTTAACACAACAAAATAAAACATTCCCCTTATTACCGTCAGTACAAAGCATATCATATTTGCACATATGATAGAGGGAATACTGAGCTGGGCAGCTTAAAGAACAAGTTAACACTCAATAAAGCACTCAAATTTCAGGCATCTATAATGTCACTTAAACATGTTGTAAGAGTAACTTTGAAAGGGAGACAGGATTTAAATGATCATGTAAATGAGCATCGGAGATGGAAGAATAACAAACAGTCATTATAAAGTGAAAGCAAAATAAATTTAACGAAAAAGCATAATTTAATTTAGCTTTGTTACTGAAAAGAAATGGACTGTTTATGAACACTTATGAACAATGTGCACAAAGCTTGTGCTGTCACTCAAAGTTAAGGTAGCCTGTGGGTATAATGGTATAATACACCTTTATTTAAATATGGTTCTTTATCCGTGGACTTCTACTATTTTTAAGCGTTGTAAAAAACAGGTGTGGCAATTAACCAATTTATACTACTCAATTTACTGACCTCGAAAGGATGGAAGGCTGAGTAAGCCTTGCTGGGAATCAAAGTTATGAACTGCAGAACTTCACCTTGTGAGCATAGAAATCAAGCTGGCACAGGTGCAAATACCTTATTAAGGTAGGTGACCAGAAGAGCAGTCCTATTGTGTACTTGCAATGTTACAATGGGATGAGAATTTTTGGGTATGGGCATTTTCAGTACATTCATTACAATTCACTTGAGTTGGGAGTAGCGCGTGACCTAAGATGGCTGCCTGACTTTGGAACTCCGCGCCATTTCGGACTTCGCGGATGTAATTTCGGCAGTTTTAACGCCGCTTTCACCAATATGCGGGTGTTTCCTTGAATCGGATCACCTTCACTATAAGAGGATACCTTTGCTGCGCACCATGTTCCTGTATTAAGTACAGTCTTCTTCAGGTGACTCTTCAGCTGCTTTAGCGGCTGCCATTTTGTTTCCTGATTTTCTTCATTTCTCCTCAAATTTCAATATATTGCACTTGGAAATGCTGTTTTTCAATCTTTTCTACTATCTCTGTCGCATTTTTGTCGGCTGAGTAGTATATCTATATTGGGAAGTCCAATTATTCATCACAATATTGAACTGGTGTGGAGTATTTTACGTCAAATTATTTGTGCGTCATTAGACAAGCCTTCTCTTGGTTCCTGGCTGTGATATTTCATGGGTAGGAGCAAAAGTTTACTTCACTCCTCCAAAAAACGTAAGTCCTGCGAACCAGTGTCTTGTTCTGCTTATTCTGCAACCCCCAATAATTCCTCTCAGCCTTCTGAGGAATTGGTGCAAACAGCGTATTCTCGCCCTACAGATTTGACGACCATGGCGTCTAAGTCACAATACCTTCGTCTTCCATCAAGAGAATTAAAAAGATCCTCCCTCTCCTCCAAAATCTGTTTCTCCCGTCTCTTTGGATACTGTTTTGGAGGAAATTCGCGCTCTAAGACCATTTATTGAGGAAACAAACTTTCGTCTGCAGACTTTGGATAATAAATGGTCGTCTATGGATTCGCGCCTTTCTGTGGTGGAACAACAAATCAGCGACGTACCGGACTCATCTTCCAGAATCTCAATGTTGGAGAAAGAGGTTCTGCAACTAAGAAGATCGACTGAAGATCTCGAAAATAGAAATCGTCGTAATAATCTACTCTTGTATGGACTTCCTGAAGGCCTTGAGGGCGATGATCCTGTTACGTACTTCACCACTTTTCTTCCACAGCTCCTGGGCCTTCCTGCTTCATCCAAATTAAATATTCAACAGGCACATAGACTGGGTCTACTTTTTTCCTCCTCATCTGCCCCATCTAAACCGCGTGGAGTAATTATCCTATATCTACAATTCACGGATCTGCTACAAATTCTCAACGCAGCAAAAACCAAGAAACAGTTGAATTGGCATGGCACAAAATTGTTTATTTCTCAAGATGTCTCCACAGCCACAGCTAAACGATGAAAGGAATTCTTAGATCTCCGTCCCGCTCTTTGTTCTTTGGGTGCTCGATAAGGCTTATTCCACCTGTGTTTATTCAAGGTCACCTTTTTGAACAAAACTTCTACATTTGAGGATCCTACAGATCTCAGAAAATTCATCCATTCTCATTCTACTTCCTCGATGGAGATCGCTGGTCCTCCTCCTAACACTTGACTTTAATGGTTCCTCTGTAATGATCATTTCTTTGATTCTGCTTTTATTGAATGCAGGTTATTTAGTTCCATTGTCCTTTTTTGTTTTCATAACCTTCTGATTCTTTTTCAGGTTCATTTGACTCTTTTTTGTACCTGCCTCATGTTCCCGCTCCTGTCTATGTTTAAGTGACGTCCCGGTGTGGTGCATTGTCCTTTGTTAGGTGTGCCGTCCTTGTTGTCCGTTGCCGCCTCTCATCTCTCCCTTGTGTTCCCCTGTGGAGGTACGTATTACAGTCGTCACTTGACATGTACTGTCTTTTCTTATTCTTACTCTTATTTCTCTTCCCCTTGTCCTCTTTCCTCTTTAGTGACTTTTTCCTTCTCCTTCTCCTGCCGTTATTGCATCATTCTCTCTCTATTCTTTTCTCCTTACTTGATTTCTTGATATCTTTCACCTCTTTATCCTTTTTTCTATCATGGACAATATCCCAGTTTTATCTTCTTCCTCATCCTTTTTTCTCTTCTCTCTTACATTATTATTTCACTGCTGAACGTGTTGTTCTATATATATTGTTGATATTTTTCATTCAGAGTTATTTCTTGGAATGTGAAAGGTTTTATTAACCCAATCAAAAGACAGAGAATATTATCCCACCTTGCCTCTTATAATCCAGATTTGGTCCTTCTACAAGAAACCCATCTTACAGAATCGGAAGCATTAAAATTTAGTAGGGGTTGGGTTGGTTTAGTTTTAGTCTCCCCACTTTCTCTAAAAGAAATGGTGTCATCATTCTGTGTCATAAAAAATTGAAATGTAAAGCTCTTTCACAAGAAATTGATACGGAGGGGAGATGGTTGTTATCCAAATTGCTTATTAATAATATCTCTTTAACTGTGTTCAATGTTTATGGGCCTACTCAACCGGACTATACTTTTTGGCCTACTATTACACAAAAATGTATTCCGTTTAGAGATGATATCTTTATTCTAGGAGGCGACTGCAATCAGGTTGTTGACCCCTTTATTGACCGCCAGTCCCAGGTACGCTTTATCTCTCATAAAACCCATAAGCAATTTCTTAATTCTATTTCCCAATCTCATCTTGTTGATGCTTGGAGACTCGTTCATGCTAAATTAAAATTTAATAAAGCCACCACTGATAATGCATCTTCTATACTTCTCCGAAGCAGTGCTCGCTATTATGGCGGACGTAATAAAATGGGTAAACTTCTGGCTAATTACCTTAAATTCCGGAAGGATCGTATTTTAATTGACTCTATTTATTCTTTGGATGGGAAGCTTATCCATAAGGATCAGGACATTCTCAATGAATTTATGTCATTTTATAAAGACTTATATACTCCAGAATCCCCTCCTACTATCCCTCTTATCCAATCTTATCTCAATCACATCCCTACTCCTTCTAATGGTCATCTCAGCTTCTCTACACTTGAATCGGATCTGTGCCTTGAAGAAATCTCCACTGCCTTAACGAATCTAAAGAAAGGTAAAACTCCCGGCCCGGACAGTTTTAGGGTGGAATTTTATTTACATTTTTCTTCTATATTGCTCCCCAAACTTTTACACCTCTTCAACCCATTTTTTCTTTCCGACGAAATGAGCGGTATCTTTCAAGAAGCAACGATTTGTTTAATTCACAAAGAAGGCCGAGGCCCTATGTATTGTAAAAATTACCGTCCTATATCCCTGGTCAATGTCGACTACAAAATATTCGCCAAACTACTTGCTCTAAGACTAGAACCTCTTTTGCCCCACTTGGTTGGTAAAGAACAGTGTGGCTTTGTCAAGGGTAGACTAACCTCGGACAATTCTCGCCTCTTCCTTAATGTCCTAAACAAAATTCTTTCCCTTTCCTCTTCCCTAGCGGCAATTTCCGTCGATGCTGAAAAAGCGTTCGATAGGGTAGATTGGTCCTTTTTATTTGAAACTCTTAATTGGCATGGCTTGTTATAGTCTGCCCCTAGAGCTTCGGTGCTAGTTAATGGTTGTACTTCCTCCTACTTTCCTTTACAACGTGGAGTCCGCCAATGTTGCCCTCTTCCCCTCTTCTGTTCATTCTAGCTCTTGAACCCTTTTTATCTTCTATTCTATTCTATTTCCGGATTTCCCCATGGTGATCAACATTTGAAACTTTTTGCCTATGCAGACGACATCTTACTTTTTATCTCCAACACCGAAGTATCTATTCCTTCCTTATTACAAGAAATTTCTTCTTTCTCTCTGGTCTCTGGCTATAAGATTAATTCTGAAAAACAGAAATTCTTCCTCTTACGAAATTCTGCAATCAACATTCTTTTTCTTCGACGGGGTTCTCGTGGAATAGATCAAAAATTAAGTATCTAGGAATATGGCTTTCCAACTCCATCAATTCCTCGGTCAAACTAAATATGACAGAAGCTCTGACCCGCATTGACAAATTACTTTCCTCCTGGAATCCCCTATTTCTCTCGTGGTGGGGTCGACTTGATTCCATTAAAATGATGATTACTCCTATCCTGCTTTATATTTTTTCTATGCTTCCTATTCTTATTCTGTCGTGTTATTTTAAGAAGATAGATTCTCTTCTCTCCAAATTTCTTTGGAAAAACAAAAAAGCTAGAATATCTTTATCACTTCTTCGGAGGGCTAAATCCAACGGAGGTGTTAATTTCCCCGATTTTTGAAACTATCATAACTCCTTCTCCCTCCAGCAAGCCTCTAAATGGCTCCTCTCAGATCTCTCCCCCTTTACGCCTCTATGGCTTACTATTGAACGCTCTTGACTTCTACCCTTTTCTTTAAAGGAGGTACTGGCCGTTTCAGCCAAAAACCCTCAAACTTCTCTTCCTCTATTTAAGCATACGTGTTCCTTACTGAAACCACTGACCCAACCAACAATTAACTCGAAGGAATCCTTTTAAGTTCACCATTATGGCACAATCGCCTTATTACCATTATTAACAGGACCTTTTTTTAGAAATCCTGGAGACTGAAAGGAATAGCTTGGGTCAATGACCTATTTGACGGCACGACCCCCTGTTCATTCCCTCAGTTCCAATCCACTTTTAATTGTCCTCGTTCTTTTTGGCATAGATTCTCCATTTTAAAGGCAATCATTCTTGATATATTCTATTCTCTTCCCTCAATTCCCCTATCTTCTGAGGAGAATTCTCTTCTTAAGATTCTTGTTACCTTTCCTAAAGCCTCTCTAATATATAGGCATGCCTTGTCTCCGGATCCTGCTTGGCCTAAAAGTAAAGTGGAACTTGCCTGGGAATCTGATCTGGGTTGTGAATGGAGCCTCACCTTCTGGGATAAATTCTGGAGCCGATCTCTCAAAATCCCTAGATCTGCCTCTGTCACTCAATCTATGTTCTTTCTATATCATACACTATACTTTACTCCTGTATCTATTGCTACTTTTTCCCACTCAACTAACACGAACTGTTGGACATGTGGATCCCCTCAGCTGATCTAATACACCTTTTCTTCCTCTGCCCTAATGTTATTTCTTTTTGGAGGAAAATTTGGCACTATATTGCTCTTATATTCAAGATACACCTTCCCTTTTCCAATGTCACTCTTTTTTCTGGGAGTTTATTAGACTCTCTTGACCTCCCTACCCATAAGCATGGTCTATTTGACCTTATGCTGGCTCTTGCCTTCCAACAAATTGCGCTTAATTGGAAAAACTCATTAAATTAAAACTTTCCTTCCAACACTGGTGGAATAATCTATGCCATTACCATCGACTAGATATTGTTTTTGCCTCCTCCTGTAAGCCAGTTGTCAACAGAGATCTCTTCTGGTTGCCACTTACATCATATTTAGATAGGTCTGTAAAAAGTTCTCGTATCTGCGCTGAAAATTTTAAACCCCCGTAATTTTCCTATTTTCTCTGTTCTTTTTTCTCTGATTTCTTATTTGCACATTGTTTTCCTAAATTAATATTAGATTGTTTTTTATAATTTTTTTAAGTTATGCAATATAACATGTTCCTCAGTTGTAAGAGTATTTCCTCCCTCCCCCCCTCCCTACACTCCCCGTATTTCCTTGCCCTTATTGCCGTTATAAAATATAAATAGCTTTTCTCTTTGTCTTCTATTGCTGGCTGGACTTTGTACTTTACTGTTTAATATTCGAATTTTGTACCGGCTGGCCTTTGTATCTTTTTCATGTTATTCAATAAAGCTTTTCAAACACAAAAAAACTATTCACTTGAGTTTCCTCTCATGATAACTATATTCACCAGAATGCTCTTACACTTTCATTGAATAAAGACTGCCATGGGACACTTGTTTAAGTGCATATCCACACTAGTAAGTAAGTAAGTCCGTTTTTATATAGCGCAGCTACTCACCCTTACGGGTCTCAAGGCGCTGGGGGCCGTAGTGGAAATTAAGTGAGCTATTGCCCAGAGTCACATGGTGCTGAGCTGAGCTGCCGCCGGAGCCGGGGATTGAACCGTGAACCCTGTGCTCCGAAGTCAGCTGCCCTGGCCGCTGCACCACACCTCTAGTATCCGTGCTGCACCATTCGATTCAAACTACCTCTAACTGCAAGATAACTGCACTTGTGTCTGCCTGTATTGTAATAAAATATAGCAATATTAGGTGTTTCAAGGAGGTCATGGCCAATGTTTGGCCTGGTGAAGCTGCACCATTCAAATCATGACCCTGTTGTCTGCACGGTAACTGCACTTATGACTGTCTTGTTTCATAGTAAAATATAGCAATAATAGGTGTTTAGTGGGGTGCCTAGAGCTTTTAGTCCTGGTGCTACTGCACCTGCTGCACCATTCAAATAATGACCCTATTGCCTGCTAGATAAATGCACTTGTGACTGTATTTTTTAGTTGTCAAATTGTGCAATAATCTGGGTTTAGTGGGGTCCCCAGAGCTTTTGGCCCCTGTGCCACAGCACCTGCTGCATCTTTCAAAACAAATCCCTTTTAACTGCAAGGTAACTGCAATTGTGACTGCCTGTTTAGTAGTCAAATATAGCAATATTATGTGTTTAGAGGAGTTCTGACACCTTTTGGGCCCATTGCTACTGCACCTGCTGCACCATTAAAATCATGGCCCTGTTATCTGGAAGGTAACAGCACTTGTGGTTGCCTGTTTAGGAATAAAATATAACAATATTAGGTGTTTAGTGGGGTGCCTGGAACTTTTGTTCTCGGTGTCATTGCACCTGCTGCACATTGAAATCATGACCCTAGTGCTTGCTAGATAACTGCACATATGACTGCCTGTTTAGTTGTAAAATATAACAATATTTGGTGTTTAGAAGAGTTCTGACAATTTTTGACCCAGTGCCACAGCACCTGCTGCGCCATTCGAATAATGACCTTTTGCCTGCAAGATAACTGCACTTGTGATTGCCTGTTTAGTAGTAAAATATAGCAATATTTGGTGTTTAGTGGAGTTACGACAACTTTTGGCCCCGGTGCCACTTCACCTGCTGCACCATTTAATTCTAGCCCCTTTCAACTGCAAGGTGTCTGCAATTGTGACTGCCTGGTTTGTAGTAAAATATAGCAATATGATGTGTTTAGAAGGAGTTCTGACATTTTTTGTGCCCGGTGCTACTGCACCTGCTGCACCATTCATATCATGACCCTAGTGCCTGAAAGATAACTGCACTTGTGACTGCCTGTTTACTTGTAAAATATAGCAATATATGATGTTTAGAGGAGTTCTGACAACTTTCTGCTCCGGTGTCACTGCACCTGCTGCACCATTTAAATCAAGTCTCTTTCAACTGCAAGGTAACTGCAATTGTGACTGCCTGTATAATAGTAAAATATAGCAATATTAGGTGTTTAGAGGAGTTCTGACAACTTTTGGGCCCGGTGCCACTGCACCTGCTGCACCATTGAAATCATGACCCTGTAGTCTGCAAGGTAATTGCACTTGTGACTGCCTGTTTAGTAGTAAAATATAGCAATTTTAGGTGTTTAGTGGGGTGCCAGGAGCTTTTGGTCCTGGTGTCACTGCACCTGCTGAATCATTGAAATAATGACACTGTTGCCTGCAAGGTAACTGCACATGTGACTGCCTGTTTAGTTTTACATGTTAGCAATAATCTGGGTTTAGTGGGATCCCTAGAGCTTTTGGCTCTGGTGCCACTGCATCTGCTGCACCATTCAAATCAAGTCCCTTTTAACTGCAACTGTGACTGCCTGTTTAGTAGTCAAATATAGCAATATTATGTGTTTAGGGGCGTTCTGACAACTTTTGGACCCAGTGCTACTGCACCTGCCGCACCATTCAAATCATGACCCTGTTTCCTGCAAGGTAACTGTACTTGTGGCTGCCTGTTTAGTAGTAAAATATAGCATAGTTCTTGTATATTAACTTTATTTTTAACGTGCAATGTTTATTACAACATTTAGAATTTGATCATAGTGACCAAATAGATTAAGTTGATGAAATCGATCCAATAATGTCTACAAAGTGCAAAGAAAGGTACTGAGGCATGAATAGGAAATGCCTCAAAGTTCTAAGGCATCTGCTTTACACAACAAAGTAATAAAAAGCAAGCTTCCCAGCATACTGTTAGAAGCTGTCTGCCTTTTCCGTGGGAAGAGATCTTAGCTTGACAGTGAATAGGGCTTAAACAGTGTGAACAGCTTTAGTAGAAGTATCGTGAACGCGAGCAGCCAGGGGAAGTTAACAAAAAAATAAAAGTTCCACACAAAAGCGAATGAACACAGTAATTCGCCCATGGGAACTGATAAGAGCAACCTTTTAAGATATATTAAATGCAAGAGATTTCACAAGCACAGCGCAAGCGCTGTGCAGGGGAAACCTAAAAGCACAGGTCTAAACAAAAAAAAGTGCGCTCGAAAGTCCTTACAGATGAATAAACACTATCTTAACGAGAAAAGCCCTGACAGATGAATGTACTCAGAAAGTGAGCTCAGGTCTTATATTTACCTGTTTTACATGCATAGTGGTGACAAAGCAGAGCAATTATAACAACTTTCAAAAACTTTTCATTGTAAACTGAAGTAAGCAGTGCACTGTGTTTTATAATAAGATGGAACATCAAAGCTCTTCAGTAGCCGGAGCTGAAACGCCACACCGAACAATGAGCAGCATGAAGATATCTAGGACTACTGCCTCAAGTCTTTAAGTCTTTCTCTCATGGCAGCCATTTTAACATCACTCTATTTGCCATGTACTACGAACGCCATCCAAACTTATTTTCACGTTGAAAGCAGTTATTGTTGTTTTGAATTGCTTGATGTTTTTTTTCTATCTCTGACTGTGTCCTGACGGTGCTCTCCCCTTCAAAGGGATCTAACTTCCTTGAGTCATCATTCCTTACAGAGACATTAGTGTAGACTGCGTGGGACTAACAGGACAGTGTGTTTGAATCAGCCACTGACCAGGAATATAATTGTTTCTACTGAAAGACGACCTCTTTTACAAGAAATATGGAAACCACCGAAAATGTAGTTTTTAAAAACAAATCACACATTGTTCAACTAGTCCCCGTTACTGAGCGGTACAATTTTCAGAGTGGATGGTGACATAGTGCTAGGACAAAATGCCTTCCTCATTCACACAGATGGGAACTCAGCGGGCTGATCCATTTCCTGTGATGTAGGCTACGGTGGACAGAAACAAAATGTGAACGACCTGAAAACAGACCAATGACTGAAGAGGGCTATCTGAAAGCCCCACTATGTCTGTATAGATATGTATGCATTTTTGTAAAAAAAACAAATTAAAAAAAAGGTCTTGGCTAATGCCAGGCCTAAAAAGTGATGTCCAAATTTATTGACCTTGCCCTTGTGTCCGAAAACGTTGGATAACACTGAGCTGGAAAAGCCATAAAGGCACGCATTTCAATGCCAGAGAAACATTAAAGTGGACTGAATCTGAGGGCACCCTTCTTCACACAGGGGGTAAAGGGTGGGAAGCAGAAAATTGATTTTTACAAGAGAAAAGATTTTGTACACTGCCTTTATAAATCTTTCTACAGCTTTTGATAAAGTGGATAGGGCTATCTTGTGGAGAAAATTACTGGAGCTGGAAATTTCCACTAATTTGTTAAGAGTGATAATAGCACTTCATTCTCCCACATAGTGCTGAGTGTTGATGGGTGGGAACACAGGGCTAACTTCCAAAATACAGACAACGAATGGCTTAACACAGGATTGCCTTTTGGCTTCTCTTTTCTATCTTTTTATTAAGCCTGGGCGGAGTTCGCGTAGCGGCGTTACGCGGAACTCAGCGAAGGTGCAAAAAAACTCCGCCTTGCTACGCGGAGTTCCGCAAGCGGCGAGTTTGCTTGTCCCACCTGTACGCATGACGTTTCCACCGTATGTCAACGCGGATTGCGTGTTCGGTGCAAAAATCGCGCAAACTGCACCACGCAGTCGCACATGGGCGTGGCCATTTTGTTTCTTAGTCTGTTTATGGTGCTGGGGCCTACTTTTCCATCCTTATTAAATATTTGCAATCCTTGCTTCCTAAAACTTTTTTTCAAATCTTTTTTATTTATTACCTTACCCTTTGTCTTTCTAAGTGTGTATTTGTATTTTGTTTCTACTTTACTGTGTGTTTTTTACTTTTTTATTTTTTAGCTTTCCTGCTTCCTTATTACCCAGTCCTTCCTTCTTTTTCCCCATTTCTTTTTTTTCTCTCTTTCCCCCCAGCCGAATGGCAGATAAGGGCGCACCAAGGCATGGAAGTAGCAGCCACCTTCCTTGTGAAAGGCGGCGCCAGGCAGGGGTGCAGCCCCGTGCCCTGTTTTCCGAGGTGGAGGTGGCAGCGCTGGTTTTTTACATCCAGCGCAACCTCCCCTCCACCCTGGCAGCAGGCGGCAGGCCTGGGTCCGGGATGCGGGAGCACCAGCAGAGCTGGGTGAGGGTGCGCAGATCAGTTTACTGCTGCTCTGGGGTCCGGCGCACCCATCAGCAGTTGGCGCACGGCTGGTCCGACATCCTGGACCGAAAGCAGGACCTGCTGGACCTGCTAGGAGTTGAGGTTGAGAGGCTAGATGAGTAATTATTAAAATTATTAATTTTTATTATTACTTGTGTGTTCCATGCTATAGCTAATATTTTTTGCCCAAATAATACCAAGCATGCTGCTCACATGCAGGGAAGTTAAGTTTTCAAATATTATGTAATAGTCTGTTATTCTAGACAGGTGCTTAGCTTACTTGGCGCTACCCACCTCACCTAGTTATCGAATCGTACTTGTTGCCGCTCAATTGGGCTAATGTGATTAGTGATGATTATGTAAGATGTTCTGAAATTAGATATTTGTAATTTCGTAACCACATGGTGCATGCCACACGGACGGTGCAGGGATGTTTGTGAACAACAACATCCATTTTTCAATGGAAGCTTGTGTTGCGGGCCTTTTTCACCTGCCACACAAGCTTCCATTGACAAATAGAGGTTTGCGACTGCCCTATGGCCTATGGGCGATCGCATCGATTCGTAATAGACGAGTGCGGTCATCATGACTGCGGCGCCGACCTAAGGTCGGGCGGTTCCAGAACTGCAATGGCGTCTGCCCGATATTATTGTAATCATTATATTGAGGACCATAGTGATGACCGCATTGGCCCATCAAAGGGGGTTGACTTGAGACTGAGAGATTGCGAATGAGATTTGAGAAGAAGCAAACATAATTTGTTGCAATTTATTATTAGTAATTCCAAAATGCAGTTTACTAAATTTGGAATAGGAGTGGACTAGGTAGGTAGGTTTTGGAAATTTTGAATAGGATAGGACGGTCCGCGATATACTACTACTAGTGGATCTGATTTAGAAAAGTTCAATGTTATTGCAATTGCCTGTCAAAAAATATTTTTGGGAGATATTATTTATTACCACTAATCTTTTCTTGTCTTTATGTTTTACATCAGAATCCAGGGGCAAGGAGAGGGCAGAGGCGGGTGAAGTCCGGGAGCTGGAGTTGCCTCCCAGAGTTCCTCGGCCGATGGCTCTGCTGGCCCCAGTAAGTCATCCTGGTGTTAACATTAATATATTTATTCCCCTAATTGTTCTGCTCCATTTTGAATAATGAGGCATCTACCCGTTTTATATTAGTTTTCCAAATCCTCTTTGATCTATCCATTTCTAAATTCTTGTTATCCCTGCATATCCTATTTACTTATTTTCTATATTTCAAGTTTCTCTATGTCAAACTGTCTCTAGTTACTAGTCTGTCTGTAGCTTCCTCTCCTGCTTTTTCAGTCAGCTTTCCCTCTCCCCTTTTGTGGACTGCCTAGTGGTGGTACTCTAAGACTCAGAGAACCCATTGGTCACATACTACTACAACTACTATCCATCTGCCGTGCAGATTGCATGCCCATTGCCCAAGTAAGGTATTCTATGCATGTATGTTGAGATGAGAAGGCTCAATCACTAAAACAAGAGAGTGGCAATGGTCACTTTGGATACCCCAAAGTTGTGTCTTCTTATTAGCTAGGCCTAGTATTATTAGCAGCAGTTAGTGAACTGCTGACTGTGCACCATGTCTGGGAGGAAGTACGAGGAGGACGGCCCCATAGCATTTGCCAACCAAGGCCATATGCTACTTTTTTCTCAAAACATCAGATTCATCAATCAATAGCTCCAGCCACTCCTTAACAGCTTGTCTCTTGTCTTGACTTCAGGCTTTTTTGTAAAATTGCCACCAACAAAATGCCCAACATGATATTTTTGATAGAAGATACTGTCTGTAAAGTATCCGAATTGTAGTGAATGATGAGTATGGTGTTTTTTTATTTTGCTATAAAACAATTAATAGGGCGAGGTGTATCTGGCATCTAAGAAATGTGTAATCTTTTTTTTCTAGCTGCACTGACCACCAGTGCCGGGCCAGCAGTGACGGCGCCAGCCAGTCTGCAGCTGCAGCAGAAGAAGGGGGTGAGTCAGCGGCAGTGGCGGGTGGTGGTAAGTCAAATTGCTTGCTTATTGACAATTAATTATAATTATAAACTCAATGTAAATGTGTAATCTTGTTGACTTGTGAATAACAGGTGAACACAGCAGGAGTTGAGCTGAGTAACTATGGCCGCTCCTATCTTCAACTTAGCAGAGAATGTTTCATGAACAATACCTTTAACTATGGGTTGATGGAAAAGGGAAGGATGGAAGGGGAAAGAATGGATGAAATGTAATATATATGACTGAAAGAGAAGGATGCGTGGGTGAAAGCGCTGGATGCATAAATTGTACTATAGGTGGCTGATAGCTAGGATGAATGGGTGGGTGAAGGATAGATGAAAGGTATACGTGTAGGAAGCTTGCCTGGGTGGGTGAAAGTGTATGTGTGAAAGGATGCCTGCCTGGGTGGGTGATTGGAATCCTGTGGTGGTTTCTTTTGATTGAAATAAACTTAAGGACGCATGGGTGGGTAAATGTCAAATGACAAATGTATGTTGCTGAAAGGTTTGTACTTGAGATCATTAGACTAGAGTGAGGCAGAGAGCCATGTTTGGATGGATGGCTATATGGATGGATGGGCAGTTTCAATGGTGAAGAGTGGATTGAGAGAATGTAAAACTTAAATGGTGGTGAGTAGCAAAGCCAAGGGTGAAGAATAAAAAATTAAAAACTCGAAGAACAATGCAATGATGAATGGAAAAATCCTTGGAAAGGAGAATAAGGGACTAGGGTGCTCCTCTGTAGTGATGTTCTTCTCACCTTTACTTGCCTGGAATGTTTTTTTTGAGGTTTTTTTTATTCAAAGGGTTGAGGAGGTGGTATTTCAGACTCCTCCCTTGACTCACAGTAGTTTTCAAGCGCAACAATATGTATGCTTACTACCCACCCATCATCAATCACCTCCTCCATACCCATGGCATAATTTTCTATGTGTTTTGCTAAGAGCATTGTTTACAATTTGTCTTTTTCTCTTCTTGATATGTAGCTACTCCTGCTGCTCCAAAAACACCGAGCAGGCAGGAGATTGCAGCTGGGACCCCGCAGCGGAAAATGGAGGCCATCAAAGCTGAGTACCAGTGGCTGGTGGCCTAAGAGGATGAGGCAGAAGCTGCTGCAGATGCCTTGGGCCCCAGCCAGGCCACAACATTCACCCCACCACACCATCACCGTGGTACAATGGGCGCCCGCCGCCATTCCACCAGCACTGCTGCTCCCCCTGGCGAATATTGAAGCCAGGCAGGAACGGATGTACAGGCAACTCATGAAGCTGCAAACCCACTGTTAGGGCTCTCTTCAGCTCCTTTTTTAATCTGTTTTTGGGTGGGTGTTGAGATTTGTTGGGTTTTTCTTTAGTTATGGACATTTCTTGGACACTACTTGGACATTGGTTGGGATTAGGGAGAGGGGTGGGCCAGTTGTGGGTTTGGTTTAGATTTGTTCAGGGAATAAACTTTTCATACTTTTACATTTTATGATTCTAAATGACTTAAAAAAAATTGGTGGGGTTATTGTTTGTTTTACTTCGCACTGCTGCCTTTGCCGCAGCCAGTTTTAAAAGTCTGCTGATTGTGTAGACAAAATAGTGATGCGGTACCCTCCCTTGTTCTACTACTCTCTCCTCCTAGTCTCTGCAGTCTACTCTACTACTATATATTATTGTTAACCCCTAAGGACCCGGAGGGGGTGGGAGGTGAATTACCATTGTATAGAATGATTGTCGTTCAACAATGATCAATCAACCACAGTTCACTTCTCTTACCTGATTGGATGAAGCAAGGGCTCCATGGTTTCCCAAGGTACCATCATGGTGGTCGTAGTAGTAGCAGCATGCATTGCTAGTGTTTCTTTTGATATTAAAGGCAAACTCATCAGAACTGAAGCGAGGTCCCACTCCCTCCTTGGTGAACTAGAACTGTAGGATAAGGACTCGGAGAGTGGGGACTATTCATCGAAAGGGAAAATAAATTGAAATTTAAAAAAACTAGGTTAATGTCATTATTATATGCAAGCTTGATGACAGTCACCAGAGACTAGACTACTAGAACAGACTCAGTCTCAGACACAAAAAGAAAGTATGATAAGCAATGAAAAATGTAATTAATCAGAACAATGTTGAGTTACTACGAACTGTATGAAGCGGACAAGCTTAATCTTAGACGCAAATTAATACAGTGCCTGAATGATGATGCTGGCAATGAGATGTTCCTCTAACAAAAAAATCATCCACTGTTCTGGGGTGGATAATATAATATATACTGCCAGTGTGGGCTATATGAGCTTAAGAATAAGATCCTCCTCACCCTGTACTGAGTTGGTGTTGCTTTCACCACATCCGCCCCACCAAGTGTGTGATCAATTAATGGTGTCCATTGTTAAGTCACACCTCAATAAATCACACAGCCTGGAGGAAGAGGGTTAGGGGTTTGATGAATGGTTGGGTAGGGGGATTTGAGGGAAAGGTTTGACAAAGACAAACACTACAGATGGACAACACTCATCTTGGCAGCCGACCATCATAAATCTGTTATGGGAGGAGAAGGAAATGCAGGCATGATGATGAGTGGTACTAGTATATTAATTATGCAATTTTCTGTCTGCTCCCAGAGAGACCCAAGTTACATACATTATTTATGTTCTGTTGTACCAGGCTTAGAAAGATAACAAATACAATTCAAATATCTGTAGGAGTAAAATAAGTAAACATAAACACACACAGTCATCATGATTGAAGAGAAAAACAAGATACTGTATAAATTGAGAGTTGCATCTCTGCATTCCTCCTGGACTGTCCGCCTGTCAATCTTGGGTGCCTGGTGGATGCAGTTTGGTAAGGTATGTGTGAGTTGTTTTTTGTCCAGTATGGCGCGGGATAAAGGACCTGTAGATGGAAAAACAAAAAGGATATTGAAAAATCAAGGAGAAAACAAAAAGTTAAACTGCATAAGGAGTGCAACAAGAAGACTTTCAGAGGCAGCATGGCTAAATCATGTCTGTTACCGGCAGTTACCTCCAACAACAGGCCACCCCACCCAAACTCCACTTAGCTTCGGATTTGAGCCAGACAGCACTGAGCACACATACATGCACACAGCAACATAGCATTTTCCAAATGAAGTGAAAAACCAATGCACCCCTGTCAGTCACACCACACTCACCGCCCACCACCACTACACAGACATGTAGGTCTGGTCTGTGTTGTTATTTACCTTTAGTCCACTTCAAAGTCATCATCAATCATCCAAATCGGTTAGTTTCAGTGAATTTGAAAACTTCCATCTTCTACTGGTGGCATTTCTTGAAGTAGTCACGTTCACACCCTGAGTTATTCTGTCAGTCATCTATGATCCTCCTCACCTGACTGCGAGTATGGTGTCCAACTCCGAGTCCGTACCAACAGTGTCCGACTCCCAAGTGAGTCCTCCAGGCTCGTCCCGACTGAAAATGCAATGGATCGGCCTGTATAATACAATTTTGTTATTGAACAACAAGAAGGGAAAGATTGCCTTGAGTCATTTGTAGAATATCAGACATTCACAACAAATAACAATCCCTCAGTGTGCAATGCATGCCATCATTTACCTGTTCTTCCGGGGCAGTCCCTATAGGTTAGGAAAGGATAGATAGATAGTCAGGGCCCAGGGTTGGGGCCAGGCACACATTTATTTGAATTCTCCATCCAATGTCTGGCTTGAGGGAAATTGCTTTTGGGCGAGTCAGGAGTGGACTTTACTTCTTCACTGACTGCACACAGTTACAACTCCGATCCGGCAATAAAAAGAGTAAGACGGTGGGGATGGATTTGTGAACCAGAAAGACAGTGACACCCCGTCTGAAAAAGGAATGAAAGTGTGCAGTAATGGTTTGGACCGTGGATCAAGAATTGTGGCACAAATGTAAAGGTTGGCTGACACAATGCCTCTTTGCACCCTTGTATTTTCAGATAAGCGAAGGGTTAAGCTCTCCGCCAACTCCAATGCTTCTTTTTTTTCCTCCACACCTGCGTACATTGCAGACACCTCCTTTAGCTGTTCCTGTAGCATGTGCAACAATGGGATAGCTTGGCCCAAGGTACAGTCCTCCTTACTGACTTCACATGTGAAGACCTCGAAAGGAAGCACCATCTCCGTCAGGCATTTAACTAGGCCCCATTGGTCCATCTCAATGATCATGCCTTTCACAGTAGCATCCCCTTTTTGCATGACATATTCATTGATTGGTCTGTACTGCTCAAACAGACGTTCAAGAATGTAATAAGTTTAGTTCCAAAGTGTTGGCACCTCCTGGATGAGTGCTTTAACTGGCATTCTATTTTCACGTTGAATGATCCTCAGCTGCTTCTGGGCTTTAAAAGAATGGCTGAAATGTGTGAAGATTCTTCTGCAGGTGGTCAGTAAGTTGCTGTCTCGGTCTTCTTTTTTCAAAAAGTCTTGAACAATGATGTTAATGCAGTGCGCCAAACACAGGACCCTGAAATAGCCACCATCGGCCATGGCCTTAACTATATTACTGCCATTGTCCGTGGCATCAAAACCAATGTTAAGCCCTCTTGGTCGCAGTCATTCAAAGACCTTGTTGTCAAAGTCTTCCAAAATGTTTGCAGCAGTATGAGATTTCTCCATGGTGAACATGGCTACTGTTTCTGAGCAGCATTAAAAATCTCAGCAATGTCAACACCTGCATATATCTTTTCTCTAATCCCCACAACAGAGATCCAGTGTGCAGTGATGCACATGTAATCAGTGGCTTGGCAACTGGTCCACATGTCTGTTGTCAGGTGGACAGTGTGAACAGCACTCTGCTGCAAAGCTTGTCCAAGCAATTCCAGCACGTCGTGATGTAGTGCTGGAACTGCAACTCTGGTGAAATTGGACCGGCTGGGAACCTTCCATTTCAGGCAGATGGCTGCCATAAATTCAAGAAAACCCACCCCTCCACAAAAGAAAAAGGGAGGAGGTCCAGCGCTAACATTTTAGCCAGCTTCACGTTGTAGAAACGTGCCATTGGGTGGTTGCGTTCGTACTGCCCCTCTGACCTAAACATGCTGAGAATGATGGGGGGCACTAGAGAGCCCGAGGCAAGATGGCCGCACACTAGTGCAGCTCCGCCGGCCAGGTGTTTACAATCCGTCTAAAATCCGTCCATCCAGCATCCTCACTTCCAAAAAAGAATATCTTTAAGTGTGCTGTGGGGGTCTGCTATTCCTGCGACTGCGAAAAGCCGGAAATCTGGTGCCGGTTGGAGACGATCGCGACTGCGTGGCTTGTGGAGCGGACCATGCTGGGCTGGGCCTCTGTGCCGGCCATCACTCTGGATCATTGGGGCGGCTGTGCGGCAGCGTGCCGCCTGGCGACTACTGCCCGAGGGGGCTCTGATCGAGAAATATGCCTAAAAGGTGGCGGTGTGACGGAGGCCTGGCCCGTGGAGAGCAATGCTGCCTTGGAGAGTTGCGGAGTGGGCCGCTGGGTCGCGCCGCCCGGAGTTGCCTGGCGGTTTTGGCACGCATCACCCGGTGCTGCAGATGAAGTGAGCTGAGCATAGTCTGTCCACACCAGCAACATACGTGACGCCCGGGCCGAGGCAGACTACGGCCGCGACTCAATCGGTGGCATGGACAAGAGGCTGCCGGCAAATGTGTGGAGCGGTGCAGAGAAACATTCCCAGCATTGGTGTGTGGATGCCATACTGCCGACTGGAGGTAAGGGCCCGAGCGCGGTGCGGGGGGAGCAACGGCGGTGCTGCTGGTGGTCATCCGCCGAGCTGCGGGGGCGCGCTCCCGCGGCCCGTGGGTGCATCAAATACTTGCTGGCCTCATATCTCGTGCGCCTCCATAAGCGGACAATCTGGGTGCAGCTGAGGTGGGACGTGGTAGCGACAAAATACAATGTGCATGTTCCAGTGACCGGACAAATACCCCCTGAGGCTGACAGTGGATCAGGTGGCTGAGCGAGCGCTCAGACCGGTCTCTTCTCGCTGCTGCTCCAGCTTGCTCCCTCGCTGCGCAAAGAGTACAAATACCTAAGCCAGTCCTCAACTACCCTTTAGACAAAACAGCTTTCTGCACCAGCACGGATCGGTAAGAAAAATGGGCAAACCCGAGAAAGGGCAATCACTTCTCACCTTTTAATCAAAGAAAACGTCGAGATCAGCGCAGGATGATCAGCAAGACTCGGAAACCGACATTGATCCTCAGGGCTCCCCACAGCTTGTGGCGATGCTGCAGGCTATGCAACAGAGCCACCACTCTATTGATAGTAATATGGACACATTGAATCAGCGCATGGACTCAATGTCAGCCAAATTGGACAAACAAGCCTCCAGAATCGCTGAAGCTGAGCAGCGGCTCTCCACGGCGGAAGATAACATACAAGCCAAGTCCAGTAAGTGCTCTGAAATGGAAAAACTCCTCAGCATCATCCAAGCCAAAAACGAAGACTTGGAGGCGCGCTCACGGCGCAGCAATGTGCGCTTAATGGGCATTCCAGAAACCACGAGCACTGGCTGGATGGAGATCTACGTGGAACAGATGCTCACAGATCTATTCGGCCGGGAGAATCTCTCCTCTCTCCTAGTCGTTGAGCGTGCTCACAGGTCGCTGGTGGCAAGGCCGCCTCTGGGTGCACCCCCATGCCCGGTCATTGCTAAACTGTTAAACTACCAAGATCGTGATGCGATTCTCCTCATGGCCCGGGAGAAACCAGATCTCAACTACCAAGGTTTTCAAGTCGCCTTTTATCCCGACTTCACAGCAGTGGTACAAGCAGCCAGGAGGGAGTATCTCGCGGTGAAGAAGCAACTGCTAAAGGTGAATATAACTTACGCCATGCTATATCCGGCCAAGCTACGGATTGATTATGAAGGGCGAAAGGAAATCTACAACTCCCTGAAAGCTGTGCAGGAATTCCTTAAAAAAATCGCAAAGTCAAAACGTGTTCAACGATCGCGGATCATGCCTACGTGGGGGTAATCACCAAGCTTGAGCTACACAGAAATTGATCGGAATTACCCTCAGTGTACATGAGTAGTTTAAGGGGTTGCTGGTATCTGCTTTGTCTGGCCACCTCCGTCAGGAGGATGACCAGGCTCCTGACAACCCCTTGACGGGAGAACCCCATCTGACTTGATGAGTATTGTTTCTTGTTTGGGGTTCTGGGGCTTTGGGGACTTTGGGCCAGATGTATGAAACCACAGTTTTGCGAGTCCTTAATAGCGATTTTTAGCGAATCGCTATTAAGGACTCGCAAAATTGAATGTATGTATGAATCACAATAATAATTGCGATTCCTACATATTTCTTAATTGCAATTCGCAAATTGCGAATCGCAATTAAGGAATACCTTCCCATTCATTCCTATGGGCCTAGAGGCCCATAGGAATGAACGGGAAGACATTCGCAATTCTGCGAGTACCAAATAGGTACTCGCAAATTGCTGAATCTGATTTCATGGGTGCAAGGGTATCAAAAGGACACCCTGTTGCACCCTGAAATATGTATGTGTGCACATGTGGCGCACATACATGCCCTTAGGGCATGTATATGCGCCACATGGCACTTTGAAAAAATGCCCAAAATGCATTTTTCAATGAATTCGCAAATTAACACCAACTTGAAGTTAGTGGTAATTTGCGATTTCTTAAGCCAGAAATCGCACAACTTGGGTGCTTCCTGCATTGCATTTAAGGAATCGCAATTTGCGATTCCTTAAATGCATTCATAAGATAGGGAATCGCAAATTTTGCGATTCCCTATTTTGCTAGGGCCTTTGGAATGATACATCCCAAAAGGCTTTTATCGTTCACAAACGGGCCGATTCTGAGAATCGGCCCGTTTGCGACCGGTAAAAAGCTTCATACATCTGGCCCTTTGTCTTCAGCGTGTTTGGGGTGCTGTTGTGGGTGGGCTGGGGTAGAGGGGTTTGGGAATGTGGAAATGTTGCGTATGGCTTGCTGATGCTCCTGATGTCTTTTCTGCAGTGTACTCTGTTTCCTCTTCAGGGCGTTGCACTTTATTGTTCAGTTAGATGGTATGGAAGGGTCTTATAATGTGAAGATCTCATGTTTGACATGGAATGTGTGAGGGCTGAACTCCCCCAAGAAAATTAGACAGGTACTCGCCCACCTGGATAGACATGATATTAAAGTAGCAATGCTCCAGGAAACGGACCTGACGCGCTACAGAGCCTCCAGGGTGGGCTCTCATTGGGCGGGGCTTAGACTTACATCATCCTATTCCTCATACGCAAGAGGGGTACTCACGCTCATAAAGAAAGGCATCCCATTTACGGTGATCCAATCCATTGCTGACGATAATGGACGATACGCCATAGTTCATGGGAAACTGCATGGGACACCCGTCACATTAGTGAACGTGTATGGACCAAATACGGACGATCCTGGGTTCTTTGCAGGCATACTGAAGGTGCTGAGAGAGTGGCTGGAATCAGAAATAATTTGGGGCGGTGATCTCAACACCCACCTGGACCCCGGCAAGGACAAATCCAGTCAACAAGGGGGGCAGTCACCCAAGGCGGCACACATTATAAGGGGGGGGTGATTGAGTTTGGCCTCTTTGACACATGGAGGGTGCGAAACATGGACAGATTGGAAGGCACACACACTTCCACCGCACACAGAAGCTGGTCGAGACTAGATTACTGGTTACTAAGTATTGAGGTGAACTCCTGGGTGACCGATATAGGCAGATTGCCCAGAACCTTATCAGATCACAATGCAGTCAAGCTTACACTACACATACCTGGTAGTATTCCCCGCCAGTTCACCTGGAGATTCATGTCAGAAGCGCTATTAGACCCAGTTTATAAAGAAACGATTAGAGAAGCCATCTCGCAGTATTTTACTACTAACAAAGGCTCGGTTAGTGAAGCGGCCACGTTGTGGGAGGCCTTCAAGGCCACCATTAGAGGAACATGCATTGGCACAGCAGTGGGCATTTTGAAAGACATTCATGTGCAGCTTGCATGGGTGGAGACGGCACTGAAGCAACTTGAGCAGGAACAGGAAGCCAATCCGCAGGCAGGTTCTTTAGCGAGAAATAAAGAATTAGTGCTAGAATACAATGAACTAGCTGCTGGAGAAGTGCGTTACCTGTCACAGAGACACACTGCTCGGGCGTATGTTGAAGGTGGAAGGCCAAGCCACAATCTAGCTGCAAAAATCAAGGGTAGGAACGACCAACACTCTATACTAAAAATCACAGATGACACAGGGGTGGATCACTATACACCGCAAGAAATAGCGGCACAGTTTCAGCAGTTCTATGCAGATCTGTACGCCTCAAGGGGTGGGACACATCCTAGGGAGCTTGATGATTACTTAGATGACATCGCGATTGCCTGGTTATCAAACGGGCAACGGGAGTACTTGTGTCAACCGATTGAGGCAGCTGATATACACGAAGCAATTCGTGCCCTTCCGAATAGAAAAGCCCCAGGGCCAGATGGGCTGACGAGTGAGTTTTATAAAGAATATGCAGATGAGCTAATACCGCACCTGCTAGAAATGTACGAGGAGGCTTACAAGAAAGGCAGACTGCCACCTACGCTTAGGGAAGCCCTAATAATCACTCTTCTAAAAAAGGACAAGCCGCCAACGCGCTGTGAGTCCTATCGCCCTTTATCACTCACAAATATTGATGCCAAAATACTGGCCAAGATATTGGCTACTAGACTCCAGCCCCTATTGACAAACATGGTCCTACCGGACCAATCCAGTTCTATGCCGGATAGGTCCACATTGCACAATCTGCGCGCGATTTTTGCCATGTATCATCTCCTGAATCCCGACCTCCAAGCCATGGCGGTCATGCTGGATGCTGCCAAGGCATTTGATTCCCTTGAGTGGAGCTATATGTTCAGGATATTGCAAAGAATGGGGCTCCCTCAGTTCTACTGCAGATGGGTTTGGCTGCTGTACACAGATCCATCGGCGAGAATACGGGTGGATGGTCTGACATTGGAGCCCATACGGATCTGCAGGGGGACGAGACAGGGTTGTCCCCTCTCCCCCTTATTGTTCTCTCTGATGCTTGAGCCATTGGCTTGCATCATTAGACAACGCTACAAAGAGTCGGCACTGCGCTTTGAACTGCGGCCTATAGGCATTTCCTTATATGCCGACGATATGGTGCTGTTCGTTAGGGGACCTCGACGGCATCTTGCACCACTGCTACGCGAATACACCAGATTCAGGCGTTTCTCTGGACTTACTATAAACTGGGGCTAATCTCTTATAGTATCCTTAACTGAACGTACAATGCCATACGACCTGGAATATCCCCTCGTGTGGGCTACGGACCCAGTTAAGTATCTAGGGATATGGGTCCACAGGGACCCTGAGCTGGTAGTGAAAGAAAATTATGGCAAGGCATACACGAAGTTGGAACAACTAGTGACCAGCTGGATAAAACTTCCGCTCTCACTTGCCGATCGGATCGCACTGATCAAAATGATCATACTGCCGCAGTTTCTATATTTGTTCTGTAATATACCCATAATTCTGCCCAGCCAGTTCCTTAAAGACGTCCGCTCTCAACTTGTGAAATTGGTGTGGGGCGGCAGGCAACCCCGAGTAGCGTGGGACACACTCACTCTGGAATACAAGAAGGGGGGATTTAGTGTGCCTGATCTGCATTTATACTATCTCTGTGCTCAAGCGCAGTACGCGCATTATTGGTACAGCCTCTGCGCCTTTATCCTGCATATAGCGGTGGAAGACAGTGATGCGCATCCGATCCCATTACACAGCATTCTGACGCATTCCAAACGAGGGACACCCAGAACTGAAATTAACACCATAGACTGCACAATCGCGGCTTGGCAGACCATAGGGCGCAAGGCAGCTAAGCTTCCCCTATATGCCCCAATGCTCCCACTAGCGCACCACTCAGCTTTATTGGTCATACAAGAAACGGGAGCCATGACCACTCTAAATCGCGCAGGCATTGCAAAAATGCAGGATCTATACCCTAATGGCAAATTTATCACAACAGAAGATGTACAATACATACAAAATAAAGCCCCACTGTTCATGTTCACATATCATATACTCCGGGTGGCTATTCAGGCTACCAAGAAGAACCGCGAACATTGCAAACACTACAGGTACTCTTAACTAGTCCCACTCGACATCAACTAATCACTAAGCTTTATAGTACGGCCCGAGACGAAGTCACTATTGACGCTAATAAAAGTCTAGCCCGCTGGAATGAGACGATTGATGCCCAAATCACTCAACCAGAATGGGAGCTTTGCTGCCGACTGACGGAAGCGCTGACCCGAACGGTAACCTGCACATCATCCACTTTAAATACTTACATCAAATTTACCACACACCCGCTAGATTGCACAAATACGGAATCAGGGATAATGACTCATGCAAGAGGTGCAAGACACGGGGGCGGACTTTATACACTTAGCATGGGATTGTCCACGTATAAACAAGTTCTAGAAAGCGGTAACAACACTTGCAGACCATGACGGCCATCACCATACAATCTACCCCTCACGTTTGTCCATTGGGTCTAACTCCCCATTTGAAAGGAACAATGGGTAAATTTGTGATAATTGCGTTACTACTTGCAAGGAGGAGGGTGTCGATGAACTGGGAGGGAAGGACAGCCCTGCTGCTTGAGCAGTGGATAAAGGACCTGGTGTACTGCAAAGAAAACCTGGAAACATATGCCGAAGAATTACCAGGGACATTTGGGCGCTGCTTATGGATTACCTAAGAACAAGGGACCAATCTATATTGGATTGTGGAACGGACTGAATATCTATCCAAACAGTACCATCATATTGTAAAGCTAAAGTCAGTTGTGTGGGGGGAGCGGTGGGTGGGAACTGTGCTCAGCAAGCCATGTGCTGTTTGTACTGTTACTTTGAAAAGCAAAATTAAAAAAAATGTTTTAAAAAGAAACATGCTGAGAATGGTAGCCTGGATTTTTTTCTTTTCTGGTGCCACTGAGGCAGGTGACTTCTTGACACCACTTGTTTGGCTCAATGCGAGTTTTTTCATTGTGTTACTCGCTTGGCTTGGACCCCTTGGTGTATCAACCTGACTCTTGTGCCATTGCGATGTTGCTGATGATGATGTGAGCGGTGCCACTACACTGCTGGTGACAGGGCTGCTTCGTGTACTGGAGAAAATATCTCCCTCTTGTTCACCTTCCACCGTGATCGGATATTCTTCATCACCTCCACCAACAACACTTGCAGTTTTTTGGCCACTAAGGTCCGCCTCCCACTGGATCAAGTGGTGTTTTCTCAGATGGGTTGTTTGGCCTTCAATACCATATTTTGTGCCTAGCTTACCCCGACTAACACCTACTTCACAAATGGAGCATATAGCAATGTTCACCTCCTTCCTGCTAACCGAAAAGAAGTCCCAAACTGGGGAGGTCAACTTTCTGATGCTGCTGGTGCCACTTGCAATGTCGGATGAACTGGTTGGTGGGCGTGATGTTTGACTCTCTGCAGTACCTACTGAGGTGGTTGTGGTGGATGGAGGTCGCTGCCAGGACTTTGCAAATATGGCAGCTGAAGGTGTTCTTGGTGGTATCTGTGTTGGTGGTATCTGTGCCACATCCCTCACAGCAATTTGGGATGGGGCAATGTCGGTCTCCACTGGGGTGGGGCTAATGTCCATGATGACCATCATCCTCCCCTTCTACATCTACCTCCATAGCTCTAAGGCTTTCTGGAACCTTCCTTTTCCCTAGCCTTGTCTTGTGGTGTATCTCACTCTCAGACTGATATGGGTTCCAAGTGGCGTTTAGATCATCAGAAGGGGGGCTTGGAGAAGAAGTTGATGGACTAACCCTCCTTTTCTGTGCTGAGGATCTGGAAGACAAGGGATCTTCTGAAAGAGTGGCTTGCTCTTCTTCTTCCTCAGCAGGAAGCTCTATCTCCTGAACTGCCCCTACTTCGGGAGGAACAACTACTCTTGGGGGTGGTTGCTGCTGTTGTTGCCCACTTATCTGAGTTTCCTGCATTGATTGGGTACTACTTTGTGATAGCGATAAGTCGATTTCAACATCACTGCTCGTCGGCGTTGTTGTGATTAGACTGGCTGCCTCTGCGACAGACATGGGCTTTGGCCT
The DNA here is from genome assembly GCA_963921515.1 of Calotriton arnoldi. Taxonomy (NCBI): domain Eukaryota; kingdom Metazoa; phylum Chordata; class Amphibia; order Caudata; family Salamandridae; genus Calotriton; species Calotriton arnoldi. The sequence goes on along the minus strand of CAWUFW010014529.1, from coordinate 350,176 downwards.
AGGTTGGTGGGGTGGGTCCACTGATGAGTGGGTGCTGCTCCCAGCTTGCTTCCCGGACACAGCTGCTGCAGACACAATTTTTGGTTCCCAAAAAAGGTCTTGGGCGACAAACCCTGTGGTGGTAAGTGGCAGTGCCTTCTTCTCACTGGCAACTTTCTTGGTACTGAATCTGGTACCTTTCTTTGAGGACATCTTGAAGATGTCAGTTAGCACGCAGTGGCACAAGTTGAAGAGATGTCTGTCTGTGGTCACACGTCACGTGACGTGCGCAGGGCACAGGTCTTTTGTCTGGCAGTACAATGGGTGATGTTGTCTCCTCCTCTTTGGTGCACCTAAAAGCAAAGAAGCAAGAAGAACGTCAGAGAAACATGACATTGTTGTGGTTCAATTATTAGTACAAACAAATACAATATAATTTAGTGTGTGTGGTCACACTTGTTAGTGTTATTACCTCAGTTATTAAAACAATTAACAATACAGTGTAACCATTTGTGAGACTATGACAACAACAAGCGCTTTAATGGTTTACTGTGTACACTACAGTACTACACTCAGGAAGGATAGGAAAGAAGAACAACAGCAACAAAAATACAAATGTAATGGTTTGGCATTGTGCATCACGTGGGATACAGCACCCAGGGAGCTGCAGCTGACAAATGACAATGGAAGCAATACTCCAAGGGGAACAAAGGGAAGACAGACATGCAGGCTTATAAGGCAAAGGCACGCTAACTGCCTCCACAAAATGGCTGCCAGCCACATGGTCACAACATAACAACAACAAGCAGGAGGCCTGGAAAACAATGAACTCAAGCAGGCCTATATGGACACAGACTTTACAAAATGCCCCCTGGCCACATGGGGAGGCTATTACAAACACACTCACACACTGGCCAGACAAAGGAGGCATGCTAAACAACACAGCTTTAATGCAACAATGCCAACAGGGCTAAAAAAAAGGTTTGCAAGTTACAGCCACACACATCCAACAAAGGCATTTAACACACATGAAAAAAAAGTGAAATACCACCCCCAAAAATACATTTTGTATTTCAATTTAATGCCATTCATGCCCTAAATGATGTTTAAATTCAACAGACACCAAAGAAACAGTTGTTTCATGCACCCATGAGTAGCTCTGGGCCTAATGGCTGAAAGGCCTATTGGTAGACTACTGGGCTAAATAGTGAATTAAATAAATATTGTAAATTGATTTCAAAAGTTGGAGAAAATGTAGTGAACTGTGCAACATGTTTCCTTTATAAAAGAAGAAAAATGACTTACACAGAAACAACTAGGCCCCTACTGAAACTACAGGCCACCCACCACAATAAAAACTTTGAAAGTACAAATAAATCTAGGTGGCATGCCTCAATCAAACAAACAACAACAATTTTCCAACTTACTTGTGAAATCTCAAATTCAAAAGTCCTCAAATCCAATGATATATGATGCAGCAGACACAAAGAGGGATCCTTCCAGCTCCAAATCCAAATGAAAAGTGACCAGGAGATGGACAAAGCACTGGGATGAGCCTGCTGGACAGGAACAGGAAGTTGGAGACTCTGGGGCACTTCCTTCCTCTTAAAAAAAAAAGTAAAAAAAGAAAATGGACTCCTTTCACAAAAAAAGTAGAGACAAATGTCAATTTGAGGAGTTTTTAAATTCAAATTGTGATTTCGAGAATTCGGGATTGCGTTCTTCACAAAACTTCAGCCGGAAGTCTGATGGCGTGCCCGAATAACGTGTTCGCGATCGCAAACTCTCACGGGACCATGCGGCCACCCCGCTAATCTTGTGGCGCTCGCGAACGGCTCAGGATATCTGGTCAGCAATCGCAGGCACCCGGTAAGCTGCTCCCAAGTGTGCGAAAACACATTTAGGGCACACAAACACAAAAAAACTCCGCTCCATTACGGAGTGCAGAGTTTTTCGGCAACTCCGTGTTCTATGCGGAACACGGAGTTGCCAAAACTCCGCAAACTCCGCAAGCGGAGCGGAGTTTTATGCCCAGGGTTACTTTTTACATGATCTACCGACACAATTGGTGGACTTTACAAATGTTCGACCATGCAATGGAGCTCATGGACCCAGCTTATGTGGTTTTATTTGACTTGACCCCAATTGGCCTCTAACGAAATTTGAGTGCCCTTAATACCTATGCAGAGAAGACTTTTTTAAGCATCAGTATATCTAAAACTAAAGTATTAGCTCTCAAGGGAAGGAAACAAAGCTGTTCCTTTTCCTGGAATCTAGGAGGAAACACTGTGAAAACAGTAAAATCTTAAACATGTCTGGGTAGAGTGTTTTCCCAGAATTTAGCGGTAAATTGCATCTCTCTCATTTAGGATGTAGGGCCTTTACACAGGCTTGTGTTTTAAATACATTTTACACAGCTTCTGGAAAGAGACATTTTAATGAATTGTAAAAAATAGAATAAAAATTCACCCAATGCTCTCATACACACTTAAATATATTCCTTTTGATTATTGGTCACACATAAATCAATACGAAGGGAAGGTCCAGTGAAAATTATCAACAGTTGACCAAGCAGCCCCACTCCAGGTGTAACGTCTGGAACTTACATTAACCAGTACTGTTGCTATTGCTATGGCAAATATAGAATTTTGGGCATATAACCTGCTCCATGCATTGGAAGGCACTCTTCTGATTCATTAAAATTAGAAACATTCACAATATTTAAGGAAAACTCTACCTTTAATACCAATCTTAAGTATGTATTAGAAAAACTGGACTGCAAGATTGAATATCTGCTATTCTGGACTCTTGAACAAATTAGGCATTTTCTAGAAAATACAATTCCAAGATTCAGTTTCACCGATGAAAGTAATTACTGTAAGAATTTAAGGCTGTATTCCTCTTTTTTAGATAAAATAGATTATTTGCATTCACAAGAATATCTCTCTTTTACACTCGACCGCGGTGTGAGGTGTGCTACTTTTGCACTCCGGTGAGGTATTCTCCCCTTGAAGCTATCCAAGTCGAGAGGCTGCACTTTTGACAGAGGCAAGATGGCGGCCGCTTCGGAGGCCGTGTAAGCTGACCCATATCTTCCCGATCCCCCGCTTCTTGTATGGACTTCTGGATCCTGTGCAGCTCCAAGACATAATGGCCCGACATGACCTTGCAGTGGTGTACAACCCGCATTCAGAGACGCATATCACAGGAACGTACCTGGTTTCTCCTGCGCTGTGCCGGACTGCTACTGCTATGGACTCGGTGCGGTCTGTTTCGCTCAGCGGCTCCAATGCCTCTGAAGCTCGCGAGAGGCGCGAACTGCCAGCGCTCCAACCACAGCGGCCGGCTCTGCGAAAAGAGCAGGAGTCATGGGAGGACTACAATACTCAGCCAGCGGTGCTTCTCAGGGCTCCGCTGTTGTCATGCAGAAAAATTGCACATCTGTTCGCTGTAAGAAAACACTGCCTGCACTCTTCCAAGTGGCTCAAACAGTTAAGGCAAAAAAAAGGAATAATGTGGAGACCGAGGTGGGTGGAGCAGATGCCTCGTTGGACCCTGTATTTGGCCCCCAGACATGTCAGGAAGCGGCACTCCAGTTACCCCCTCAAGACTCTCCCTCAGGCAATGCAGTGAGCCAAGGAAATTGGGATGGAGAAGACAAGACTCTGGGGGGAATGGATAACGGTCTGGATGATGGCTGGATGGTTTTGGCTGGGGGACAGAAGGGGGCACGCTGTTTACGGGCCCCCTGGGTGATGATACGGCTGGAGAACATCTGGGTGTGTCCCAAAGTTTGAGAGCTGCGGGGGGATAAAAAAAAAACAAGGAATAAATCTAAATCTAGCCGTAACTCCCCAAATTGGGGGGATCAAACCTGCAGTCTGGATAACACACGCGTCCTACAGGAGGTGGACTCTGGAGATAATTTCTTCTCGTTGTCAGATCCTTCTAACTTCTCAGGGATGAAACTTTAGGAGGTATAAAGGATTGGTCTGGTGGAGAAATGACACACAGTGACGGGAGTGAGACATGCAGCTTGCGTCTGGAAGATGGAAATAATGGTAATGAAGGGGGTACTAGTCCTTCCACTGTGTGGAAGCAGAGAGCCAGAGAGAGCTAATCAGGTCTAAGCCAAAGGGAGGCGCAGGGCCCCTAGTATAGGATTGCTCCTTCTCTCCTGGCCTTGAGGGTAGCAGTGATACAGCCACCTTACCAGCAGCTTAGGGGACAGCAGACAGCTCAGAAGAGATCTTGCTTTCTGTTATTTACCAGAGCATTATGGCTCATAGGGAGGAGACGCGGACTGACAGCCAAAGAACCCAAGGGGCATGCTGTAAGCTGCAGAACTCTATCCGTCGTGTTGCTAAATCCTGCACGGAATGTGCAGAGAGGATAGGTGAAGTGGAGATGCAGATGTCTACGCTCAAAGATGAACTGGCTGCTCAGAAGTCACAGATTCTCTAAAGTCTCAGAAGGATGATACATTATGGAAGCTAACTGACCTGGACAATCTCTTTAGGAGGAACAATTTGAGAGTTCTTGGTATTCCTGAAGGCATGGAGGGATCCGACTCTCGGAAATTTATTGTGGAGCTGTTCACAGAAGCATTCCCTGAACTTACACGGTGATCCTGGGATCTGGAGGTTCAGAGGGCTCACCGATTCCCTTTCAAGCAGCGCTGGAGCTCGGGTCAGCAATTAACTAAACCAAGAGCTATTTTGATTTGTTTGAGCAATTTCTTGGCCCGAGAGGCTTTCTATGATCTTGCACGGCCAGATAGGATAAGGGCAGGGAAGGGGGGTGAATTTTTTGTTAGACCCGATTTCTGTAATGCGACAGTGGAGAAGCGGTGGCAATTGTGGCAATTGATTCCAATGTTCCAGACAAAGGGGACACAGGTTGTTTTGCTTAATCCTGCCAAGCTAAAGGTTATAAGCCAGGGCAAAATGCAGTTTTTCACTTCTTAGGTCCAAGCAAAGGATTATCTGCAAACAATTTAGAATCGTCTGGGGCAGTAAAGATATTTTTGGGATTAATAGATATACACTCTGAAAGGGCTCCTTGGGGTGAAGATCGGGGGCAGTAACGTCAGCTTCCCATCGCTAAGGGACCCTGGGTCCTTTTGCCTCACTAGGCTGGGGATGGGGGTGGGGCTAGGGGAGGTTGGGGCCACCGTAGCTAGGGTGTGTGGGGGGATTGGTGGGTAGGTTGAGGCACGGGGAGGAGGTTGGGGTGAAAAGTTAAAAAAATCATGGTGGAGGAGGTGGGAGCAAGTTTTAAGTTGGGAAAATCTACACATAAATGACATGATAAGTAAAATGTGAACGAATGTGCATCGATTAGATGGGGGATGGGCTGATGGCTGGGAGGCTACAGGTCTGTACCTAAAATGTGTCTGGTCTGAATGATAGACAAAACGGCAGAGGGTAGCAATGGAGTTGAGAGCCATTCGCCCTGACATAGTGTGTCTACAGGAAACAAGCATTCCCTGGGAGAAGCGTGGGGTGATGGCTGAATTAGGGTATTGTATGTACACAACACAGTTCTACATTGCGCGGGGTGGCTATTTTGGCTAAAAGGACAGTACGCTTAGTGGGCAGGGTAGTTGCGGATAAATATGGGCACTCAGTTATTGTTGAATGTGCGGTTGGGGTGTGTAAATTTGTTATATGCTCGGTGTATGGGTCAAATACGGATGAGGCACATATTTTGGATTTCCTTAATACAGAGCCAGCTTCCTGGCCAACCTCTTTGATAATATGCGGGGACCTTAATATACATCTCGATGACCCAGAGCTACATTTCAGGGTTGGACCGTATTTTGGGAGGAAGCCTAAGGTGTTTCGGGCACTGCAGCAGTTGGTATTCGAGCATGGTTTGATAGATCTGTGGTTTAAAAACCGATACCCCACGGTTGGTTTCACTTACTTTTCTTGCCCGCATAATAAGTGGGTTCGGTCAGATTATTTATTTGTATCCCCTGGTATGGCTGCAATGGCTAAAATTCTGCTATTTCCCAGAGTTACATCTGATCATAGACCTGTAGTTATGGATACCCAAGTTCAGGGTCTTACTCGGCCTCTGAGAACTTTTTTTTTTATAGGAAGCTATTAGTAGATGATATCTTTGTCGCACATATAAAAAGGTGGATGACTCAGTTTTTGGAGATTAATAGGAAAACCGCTTCGCCCTGCATAGGCTGGGATGCCTTGGAGGCAGGGCTTAGGGGGGAGATCTTGAGCTTTGGTGTGCATTAGCAGAGACAGCATAATACCTTGGTCCAGGGTATGTATGATGATCTCAGAAGGGAAAAATGTAGCTTGATACAATGCATGGTTGATAAGGGGTCAAGCATTTTGGCACAAGCTGAAGTAGCTCGCTGTAGGGTCAGGATTAATTTATTATGGTCCAAAGATATTGCCTGTAGATACCAAACATATAGGAGAGAATGTTATGAATTTGGGGAGGCTGCCGGTAGGTGCCTAGCCAAACGTGTTCGGAATAAGGAGGTCGAGCGTGGGATAGCAGCTATGGAAGATTAACTGGGAATTTAGTTAGCACACCCCTTGAGATTTTAGCGGGACTTAGATAATTTTATCAGGATTTGTATACTGAGGATATTAGAGTAGGGAAGTCCTCGCTTTGTCCATTACCGCAAGATTTATTTGGTTACACTCTGAGTAGTGAAGACTCTGCACACTTAGGGGCATATTCTCAAGGACTCATCGCCGATTTATCGGCACTTTAGCGCCGCAAAAGTGGCGATAGATTTATCGCCCTATTCCCAAGCTGGTGCAAACTGCCAATATCGGCAGTTTACCAGCAATAGCTGCCGCAAAAAACATCGCCACGGATGAGTGCGACAACTAACGCTAATGATATGCAGAGTAGGCGTTCCCGTGCAAAAACACAGGAAAACCCCACTTCGCGATATTCTCAACAACCAGCCAGATCTGCGATGCGAACCAAGAACAGGCGATAAGGTGCCTTAGCAGCAGGGATTTAACACCTACCTTTTACTGGTGTTAAGCAGGACGACCCACTGCAGTAGAAAGGGAGCCCAGCCCAGAGCCACATCTGAAGACCAACAGATGCCATGGCGACACTGATCATGCAGCTCGGAGACCCAAGAGGGCCACGTCACCCACCGCCACCACCCCCAGGCACCCCCACCCCGGATTACCACCTAGGCTGTGCAGGACAGCGGACGACCCTAAAACGCACCAGCCCCAGAGACTCAACACCAGAGGAAGCCATTGGCCAACACAGGCTCAAAAGGACAACCATCTTCCGCATCCTGACCCACAATGCTCACAGGCTGATGGTACCAACACAGCGGACAACCTACATCCCCCCGCAGACAAAGCTGCTGGCTGTGCTGCACCTGTTGGCCCCTGGTACCTTCCAACCAACAACTGCCCGATTACGAGGAGTCACACAGCCAGCCCCATCAAACTCCCTCACACATGTCATGGATGCATGTCCACAAAAGCAACAGCGGGCCCCTGTATCCGCACCACACAACAGTTTCAATTCGTAGTGTACCTGCGCAACCAACCCCAACGCCAGCCGTGCTAGACGCCTCCATGCCCCAGACCGAAGATCGTAGTAACCGAAATATGGGTGCGCCAGGTCATGAAGTCCAGTAGTCAACAGTAGTGTAAAAACAGAACTTTATTACAAATACATAAATCAACAAAACGAAAAGCTCAGCCAACGCGTTCCATTCCCAACGGGGAACTTCAACAGGGCAACATGTCTTCAGAAACCTGTGGGAGAAATGGTGACAATGGTCAAACTTCCGTATAGTCACATGCATAATCTGGTACAGTGTACTGCACTCGGACAAACCGGAATGCTCACAGGCCTGATAAACCATGCATGAGAAGACCGTAACAGAACTACGTGTGGCCGTAACTGTCATAGGAATGAAGAGGAAGGTAACGACCACACAAACTGCTGTTACTATCACATCATGCAGGACTCATCATACCTGAAAGCATCATGGTGTGTGTCAGCTCAATACCCCTGCCCCTCACTCCCCCCACACTGCGCAGGAACATCTTGAGACCATGCAAGGGAACTACGCCATAGCTGGCGTCATGCACGTGCTGGGAGCAATTCACAGCACACATGTATGACTTGTGCCCCCTGCCGACACTGCACACAATCACCGCTACAGCAACCACACGCATGCCATCACTGTGCATACAAAAGTGGACCACCGTGGCCTGTCCACCAATGTCGTCACAAACTCCCCAGGCAGTGTGTATGATCCCCACATGTCCGCAAATCTGCCACCAACCAGTGCTTTGAGGATGGCCCCCATGGAAATGCACTGCCCATCGGCAAGTACCAACTGAACACACCACACACCTCAATTCCACAATCCCCCAACTCACAACTGTGGGAATGCACACGTCACCAATCCACCACCAAAGTGACTACTGCGTGTGTCTCAGTCTCCGCCACAACCTGCCCATAGGCCTACACACACATGGCCGACCACCTTCAATGGGCACATTCACACTGGAGACGAGGTGGCTACGTCACAAACCAACCCGCGCACATCACGATCATCGCATGCAGGGTTGTGTCAGCAAGGGCGGCACCCCCCACCCAACCACGAGTCCGCCGCCGTGACCGGTGGTGCTTGCGCGATCCTGTGCGCATGATGCACCTCAGCCCTGGTCCCCAGACCGGTCCTCCGCCCAGCGATGACTGGCCGCCCCTGTGCACCCAGGCCTCAATGCTCACCTGCCGCCACCCGCATGTCTCCAAGAGGGCCCACCACGTGCCGGTGCATCCTCCTCAGCCGATCGCTTGATTCCACTCCACAGGGCCCCAGCGCAGCCTGCGGCACCGCACCGCGGAGTCATGTTTATGCTGACTGCTGCCTGCGCATACACTGCGGTCCAGCAGGGCACAATGTTCAATTTGAGTCTTGATTCGCTGGACGCAGTATCGAGGCCAACGCATCATCGCAGGCTGCACACCCGCTCAGCTCTTCAGGCGCCACTAACCCTGTGCAACGCAAGTCATCGTCACGTGGTGGTAGGCCCCTGCCAGCCGCAGTGCAGCGGGTGCCACTAACCCTGTGCAGCGCAAGTCATCATCACGTGGCGGTACGCCCGTGCCGGCCACAGTGCAGCGGGTGCCACCAACTCAGTGCACCGCAAGTCATCGTCCCGTGGCGGTAGGCCCGTCCTTGGGCACCCGCAGTGCAGCGGGTGCCACTGACCCTGTGCAACGCAAGTCATTGTCACGTGGTGGTAGGCCCCTGCCAGCCGCAGTGCAGCGGGTGCCACTGGCCCTGTGCAATGCAAGTCATCGTCACGTGGCGGTAGGCCCCTGCCAACCGCAGTGCAGTGGGTCCCACCAGCTCAGTGCACCGCAAGTCATCATCCCGTGGCAGTAGGCCCGTGCCGGCCGCAGTGCAGCGGGTGCCACCAACTCAGTGCGCCACAAGTCATGGACCATTCATGATTGGGTCGCGTGGTGCGGACGGCATCATGTCATCTCCGGCAGTGGGGAATGTGACGTGCTAGACCCCCTTTTATTGGCAGGGTCACATGTCCTGTGATGCCTGTGCTGGATGGGTGTGGTGTGGGTGTGAACCAGCCCTCAGGGAGTGGCTGTGGCATGCTGACAACTAGACCAGCGATCAGCAGATCACTATAGGGAAGACCTGGGACATGTAGCTTTGTCGTCCCCCCCTCTGAGCGTAAGCGGAGTGGACTGGCCTGGCGTATGGCAGGCCAGCGTAGGGTGGGAACAATGAGCCTGGGGCTCTGGGCGTGCTTCAGTTCTGGGCTGGACAAGGAAGTAACTGATGCTTGTGTCTCTGTTGTAGTGTCTACGCCACCCGGACCGCAATCGGCAATGTTGCACCCTGTGACTCAAGTCCCACGACATGGGCAACATGGACGTAAGGGGGAATCACTGACCCTACATTCATACATACTCTCATACTTGAATGATCCAAGGCATGACACATCTGTGCGATTCTGAATGTTTAATTCACATCCAGTGGAGTGTTGCAGCTGGAGCAGTACAGGGCCATGCAAACCCCACTTCACATTATTTGCCCGTGGAGGGCCAGCCAGAGTCCTTCAGGGAATGACAAGTACATCGGGTGAGGAAGAGTTCAGTCCGCAGTCTGATCGCTGTGTCATTGGTGACCAAACAGAAAATGGCAGGCAATGTCGAGGTCCAAGGTGAGTGTCGTAGAGTGTATCGGGGGACAGTGGAAGGTGATGATGCAAAGGGCAGAACCAAGCAGAAACAGGCCATATGGCGGAGATGAATGCTACTGCCTCCTCCTTACCAGTAAGGTTGATTCACCCGCATCTTCGTCCTCTGATGTCACATGTGCCTCACACGTGGGTGGTGGTGGATTGCCTGCCGCACTGTGAGGCACTGACACATCAGGGGGCGGAGATGTGGATGTAGAAGCAGCAGCAGCATTCACCATCTGCGCAAGGCCTTGAGGCAGCAATGCCATGACGATGTGCTGCAGGGCCACATCTCACTGGTGTGCAGCCGTGGCAGCCATTCTTTCTGCCGCCATCCGCTCCATGTTCTACATGAGCCCCCACATCTGTCCCAACTCCCAGCTGACATCGCTGGAGCCACTCTGACTGGACAGTTGTTCTTGTCTCAGTATCATGACTCCAGCGATGTCAGCCATGGATCGTTGGAGAGCATGGAGCAGACTGTGGGTGTCCGTTAGGGACTGTAAGTGGTCCCTGATGGTACTCAGACACCCATGTATGGCATCAAGTTTGGCTGCCATGAGGTCGAACCCCACCCGCACCTGATCAGCCATCTTCTCCTGGACCTCTAACACACAGCATTGGAAGGCCATGTGTTGTTCGTGGGGGTCCTGGGAGACAGCCGTGGTGGTAGGTGCTTCCTGCTGTGTGGTCTGTGCAGGGGGTGGCGTCTCCTTGATGCAGCTGGGCTGCCCTGCTCCTGGAGGTGGGGTGCCGAAGCTGTCGAAGAGGGTTTGGAGGGCTTCGGGGTCGATGTCGGGGATGTCCTCATCGTCATCAGTGAAGAGTTGTTGGGGCTGCTCTGCAGGAGGTGTTGATGCTCCCTCTGCAATGTGAAGGGGAGATGCAGTATTACATTGTGTTCACATGTATTTTGTCGCATTGTGCAAGTTCACATGCAGACTGCATGACTATGTACATTGTGACTGTTTAGGAGGAGCTGCCTATTTGATGCGGGCAGTGGACATTTCGTCGACATCACGGATATGTGTTTGTACTAGTACATTGACATCTCACATTTCCCTGCTATGCCAAATGTGATTGGCCAGTTTCTACACACAAGCGGCACCTGTTGTGTCCTCTGTCCTGTTGTAAACGTGTTGCAGTTTGTACCACATTGTTGTCAATGCTGATGTGCTCTGAATGTCATGTGTGTGTGCTGCATTTTGAGAGAGTCGCCCCTGCAGCTCTGATTTTGCTGCCCCTTGTCCCTTTCAGGCGGTGTGCCTTTGACTTCTGTGCTTATACAGTGCTGAGATGTTGCAGACTTGGGTAACTTGGGCTCTTGGTCGGAGTTGTGACTCTTGGGCATGGTTTGTCCGCAGATGTGCTATACTTAATTGTGCATGTGTGCCATTGTACCCATCTCCCCCCGTCCCCCCAGTCCCTGGCTGTTACTCACCCTGTTGCTGTTGTGTCAGGTCATGTTGAGCAGTGTCCGGTCCCCCAACTCCTGCCACCGTCTCCCCACTGATGACTGTGGACACCATTTCCTCCATCTCATCCAGCTCCTCCTGTGGCGCTGGACTCCCACCTCCAGTCTGCATTGCTGCCTTCTGGTTGTTGGCGAGTTTCTGCTTGGTCTTGCGCTTCACATCATTCCAGCACCTCTTGAGCTCTTCCATTGTCCTCCTCCGACTGCATTCACCTTGTCCAGGATGGACTGCCGTGTTGCATTTTTTGTTGCCAATGACACAGTGGAGGTGACGAACAGTTGTTGATGGTGTTCTATCACTTCCGTGATCAGGATCCTGTTTTCCTGCGGACTGAACCGCGTCTTCCTCTTCTTCTTGTCCTTGCCTTTCCCTATCCCCGAGGTCCCAGGCTGCTCCTCCTGGGGGCTTGTGGGGTTCTGGCCGTCCTCTGTACCTGCTCCGGCTGCCTCCATTGTGCTTCGCTGTTGTTCGGTTTTGGTTTGTGTTTTGTTTTCTGCTTTTCTAGTGTTTTTTCCCGCCTGACGTGTGTGATTTGCAGGCCTGACGCTGCTTTTCGCTGTTTGTCTTATCGCGGTTGGGCCCATTGCAACTTTTTTCGCGTTCGGGTTTGGATTTTCATCGCCGTCCCGGTGATGTTATCGCGGACATTTGAGGCGTTGTCGGAGGACTATTGCATGTTGCCGCCATGTTGAGAATACGACGTAAACACGGAGTTATTTTCCCGCGATAGACGGCGATATGAAAACTTGCGTTAAGGTATTTTGGCGATGTTTATCGCACGTTCTTGAGAATATCCCCCTTAGATTTGCCAATAACCCTGGAAGAGGTTGAGGATGCTATTTAATCACAAGCGTTAGGCAAAGCATCAGGTCCTGATAAATTACCTTTGGAATTTTATATAACTTTCTTTCAGGAATTAAAAACAGATTCGCTGTTAGCGTGTCAGGCAGCGCATTGTGAGCATGCACCATTATCATGGGATATTGCTAATATATAATTTTTTTTTTTTTTAAAGGGATAAATTGCCAACTTTGCCGGGTTCATATAGACCTATCTCACTTTTAAATAGTGATGATAAAATCTATGCTGAAATTTTGGCATCGCGTCTCACAATGGTACTAACACCCTTGGTCACAATTCGTCAGCATGGCTTTATCCCAGGAAGAGGAACGGTCAATCATATTAATCAGGTGGTGACCTTGTTTGACATAGCGAGGGTTCAAAAGACCCCACACGGGTTGATACTCCTTGATGCCGAAAAGGCGTTTGACCGTGTCTCTTGGGATATGGTGTTGCGATGTGAGGGCTTTGGACCGGGCTTTATCAACGCAGTAAAAACAATGTACAGATCTCCTATTGCTCGAATATGCGTGATGGGCATAGAGTCTGGACCTGTTATTATTACCCAAGGGACGAGACATGGAGGCCCATGCTCTCCTTTATTGTTTGCATTATACATCAATCCCTTTGTGGTTCAGTTAGAGCAAAGCACAATCATCCAATCAGTACAGATTCAGCAGGAAGCATATGAGGTGTTGGCTTATGCTGATGACGTGGCCATTGTCACTACAACACCAGCTATGGCAATGCCTGAAATAGACTGTCTGGCTGCTGCTTTTGGTCAAATGTTATGGTATAAATTAAACACTGCAAAAACACAGATCATTTGTACTGCCCAGGCCAGCTTTGATGATTCGAGAGTTACGCCAGAGGCAGTTCATTTAGGCATTAAAATTAGAGCCTGCCTGGATCAATCAATCAGGGAATTGTAAAGTGCGCTACTCACCCTTGAGGGTCTCAAGGCGCTGGGGGGGGAGGGGTCAGCAGCTCCGTTCAGTCAAAGAGCCAGGTCTTGAGGATCTTCCTGAAGAAGTTTAGAGAGGGGGCACGTCTGATGTTGATCGGGAGCTCGTTCCAGGTCTTGACCGCGATGTAGGAGAAGGCTGTTCCACTCGTTCTGGCTCTGCGGATGCGTGGGGTTCCGGCAAGGGTGAGTTCTGAGGATCGGAGGTTTCTCTTGGGTACGTGGAGGGTGATTCTCTCATTGAGATATTGGGGTCCGGTGTTGTGGAGGCATTTGTAGGCGTGGGTGAGTATCTTGAAGGTTACTCTCTTTACGAAGGGGAGCCAGTGGAGGTCTCACCGGTGTTGGGTGATGTGCTCTTGTCAAGGGATGCCGAGGACGAGTCTGGCTGCGGTGTTCTGTATGGTTTGGAGTTTGCAGAGCAGAGACTTGTTGATTCTGGCATAGAGGGCGTTTCCTTAGTACAGTCGGCTGGTTGTGAGTGTGTGGGTTCGTTTGGTTGATCTGATGAGATGGTGGTATTCTGTTATGGCGTTCTTGTATATGGTGTGGTCTTCTGACGTTTTGCTGTTTCGCCAATTCTTCTCGTGACGTCTGCAGGTGAGTCTGGATTCTTGGAGATCGGCGGTGAACCAGGTGGCCTTTCTGGAGCGTTGTTTGTCGGGGTTGCGCAGGGGTGCGAGTTTATCTGCGCAGTTGAAGATCCATCTGTGTAGTTCTGTGGCTGTGAGGTTAGCGTCGGTCGACGTGGGGGGGCATCGCGGTTGAGGGTGGAGTTGATGTTCTCCTCGTTGACCTTGCTTCAGTTCCTTCACGGTGGGGGGGGCGCAGGCTTGGAGGTGGTGGGTTTGTCGACGTGGAAGTGAACGCAGTGGTGGTCCATCCAGAGGAGTTGCGTGGTGTGGCTGAAGTGGATGTTGTTTCCTCCTGTGAAGATGGGGTCGAGGGTGTGTTCTGCCTTGTGGGTGGGGGTGGTGACGAGTTGTTTCAGTCCGAGGTTGGCGAGGTTGTCCAGGAGGGTGGAGGAGTTGGGGTCATTGAGGTTGTCTAGGTGGAAGTTAATAATCTAGTGGCCGCCAACTGGGGCCCTATGTTGGTTGGATTTGAAAAAGAATTGGGTAGGTTAGAGGGTTTACATCTTTCATTGTTTGGTTGTTGTAATGTTTTGAAAATGAATATTTTACCAAAAGTGTTGTATTTTTTTAGGTCGGTCCCTTTGGAGCTCAGCAGAGTCCAGCTGCAACAATTAAAAGCAATTTGTGGCAGATTTATCTGGGGGCAGAAATAAGTCCGTAGGGCAATGAAGTTTATAACATTGCCCAGATCTCGGGCAGGCTGGGCGGTTCCTAATTTTGTATTTTATTATTATGCCTGTCTCCTGCAGAATATGAGGTTTTTATTAACAGGAGAAGCATGAAGTAATGTAGCCGATGCCCCCTCAAATGATGCTGGGCCCACAAGCAGAAAGATGTTTTTTAGGGTGATCTATAAAAAGACCCGGTTTAAGGTTCTTTTGGCTGCGTTTAAAGTTTGGAAACAGGTTCTCAGAAGTTTGAAAATGGGCAGAATAGGTTATTATACACCTGTTTCTGTAACACAGCTATTATCTCCCATTTTTTGGAACACAATTATGGTTAGATGGAAATTAAAGGGGATTACAATTATTGGGGACTTCTTCGAGAAGGATTACTTGTATACATTTGCTGCACTTAGGGAAAAATACGGATTTTCAAACTTAGATTTTTTAAAGTATTTACAGATACGGGATTACCTCCTGAAAAAACTGCAATCGGGGGACACAGTGAAAAAGGGTCTCATTTAAGCAATTAAAAGCAGAGAGAAAATTGGTAGCCTTTATAAGTGCCTTCTGGAAATGCAGGAGGACGATCTTGAAGAGCAAAATAAGAAATGGAGTGCTATACTGGGCCAGGGTGATGGGCTTCTTCAGGAGTCCATCGAGATTGCTGAGAAAATCTTGATCTCCTCTAGCCTCAGGGCACAGCACTATAAAACCATTTGTAACCTTTATCATACACCCGCAAAAATTTTGAAGTGGGGGTATAAATGATGGCAAATGTTTTCGATGTCGGGCAAAATTAGCTGATAGTCTCCATGTGTTTTTTACCTGTATTAAGCTGAATTAGCTCTTTTTACGGACAGAGGCCTTTTTAACTATGGTGACGGGGATAGGAAACAGGATCACTCCTACGGCTATGTTATTAGGTGTCACATGCGGTTCGGTGACCGGACAGGCTAATCCGCAAGTGGGTTACCTTATATTTATGGCAACAGCGGTGGCTCGGTTGTGTATAGCATCGTCGTGGCTTCAAAAAGAACCACCTTCTTTCGAAATGTGGAGAGACAGATTTTTCACCGTCCTTAGTTTAGAACATAGGGGGCATATTAGCAAGAACATGCGATAAATATCGCAAACCTTGCTTAGCGCGCCTTTTTTTATCGCCGGCTATCGCTGGATATTACCGCGGAAATAACATGCTATTAGCAAGGTTTATCTCCATTGCGATAAAATATCCAGCGATAGCGGCGAAACCCAGCTTTAACGCGAGAAATCCAGCGATAAAATCCTATCGCTAATTCTGGGGACTTAACCTTACAATCCACCTCCCATTGACTTTCATTGCTAAGTCATGTTTTTATCAGTTCTAAAAAACAAGCGCTAATCGGGGTTAGCGCGCGTTTTTATCGCTTCGCGGGTATTGCTAATAGGCGATAGGTATGTAAGCGACTGTTTTCTGTCGCTTTTAGTTGGGAACGCCTACCTTGCATGTCATTACCGATAATTATCGCTGACATGCAAGGCGATGTAAACCCGGCCGCTTATCGCCTGAAAGCTGTCGCTAACGCCTGTTAGCGACAGCTTGCTAATAGGGCGTTAAAAATATCGCCGCTTTAGCGTCAAAAAGTGCCGCTAAAGCGGCGATAATGCCCTTGATAATATGCCCCATAGTCTTTATTCACTTAAAGGGCCACGTAGAAGGAAACTTGGGCTAAAGGTTTGGGGAACTATACTTGATTATATAAATGCTGAATGCCGGGACCCTTGATTCTTATTAGTTTCATTGCCCATTTGCTGGCTGATGGTGATCATTGTCTGTATTTATTTATGTATTTATCGCTCCCAGCCTCCAATATTTAATATTAAATATTTAATGTTTAATATGAAATATGAAAATTATTTATGTAATTTATGTGCTTTCACCAATACATGGGATGTTCCGATTGTGATATCAATTTGTTGCTCCATCATGTTTTTTTTTTTTTTTAAACATGAAGCTATGCAAGGCATTGGGCTACCTTTAGAAATGTGAATAACCTCTGTGATCTGTGCAATGAAGGCATTCAAGATTTTTAAATGTACTATTGGTATGTCAACTTGTATGTTACTTGCAACACCCCGTAGTCGATATTTATACCTTTTGTACTTCAAGTTTAACATAAAAAAATTCTATGATTTGATTGGTCTTATACCAGCTCCGCAAAAAGAGTATGTATGCTATAATGTTTTTACATTTTTTAGTACATTTCAGAAACGTATTTTATCCTCGCTGAAGTTGTCCTATGGGAATGAATTCACGTGTCACTATGTTTTACATTTTTATATTTGTTGATCTCTGTTTGAGGTCTTAATCAATACATTTTGAATCTTTATAAGAGCTTGGGACTAAATAATTGCCTTGATACCGGAAATATTGCAGGGAAATGTAGCTCCACAGGTAACACTGACATTTTTAACCTTTCAACTAGTCATTGATTTACTTGGTCACTGATGGAAACCCACGGAGACCCATAGAATATTTACACATTACTATGTTTTGTTAAGACGAAAAGGAGTGAGCACTCCTGTAAACGTGAATAGTCTGCTTGAAATTCTGTCAAGTTATACGATGATGACAATGATAGATCTGATCAAGGGGAAAGGGAGAATACTACGTCACATCCCAGTCCTCTGTTCACTCAGGTGCATTATGGTAAATGCAGAGCATGGTAGCACTTACTTCAGTAAAAGTCTTTAGTTTTCACCATTGTTGGTGAAGCTAGTGCTGTGTATCTCTAGACACGTTTCACCATAATTGTCCTTCATCAGTAGAAAGCAGTGAGTTGTTTTAGAGGTGCTGGAAATGCAGCTCACAGTCTTCTCAGGGCTCTGTATCACTCACTGAGTTCAAGTGCATAAACCAGAGCTTGTCAGCTCATCAACTCAAGAGAGCCCTTTCAAACAAAGGGGGAAGGGAGCTCCTGACTCACATCCCAGCACTCACTTCACTCACATGCATTAGGGCAAATGCAGTGCATGGTAAGAGGTGCTGCATCCGGTATAATACAGATCACGACGTGTATATGCTTGCTCATGTACTGAGTTAGAGAGCTAACATGGTCACTGCAGTGAGCTTGCTTTGGAGGCCGAATAGGTGCACTACACCAGCCTTTCAGATTGTACACTTGCTCACAAATAGCATCTCAAACATATATTCTGCTAACTCAGAAAAGATGGTTCCTAGTTTAGCGCTATGATAAAGATAATGGTCCCTCCTGTATATTGGAGCTTATGGCGAAATGTATTGAACATTGCAGGAGCATATGTTATTGGACGTGTTTGATGCAATCACTGTTCTACAAAATATCATAATATATCATATTGTATAAAGCGTTTTAAAAAATATAGGGGCATATTAACAAGGGCTGGCGATAAACTTATCGCCGCTTTAGCGTCCGTTTTCGGGCGAAAAGCGGCGATAACTTTATCGCTTCATCAGCAAGGACACGCTAGCGCGTGTTTTGCATACTTAGCGCCCGTTCCCAGCACGCCTAACTTTGCATCGCTAATGAGATGCAAAGTAGGCGTGCCTCAAAAAAGCTCCATGGATAAATATCGCGAAGGCAGCTTCGCGATATTTACAACAATGGGCCGGCCGGCGTAGCGATGTACAAAATCACGCTAGCTGGCCATTATCGCTGGATTTGAATGTCTGGTAAAATCCAGACTTATGTATCCATAACGTTGGGGGTGGATTATGGTGATACGACCACATGGTCGTATCACCAAGGCTATCGCCGTTTTGAGTGCAACATCGCTGGTTTTCCAGCGATGTTGGACCATTTCCCTGGATATCGCTGGAATATTATCGCCCTGGGGTAACACGTTGTTAATAACGCGCTAACCGGGCGATAAATTCCAGCGATAGACGGCGATAAATATAAAAGCGCTAAGCATGCTTTGCGATATTTATCGCCGTCTGTTGCTGATATGCCCCAACGTGTATATTATTCTTAACCTTTTTATATTTCTATAACATATTTTCTTGAAAGAAGCTATTTTATTAACAGATGCACCTAGGTACAGACTGGGATCCATTGTCCATGTGCTGCAGCCCCTTGTTTGCTACTCCATGGACTTACACAAGTGCTTTGGACTATGCTGTGGGTAATGGCAGTGATTAAGGCATTTCTTCGGGACATTAACCACAGTTATTTTCCCACCCAGTGAAAATCTAGAGTGCATAAGGAGAAGAAAGAACAGAAATAGCGTTGAAGACCCAACAGTATGTGGGTAATAACGCTACCAGCACGTCTCACTCGAGGCAGGCAGACTGTTTCACACTTTGACCACCCTGAGCCAGATTCAGCATTTCACACAGGGCTATATTTATCATTGTCAACCTGATAAAGTACAAAAGCTTCCGGTGCCACCCTAATAACCACGTTCATTGACCTTTTCTTCGGGTAAAAACAATTGCGCGTGTTATATGAACATCGTTTTAAGTTACTTCTAAACCACTACTTTCTGAACACACAAAACATAACTTAAGTTTTTTTAAAGTTTATCACGTGCCATTTGTGCAGCACCAAGAAAGATGTTGCATAAAAAATGCAATTACAATTTCAGTGAATTAGCAAGCTAATCAACTATTAATTAAATAGTAAAGGCGCGTTGGAAATAATATTAATCACTGCGTTATGCTCTGTCAAGTAATTTGAGTTTGGGTTGTATAGATTTCACAAGCGAAAGGAATGACATCAGATCCCTGAGGAACCAATCATTTCATTGCATGAAGTGTAATGGTAGTTGATCGTTCGTTATTTGCTGGATTGCAAGGCCCATTTACAACTGATGACCCGAAATACACCTTGATAACTGCTTTATTGCAGCACTGAAAGTGCCCTCTCGTGAATTATGTCACTGTAGGTTTTACAGCCAAGCCAGAGGTTTTCAAACGAAGGGACACTTAGAAACCCTTATTGTTGGTGATTGTTGATTATGTTAGAATGGAAAAGTTGACAAGCTTTTTGTTTTTTTTCTGGATAGCCCTTTGAAGGGAGAAGGCAGTACAAAAAAAACATTTGCATCATCCGACCAGTACTGCTTACTGTGAATTATCCACAACCATAAACCTTCAGACTCCAGCACAGAGCACATGCTCTTAACTTTGATGTAAATTAGGGGTAAAAGCTGCCACCCTTTCTTGCCATGTGATACTGTTGCTATCAGCAGCATCAAGAGGAGATAAACATGATTCTAAGGGCTATGTTTACGTTGCAAAGTCATCCTGTGCCCTGGGCACCCCCAACTTTTTTTTGCTGACTGGTACTGGTGGTAACTGACTCTGACTGAACCTGGGCTCTGCCTAACCAGGCCCAAGGACAGTGCTATGCTGAAAGAGACACTAAGAATACAGTGAAAATGCCTACATACACAAGGGTACACTATGGGTTAGGGTACTCCTATGATTGGCATGACCTCCCCTAAATGGCCCTAGTACATAATAGGTCAGGGGGATTGAAACTACCTTTAAGACCCTAGTATATAAAATGCCATAGTAGTTTAGAGGCCAGCAGCCCTTTCTGCACTTGCACGTGTGCATTGCTGAAGCCTGAGGTCAGTTTAAAAGCAGCCCTGTGTTGCAGGACTGCTTTTAAAATGCAAATTGTGCCCAAACTCGACTTTGGTATATGGGGCACTTCAAAATTGCTAAACTACAATGTTTCGGCATATAAGGTACCCCGAGGGTCTCTTCCCCTAGGTGTCCCAGGGGTGGGCGGTCAGGTATTTATAAGGAGGACCCTCATAAAATGAGTTTTATATGCCCTGAGTTTAGTGAAATTGTACATTTCACTCCGCACATTGTTGTAAAGTGCTTCCCAAAATCAACTTCTATATTAGGAGCACTGTGGAGTGAGGATCTACAATATTTTTACATATTCAGAACCCCTAAAGTCTCTCCTCAGTATCCCAGGAGTGTGGAGTCCTGTAGATATAGGCAGGGTCCTTAAAAAATCTGATTTTATAATCCCTGGTGACTGAAAAATGGCCCAAGTTACTTTTCCCATTGCAAATCCCCTGCCACATAGGTTAACACGGCAGGAAGTTATTAGCTAATAATTTCCACTAGGCAAATCATAAAAATGCCATTCAAAGTCTTCCTAGAATGGTATTGATAAATCCAACAATATGGTATTATTGAATTTCTCTTAAAGTGTACAGACAAGACTTTATAAGACTTTCTTGTCTGTAAGCTAACATTCAGCCTTCCAGTGGTCTGTCCTGATTGGTCAGAGTTAAGTGAATTAGCCAGACTCCTTTGATGATAAATAGCCCCTGGGGTTAGCCAGCTCTTCTGGGAGAGCAGGGTTCTGCTACATAGGAAAGCCAGAGCAGGGGGAGGGGTCGTAAACAATATTATTCAAGGAAAGAAGGAGACAGGCAGAAGAAGTCAGTTTCAATTTACACCTCTCCTCTTTGAACCCAGCCAGATGGTAGGATTAAGGAAGGAATGAGCAGAGGCAAGGCGGAGGGACTATGGAGATTAACCCTTGGGGGGGGGTGTTTAGCCATCTCTTCTCTCCCTGATGGAAAATCAGCCATAATGAGGTTTGGAGAAATGGTGCTCTCTGGGAGAAAATAGTGCCAGACTTTGGAGGATGTGGTCATACCCTGGGGTGTTGCCCTGCACCTCATTGGACAGGAGTGCCCTCCTGCTTGACCCTGAAAACCTGGAATAAGTATCTGAGAGGGACAGAGCCTCTCAGATCTGCTGATTGATGCTTAAGAGAGAAGAAGGGTCCATGCTGAGGAGTTTGATTGGCACCAACCAGGCCCTGCACGCTGAAGATTGTGCCTGTTGCACAACCTAAACTACATCCATGTGTACCTAACTTGCATCTAAAGGACTAAAGAGTGGACTGCCTGCAATCTACAGGTTAACAGAGCTCACCTGGAACATCATAACTAAGAATCCTCAGCCTGGAGGACTACCAGTGGATTTGTAAGGGTTTTGTCCAAGTGGAATGTGGGAACTGAAGTCACAAACGTTCATGGACCATCTTGGAGCTTCCAGACCCTTGGAGTGAGTTCAGGACACTTTGGGACCCTTTGAGGTACTTCAGGATGAAGTTCCAGAAGTTTGGATCAACTTTGGAAAAAAAGTCCAGGTTTGTCCTGCTGAAAAGCTCCGGAGGTCTAACTTCCAGAGTTTGACCGGGAGTAAGCTAAAACCCAAGCTGGCAAACCCTCACCGAAGCCGGCCTGGTGAAGAGCATCGAGGGACCCCTGACGAAAAAGCTCAGTAAAAGTTTTAAGTCTGAATGTAGAAAAGGTGACCAGGACCAACTGCGAGAGCCAAGCCGCCTACTTTCAACTGCGAGCTGTCCTGAATCCCTGGTTCGTCCTGCTGGAAAGCTCTGGAGGTTGGACTTCCATAAGTATGAGCAGGAGCTCGTTGCAAGGAAAATGGCGAACCCTCACCGAATCCGGACTGGCTGAGAGTTTGAGAGACCCCGGGAAGAAAAGCTCCAGAAAAGTTCAAAGTCCAAAGGTAAAAACTTTGACCGAGACCTAACACGAGGCTACATCGCTGTCAGCTTGAAACTTTGACTTTGACCTGGTCTAGCGCGATCAGATGTCCCAATAGGCTATATAGGTTTCTATGTCCTGTATAGTAGTAAATCTTTAAAAATTCATATCTCCGTTCCATACATTGGATTTTTTCATGTTTATGTCATGTTAAAGATAAAAATATTTCCTATTTTATAAATTGGTGTTGGATTTTTATTGTGAGTTGTACCCTCATTATTATCTGCATTTGTGTTATTAAATGCTTTACATACCTGTCTTTGAAGTTAAGCCTGCCTGCTCGCAGCCAAGCTACCAAGGGTTGAGCATGGGAATAATTTTCTAAGACCTGCACTGAGCCCTATATTGTGTTAGTGGCCTTATTGCGAGTGGTAGATACACATTTACCACTACTGATAGACCACTTTCCAACATTTACTTATTGTAGTTCCCACGCCATGCCCTTCACCTAATCCCCCAGCATCGAATAAGAGGCTACTGAGAAACTAAGAGCAGCACAAGAGGTGAATTCTGTAAGTTAAGTGGTTGCCTGCTGGTGCATGATGTTGCTTCCATTACCATTGCCATTTTGGTGACTCAACATTCATGGCTCTTAGAATGAAGGTTTGACAATATATAATGCCTGAACATAGATTATTATAAACTGTGTAGGTATATAGGGCCTCATTACAGGTTTTGGGTTATTTCCAATGGGTCTTGCAATGAGGTAGCAGCTAAAATCCCAAGGTGAATTTCTGAGGGAAAATAAGTAATTACCAGGGAAACCAAACCTGTAAATGCCAATTCCCCTAGTAAATACCTCATTTTTTAGTGAATCCTCATGGCTCAGCACGTAATCTTCATTAATTCCATACCAGAGAGTTACTGGGACCATAGACTTGTAGCATTGATAAAGCCTGGGGTCGGAATTACCAAATACAATTCCAGGCACTTGTAATGGGCCCCCCATAGTACGTAAACTGTAATGTAAAAATCATTTCTCTTATAAATCCCATTAAAAAAATGACAAATAGAATTTTTTTTAAAATAGCTGTGCAGCGCGACCGAGTCCATGAACATATAACTGTGTCCTGCTGAAGCATTTTAGAAATACATCAATCTGTGTCCCACCTAGGAACACCGTATAATACTGAAATGAAGATTGTGGTTTCTGTTGGGAAATTGCATTTTCAATCATGGTATGTAAGACAGATGTTTACTAGATGTAGTTCTACGTATTTTCTCACCAGAGCACATGCTCCCTTTCCCTTTTGTGCTATAATGCTTCATATAATGATTCCCAGTGTTGCAATAACACCCCTGTGTATGTTTTTCTTTCTGGCAAAAAGCAGAAGGTTGGAAAGATTGACAATTACCACTGTGCACTCTTAGCCGGCTGGAGATAATTCTTTCTGCCACGTCCACAAAACACCAGCAGTAGCACCACATTACAGAGAGCAAAATGTGAGAGGATAAGTGGATAAATGTCCTTTGTTCACCTCTGGGGACCTGTTTTCAGTTCCACTGGAGTGGAATGTTTAGTATTCTCCTCCCTACCTCTGACTGACTGTAGCTCACGTCGTAAAAACAGCAGGAATAAAACTGCTCTCTATTTGCTCCTCACCTCCTGGCTGAGGCATTAGAGCGAATCCCTTTCATGCTAGTTAGCCTGACTCAGGCCCTGTCATTCAGCCATCTTTAATACTTTATAAAGAAGAAGGTCTCCTTCAGTCGCAATTGATATTTATACCATGGCTGTCTGAGCCCTAAATTATTTGGTCCCTTTTTAAGACAAAACTCTGTTGCTTTTTTTGAACATTTTCAAAACTCCTATCATCCAAGCTCTCTATTAATATAAAACAGGGGCATAGATTGAAGCAAAGAAAAATGATATTTCCTCTCTTGCAAAATTGGGTTATTGACAATCTGAAGTAGAGCAGCGGCCCGTCCTCAAGGGCAGACGGTCCACGCCCCGCATCTTTTGGACATACAGAGTGTCTGTTAGGCTGAGCAAAGGTCAGCCTGACAGATACTCTTTATTTTCATGTGAGGCAGCCAGGAGCTAGACATGCTAAGTGCGCAGGCTCCTGCCTGCCTAATCTGAATTTTGCTTGGTTGAGGATGTCACAGCTCTTGTTGGTGTGACCTCCTACGCAGTAGGCAAAGGTCCTCGAGGACCTCCGCCTCGTGATGAGGGGGAGCGACAGTGATAGCCTGTTACCTGGGTGTTTCAGTCTTGCACCCTGAACTGCCCAGGACCGAGTGTCTATCACTGACACTTCATCGCAAAGTGGGTAGGGTCAGCAGCCTCTCTGACCCCATCCTACTCTGTGACAAGGTAAGGACTGCTACCTCCCCTCCTTGGCTGCTCTAAGGGCAGCCAAGGAGGGGAGGAAGCAGTCCCAGCCCTTCTGGCACCCTCGAGGCATCCCTCCCTGAGAGCTGCAGCAGGTAAGTGTTGTGTTTTTATTGACTGTTTGTTGTGTGCGTGTATGTATGAATTTATGTGTACTTGTGAGTGAGGGTTGTGAAGGGCTGTGTGCTTGCGTCTGTACATAAATGCATGGGTGTAAGTGAGTGTGCATGTGTGTGGGCCCCACTGCCCACCCTTTAAGTTGTACTTACCGGCCACCACTGTGGAAATGGTTTTATACTTTAAGGCCACCATGGCAGCTTTCAGTAATAACTAAGGAGTCAATGAACTTTGACATCTCTCCCGACATTACATAGTAGTCAGCACAATTGAAGGAACTATATTTCTATTCATTTATTTATGATTAACTAAATAAATATGCAAGATCAGGACTAAGGATGGATGTAACTGTGTATTCTTTCCTCCTATAATATGATCAATGTTTGTAAGTATTATGGGAACATATCAATTTAGCATGGGAGGCTGCCCGTGTAAAATCGTACTTGAGGCATGTGAGATGAATCTCAGGGGGATATTCTCAAGAACGTGTGATAACCACCGCAAATTTAGCCTAACGCAACTTTGCATATCGTAGTCTATCGCGGGAAAACAACGCCGTGTTAACGTAGTATTCTCAACCTGGCGGCACCATGGGATAGTCCCACGCTAACGCGTCAAATGTCCGTGTTAAAATCAACGCGACGCCGTAAAAATGCGAAACACGAACGCAAATAAAGTTGCGATGAGGCCAACCGCGATACAAAAATCAGCGATAACCAGCGACAGGCCTGCAATTCCCACGCGTCATGCGGGAAAATGCACCATCAAAGCAGAACAAGAAAAAAACACACCAAAAACAAAATAAACTGCGTAGCAACATGGATGCACCCGGAACCAGTGCCCAGGTCAACGCGAACCTCACACGCCCCACAGACCACCAGCAAGGAACCACGGGGTCGGGGAAGGCCAAGGAGAAGAGGAAGACAGGGTACAGTCCGCATGACAACCCGATCGTCGTCACGGAGGTGACAGAGCCCTAACAACAACTGTCCGTCACCTCCACCGTGTCATTGGCAACACAGACGGAAAAATGGCATTCCATCGTGAATGCAGTCGGAGTGTCGAGGAGGCCAAGATGCGCTGGCACAATGTGAAAAGCCAAACCAAGCAGAAACCCGCTGCCAACAGGAAGGCAGCAACGGCAAATGGAGGTGGGAGTCCAGCGCCACAGGAGGAGCTGGAGCAAATGGCGGCCACAGTCATCAGCGCGGAGACGGTGCAAGGAGTCGGGAGTCCGGACACAGCTCGACATGACCTGACACAACATCAACAGGGTGAGTAACGAACAGGGACTGGGGGGACGGGCACAATGGCACACATGCACAACGACGTGTAGCACACCGTACACCCACAATGACCCTGGGTCATGTCCCTGATCCATGTGGCACACTGCAGCACACATACAAACATCAAGTAGGCCCCCGTCCACCATCTGCCCAAAGGGGTCACACCCCACACATCACCAATTCCACGACACACACATGCACCAGTGCGAAACACAGCAAAGATGCGCATGTGAGAGCCACACTGACAATGCAAGTGACACCACATGACGAGCAGCATGGCTGGAGTACAATCACCATGACATTGTGCACGCCACGAGACTGAGGTGGCTGAGTGTGGACCACATCCGGAAAGGAGCAGGTCACACTCTGACACATCTACGTGCACAAACAACCATTGACGTCAACAATACATCTGCAGACAAACAATGCACAAGAGTACAAAAAACGTCCAAGAGCACAAATGACCCAAGTCGCCAACATCACAGCATCTTAAAAGCACAAAAGTCAAAGGCACACCGCCTCCAAGGGATAAGGGGCAGCAAAATCACAGCTGCAGGTGCGACCCCCCCACAATGCAGCACACACACATAGCAATGACAGCACATCCACATGGACGAAAATGTGGTACACAGTCTAACACACACACTGCAGAACAGAGGACACAACTGGGTCCGCCTGCGCGTAGAAAATGGCCAATCACATCTGACATAGCAGGGAATTGTGAGATGAAAATGTACGTGTACAACCTCACCTACGTCATGTAGTCCAAATGTCCACTGTCCCGCATCAAATAGTCCGCTCCTCCCAAACAGTCACAATGTACATTGGCATGCAGTCTGTATGTAACCCTGAATAATGCGTGAACATACATGCCAACACAATGTCAAAAAGCATCTCCCCTTCACATTGCAGAGGGACAAACAACACCTCCAGCAGAGCAGACCAGACAACTCTACAGTGATTCTGAAGAGGACCTCCACACTTCCCACACCGACACCCTACAACAGTCCATGGACATCTTCGGGCAATCGACCTCCAGGAGCAGGGCAGCCCAGCTGCATCGAGGATACCCCACCCCTGCACAGACAACACAGCTGGACGCACGCACCACCACGGCTGGCTCCCAGCAGCCCACCGAAGCACACATCGCATTCCAAGGCCAGGTGTCAGACTGCCAGAAGGGGGTGTCCGAGCAGGTGCGGGTGGGGTCCCACCTCATGGAAGCCGAACTAGATCACATACGTGGGTGTCTAAGTCCCATCAGGGACAACCTACACTCCCCAACGGAGACCCACACTGCGACAGAGACACCTGCATTTGCACATTTCCAGGACTGACCACACCCAGAGCCACAGGATAATCATCCACACCACCACGCTGGACTGGCACACGCAGGCCCAGTCCACTCCTCTTACGCATTAGTGGGGGACGACAAAGCTACATATGCAATGTCCCACACTCTGCCTGCGGTGACATGGCTGCGTCCTCTGCACACGGCACAATGTGATGTTGTGGGGCCGTGGCCCGAATGCACACATCATGAGCACACAGACACACTGATAGAGCTCTTGAACTGGCCACGGGCACGTGCGCCCGACACCTTTATTGGCATGGTCACATGTACAGTGACACATGTGCTGGATGTGTGTGGGGTGAGTGTCATCCAGCCCTCAGGGAGTCATTGGTGCTGGCAACTACCTGAACAGTGATCACAATTTAAGCAGAAACAGAAAACACCAGCATTACAGAAACAACTGTGAAGCATCATGGTGGTAGCCGGAGAGAGTACAGTGTTCACCCAACATGCAAGCAGAATGCTCCTTAATTCGTTGTGCACTGAGTAAGTGGCACCTGAAGGGCTGAGCAGGTTATCAAGCTGATGATGGCACCCACGACAGGTGTGAGCAACTCTGACAGTGTGGCAGTAAGACACCTCCCACTCTGGCACCTGTTGTTTGGAGTTGGTCCTGGCGGTGGTGGCGTGTGCATCCTGCGGTGATGCGACGTCCGGGCAGGACAGGATTCGATTTGATGTGTGAGCCCAGGTGGACCGCACCTGAGGCCGAAGGCAGCGGACAGCGCAGGGCCACAGACACATGGCGTTGATGCCCCCCAGGCCATGGGAACAGAGGCCATCCGACATGCCCTCAGACTGGGGCCATGATTTGAGCTGCACAGAGTTAGTAGCCCCGGTTGTACTGCGGCCGGCACAGGCACACCGCCACAAGACAGTGACTTGCGGTGCAGTGAGATAGGGCCACGCTAGGTGAGCGGGTCCTTGTCGATGTCGAAGGTGAATGTCGCGGAGGTTTGCGGGGGACAGTGGAAGGGGTCCTCCAGGGCATGATGCAGAGGGCAGAAGCCGGCCGGAAGCGGCAAATGGAGGAGTGGAATGCTACAGCCTCGTTTTGGCCACATAGTCAGTATCACCGACACCATGATGAAGACAACCCCCAAGCCATAGACATAGAAGTAAGTGTCCATGGATGTCGTTGAACAGACTTAGTGGCAGCGGAGCTTGCAAGGGGATGCAGTCTGCGACGAGGCCAGTTCAATGTTATCAGCTCAGCCATTAATGATTCATGACTGAGTTCCCGATGTGTGACCTACTCGACCGCTGTGTGGTCCGGAGGCAGCGGGCAGCGCGGGTCAACCGCTGTTCAGCAAGCTCCTCCTGGAACACTAACACACGGCGTTGAAATGGCATGTGGTGATGACTCGTGGTTGACCGAGGCAGTAGCGACAGAGCTGAGCGGGTGTTTAGCCAGTGACGATGCCGTGTCCTGCCTGGTACGGACTGGATTGGATTTGTGTGAGGCCTGCAGGCCCGCAGTGTAGTCCGAAGGCGTAGTCTTCAAGGGCCCACAGGCACGTGTGGCTGGGATGCCATGCACATACTTTGTGTCACCACATCGAAGGGAGTATAGTGATATAAACTCTGCATTTGCATGTGTACTCGGCCATTGACAAATCAAGACTCAGTCCCAAATGTGTGACCTACTTGACCGCAGTGTAGGCCCGGGGCAGCGGTCAGTAGGGGCACACATCCACGTGTCGTTGGCCCGCGATGCACAGAGTTAGTGACACCAGGGCAGTTGTCGGCAGTGTCCGGACACCTCCGTAACGATGGTCCTTTTCTCCTCCGGACTGAACCGCGTCTTCCTCTTACTCGTCTCCTTGCGTACAATGATATGGACTCCGCCATGCAGATATCACGACTCAGTTCCACATGTGTGACCTACTCGTCCGCAGTGTAGTCCGAAGGCGTAGTCATTAAGGGCCCACAGACACGTGTGGTCGGGATGCTATGCACGGAGTTGGTGGCACCACATCGAAGGGAGTACAGTGATATAAACGCAGCCATAAAGTGTGTACTCTGCCATTGCATAATCAAGATTCAGTCCCAAATGTGTGACCTACTTGAGTGTAGTGTAGGCCGGAGGCAGCGGTGGAGTACGTAAACAAAAAAGGAGTAAAGCGGGCCTGTGTCGCGGAGGCCGTGATGGTGTGAGGAGGCTGCCAAGGACGCGGGGCTCGGGCTTGGAGCTTGCGCCGGCACGTGGTGGCCCTCTTCGACACACGCCGGTGTCAGCAGGTGAGCTGTGAGGCCAGGATACGCAGGGGCGGGCATGACGGGTTGGGAGTCTAGCGGCCCGTGGTGCAGCAGGTGCATAGGTTCGCAGGCCACAGCGCTCACGGCGAGAGCGTCGGCTTTGTGGCGTGGTAGGATGCACCGCCCTGGCAGGCATGTTTGGCATTCTGGAAGAGGACCACGCCCCGGGCTACGTGCTTTTTATTCACACCCCTACGCTGGCCTGGCGTACACCGGGCCAGCCCACTCTGCACACGCTTGCAGGGGGGGACGTCACAAGCTACATTTCCGCATTCTTCCCCACTGGCTGTGGTGACATGGTTGCGTCCACTGTCCTCTACACTCCAAACATCAGCAGTGCATGTGGGCATGGATATGTCTGTGGTCTGCATACTGCAATCTGTCCAGGACATCTCCGCCACAGTTGGCATTGTGTACATTCTCATTCATGGGTCACTTGCCTCCTTCGCACATACCTGGTTCCCACCTCTCCCCACATTCCGCTATTGTGTGGCTGGGGTGCCATGCCATTGATGGTTCATGTACATGGCTGAGCAAGGTTGTCACAGTAAGTTGTGCTGTCGTGTCTGGTGGGTGGGCATGTTGACTGGCATGTTGTATGTGATTTTGTGACGTGCGCATTGCCAGTGTTGTGAGTTGCATGATTGTGGAGTTAAGGTGTGTGGTGTGCTCATTTGGTACTTACCTACAAGCTGTGAATTTCCATGGGTGCCATCCTGGCACCCATGGAAATGCAGTGGTTGATGATGGACTGTTGGGGGATGATGGAATCATGCACACTGCCTGGGTAGTTGGCTACAACATTGGTGTAGGGTCCCCGCTGGTCCACTATTGCCTGCACATTGATGGGATGCGTGTGCTTTCTGTTGAGGTATTTGTGTGTTTTTTCGGCAGGTGGCACAAGTAGGACATGTGTGCAGTCGATAGCCCCCAACAGGTGCGGGAATCCTGCTATGGTGTGTAGTTCTTGCTTGGTCTCCAGCTGTTCCTGCACATTGTGGGGGACGTTTAGGTACTGGGGTACCTGGCTGCTGATGGCATCCAGGACAGGTGTGGGGAACTTGGATGGGGCTGGTTGTGAGTCTCCTCGGACTCTGGCGGTTGTTGTTTGGGAGGATACCAGAGGCCAACAGGTGCAGCACAGCCAGCAGCTTTGTCTGCGGAGGGATGTTGGTTGTCCGCTGTGTTGGTGCCGTCCGCCTGTGGGCAATGATGGTCTGGATGAGGTGGATGGTTGTCCTTTTGAGCCTGTGGTGGGCATTGACATTGTCTGGTGTTAGGTCTGTGGGGCTGGTGCGTTTCCTGATGGTCCGCTGTCTTTGTCTGTGCTGCCTCTGTGGTGTTCAGGGGTGGGGTGGCGGGGGGTGTCCGGGGGGTGCTGGGGCCCTGGGGGTGGTGGCAGAGGGTGTTGTTGCCCTCTCGGGGCTCCGGGATGCATGGTGAGTAGCTCCATGGCATCTGTTGTTCTTCATGTGTGGCTCTGGGCTGGGCTTCCTTTGATGGTGCAGGTTGTCGTCCGACTTTACACCAGGTCAGAGCAGGTGTTAGATTCCTGCTGCTAACGCGCCTTATCGCCTGTTTTGTGGTCTTATCGCCGATGTGGCTGGTCGTTGAGAATGTTGAGGTGTGGTGTTGTCGCGGGTTTTTGCTCGGGAACGCCTACTCTGCATCTCATTAGCGTTAGTTGCCGAGGTCATCTGTGGCGATGTTTTTTTAGACTGCTTTTGCAGGGAAACTGGTGTTATGGGCTGTTAGCACCGGCTTGTGAATGGGGCGGTAAATTTAGCGCGACTTTGGGTGCGATAAAGTGCCGATAACTCGGCGATAGCGGCTTGAGAATATGCCCCTCAATGTATTGTGCCTACAGTTTTCAAAGTCATGTGGTGACAGCTGGTGGTGTATGTAATAGGCATCCAATTTCACAGTTAACACAAGATATTTTGTGCTTTAACTACGTCTCCTGCAAGTGATAATTACCCAATCAGAATAAGTTTGAGGAAAACAGAAATAGCATGTGTGAGAAAATGCGTTTTTGATTGAAGAGGTGAAGACGCTTCTCAAGCAACAACCACACTCCTTGTCAGGGTGAAGGCCAAAAGTCCCTAAATTAACCTGTACTTAAAATTCGGGTAGATTGGCACAAAAACAGTCAGGCTTAATTTAGAGAGAATGTGTAAAATATTTATGCAGCACTCAAACAGTAATAAAGTGAAAACACAATGCAAGAAAAATCCCCCACCAATTCGGAAAACTAGATTAGGGTTTAATAAATACATTGAGACCAAAATGACAAAAATCCGATCAGGAGAACTGGACATATTAAATCACAAAGGTTACAATAAAAGTAGTGCCAAAAGGTGAAAAGCCCCAATTGAGGGTATCTGGTCACATTAGACCGGGAAAAAAGTCACAAGTTCAGGCTGACCATGATGGCGCACAGGCCGAGCACAGAACCAAGTTTGGCCTGCTGAGGATTGTACCTTATGTCATTGGTGCACGAGCTGTGCAGCGTTACTTTGCAAGGCATATTGGTGTCTGGCGTTGGTTCCAAGGAAGCTGTGCAATGAGGCTTTGTGGTGCTTTGTGTCGCTTGGCACTGGTTCTGATGAATCTTGCAACTGTGCAGCGAGGTTTTGCGAGTTTTCAGTATGCTTTGTGCTTGGATTTGATGGAACCTTTAGTTAAGCCAGGAGGAGTTCTCTCTGAAGCCATCCAAGGGCCCAGGACCTGGAGGGCAACTCTTGGAGATCAAGGACTCCAGCGGAGGCCAGAAGGCCTCAGGTAAGTCCTGTTGCAGGTCCAGTGCAGCAGGTCAGCTGGGCAGTTTCAGGGAAGCCTCTGGAGCTTATTGTGTCCCTGTAGCTCAGTACAGGAGGTCAGCCAACTGACCCTTGGAGTCACTCACCATGGAAGAAGGCCTCAAGCAGCAGGGTAGTCCTCAATCAGCAGGGCAGTAGTCAAGCAGCAGGGCAATCCTCTGGCATCAGGGCAGTCCTTCTTCTTGGATTGCACTGGAACCTTGGTCTGAGGGTCCAATATTTCTACCTGGTGACAGATTTGAAGTGGAAAAAACATCTCGATTTCCCCCCACATCTGGTCCTGGAATTTCCTTCCCTCCCCTTCCCAGGCTCCAAAGGGGCCTGGGGTGACAATAGGCTGGTGTCAAGTTCTTTGACTCTTTGACAAGTGAGGGTGCTGGAGACAGCCTCTTTGAAATGTAATTGGGGCAGGCAACAGCTCTGCCCCTCACATCCTGGCAGGATGGCCCATCCTGCCAACAACTAGTCCCCCTTTGTCTCACTGTCTGTGGGGAATACACAAAAGCCAACTGCTAACTGCACCCAGTCATGTAACCCAGGATACAGGCTGCAGGCACGAAATGGTTAGGACAAGAAAATGCAAACTTTATAAAAGTGCCATTTACAGAATAGTGACTTCAAATCCAACTTTACCATTAGAGAGCACGTTAAACTACAATAAAATTTGAGTGTAAGCATGACATTCCTACCTGCTTCCAATCAAAAGTCTAATAAAGGAACCAAATGTTATCCAATGGGAGAGATAGGGCTCACAGCAGTGAAAATAAATTTGGAAGTTTTTCACCACCAGGATATGTAAAACTTAAAAATAGGGGTGGGCCGTAAACTCTAATCTATCGGCGGAATTGTGCCACTCTGCGCTCCGCTTGGTTATAATTAGTTAGTGTTGACTGGTTAGCGACCTTAAAAGAGTGTGTAACGAGGTCCACTACTTATAATAATTTGAAGATGGTAGATAAAGTGAAAATGACATTTATAACTATAACTTCACAAATTCTAAAAATTGTATAATTTAAACTTGGTTTGTATAGGGAAAGTAAGTTTTCCTAACTAAAACTAAGCTTTAACCTTTGTTTTTTTCATTGAATTTCAATGCTTTTTTTTTTATGCGTTTCAAATCGTAGAGTCCAGTGTCAAAAGTGGAGAGTTGTTATGTGGAGTATCGTACAGTACAGTGGAGCAGAGTGTGGAGTATTGTAGATGGCAATAGAGTGGAGTAGAGTGTAGTAGCGTATTGTACAGTGTAGTAAAGTGTTACATAGCATAGTGGCATGGTGTCTCATATAGTGGAGTCAAGTATTGTAGAATGAAGTAGCGAGCTGTACAGTGGAATGGCATGTCAAACAGTTCAGTAAGGTGTCATATACTGGCCTAGAGTGGAGTAGAGTGTTTTAAAGTAGAGTAAGGTGAAGTAGAGTGTCGTAGAGTGGAGTGCCATGTCATATAGTGGAGTGGCGTATCATAGAGAGAAGTTGAGTGGCGTGTCATAGAGTGTCATAGAGTGTAGTACACTGGTGTAGAATGGATGGGCATAGAGTGGAGTAGAGTTACATTGAGTGCAGTACAGTGTTATAGAGTGGAGCTGCATATGGTGGAGTAGAGTGTCGGACAGTGGAGCAGCGCAGGCTGGAGTATAGTACAGTGGCATAGAGTGGGATAAAGTTTAGTAGAAGGGAGTATAGTAGAGTGAAGTAAACTGGAAAGGGGTAATGTACACTGGAGTAAAGTGTCATAGAGTGGATTGTCCTGTCATAGACAATAGTGGCATGGAGTGCAGTAGAGTAGAGTTGCATAGCGCACAATCATGTAAAGTGTAACAAATGGGAGTAACATGTTGTACAGTAGAATGTAGTGGGGTGTCGTACAGTATTGGAAGGTGATGTAGACTACAGTAGAGTAGAGTGTACAATCTAGTTGATGTTTGTAGAGTGGAGTGGTGTACAGTACAGTGTTTTAGAGTGGATTGGCATACAGTGTTATAGAGTACAATGGCATAGAGTGGCTGTTAGAACTGGGGTTTATGGTTGGCAGAGGTATGCACCCTGTCCAAATACCACTCTAATCAGGGTAAGCTAAATACACACTCAAAGATAACATGCGCTCACCCTCTGGTAACTTGGCACAGAGCAGCCAGGCTAATCTAAAGAAGCAATGTGTAAAGTATTTGTGCAACACACACACACAGAGTAACACAGTGTAAACACCACAAAAAGACTCCAAACAGGTTTAGAAAAATAGGCAATTATATTATGAGTAAAACAAGACCAACACGACAAAAATCCAATAAGTAGAATCGGAGTTATGAATTTTTCACAATGAAATCAAAATCTAGTGCTTACAGTCAATAGTGCTTAGGGGTTATTTGAGGTCACGCTGGACCCGGGCAAATCCAAAGTTCAGGCCGACCCTGAAAGAGGGAAGGCCGGCTACAGAACTCATGCAGGTCCCGCTGAAAAAGTACCTTAGATTGAGCAAGCGTCGATGTCGAAGAATCGGTGTGTCAGTTCCGATCTGCACAGACGATGAAGGCATCGTCGATGAACCCCTTTACAATGCAGGCACTGAGTCATCATCTAGCCATGCTGTCCGTCATCGTCGAACCGTGTAGTCCATCAAAGCGATGTCGAAGGGCAATGCATCAATTGAGAGGGCAGAGTCCAGGTGCTGTTGCAGGGTTGAAGGAAGTCTTTGATGTCCCTGAGACTTCAGAACAGGGGGCAAGTCAGCAAGCCTTTGGAGTCACTCTGGGTTCAAGTGAGATGGTTTCAGTTCTTGTCCTCAGCAGGGCAGATATCAGCAGGCAGCAGGGCAGGATAGCAAAGCGGAAAAGCAGTTCCTCCAGAGCAGCAGTCAAACAGAGTGGCAATCCTTGTAGCATAGCAGTCTTTACTCCTGGCAGAGTTCTTCACAGGTCCAGTAGTGTACTATCTTGGTCTGGTCAGAGGCCCAGCACTTATTCCCAGTTGTGCCTTTGAAGTGGGGGTGACTTCAAAGCAGGCCTCTGAAGTGCACAGGGCCCCCTTTCTTACCAGCCCTGGCTCCAAACTCTCTGTAGGGGGTAATCAGCTCTTTGTGTGGGAAACAGGACACTACCTATTCAGGTGTAAGTGTTATCTTCCGCTCTCTTCCTGCCTAGGAAGAGCTATCAGAATTCAGATGAATTCAGATGAGTTCTCTGTCACACCCACCCTTCCTGTGCTTGTGGCTGTCTAGAGGGATTGCGCAAAGTGTAGCTGTCACCCACCCCAAACGTTTATTGGAGACAGGCTGCAAGGCACACAGAGTAGAAAGGGCAGATAAATGTCCACTTTCTAAGAGTGCCATTTCTAAAACAGTACTGTTAAATCCAACTTTACCAGTAAAGAGGATTTATCATTACCATTCCTAAGATATGAAACATGATGCAGCTGATCCTTTCTGATCGGGAATTACAGCTTAAAAGTGTATGAGGGAATTCTCAATGCTTGGCCTATGAGAGGAGTAGGCCTCACAATAGTGAAAAGTGAATTTAGCTATTTATCACTGCAAGGACATGTAAAACATAAAAGTACATTTCCTATCTTTTAGTAACACAGCACCCTGTCCTTAGGGCTACCCAGGGCCTACCTTAGGGGTGACTTATGTATAATAAAAGGGCAGTTTAAGGCTTGGCAAGTGGTTTTAAATGCCAAGTCGTAGTGGCAGTAAACTGCACACACAGGCACTACAATGGCAGGCCTGAGACAGGTTTGAAAGGCTACTTGTGTGAGTGGTACAATCAGTGCTGCAGGCCCACTAGTAGCATTTAGGTTCCAGGAAATGGGTATATAGTATATGACTTGACAAGGGACTTATAAGTAAACTAAATATAACCAATGTCACCATGTTTAAGGGAGAAGCACATGCACTTTAGCACTGGTTGGCAGTAGTAAAGTCCTCAGAGTCCTATATCAGCTAAAAGATTCAGCAAAAAGAGGAGGTAAGCAGGCAAAAGGTTTGGGGAAGACCACCCTAAGGATGACAGGTCAAACAGTGGCTTATAATGGAGTAGCGAACAGTGGAGTAGAGTAGAGTACTGTATCAGAGTAGAGAGGATTAATGGGGGTGCACTGGCATACAAAGAGTTGCGTACAATGGGGCAGATTTACAAGCCCCTTGCGCCACTTTTGCGTCACTTTTCCCATGTTAAAAATGATGCAAAAGTGGTGCAAGGGTCTTGTAAATAAGCCCCTCTGTCATATAGTGGACTAAAGTATCGTAGAGTAGACTGGAGTAGAGTGTTGTACAGTGGCATACAGTATAGTGCAGTGTTGTAGAGTGGAGTGAAGGGTATAGATAGGAGTAAAGTGTCAGAGAGTGGCAGACAGTGGATCAGAAGTGTGTGAAACAGTGGAGCTGCCTTGAGTGGATTGTTGTATAGTGGCGTACAGTGAGGTAAAGTCTTGTACAGTGGAGTAAGGTCGAGTGGAGTGGTGTATCGTAATCTGGAGTAAAGTACAATAGAGTGTATTAGTGTGTTATAGAGTAGAGTGGCACAGATTGG
Source organism: Calotriton arnoldi (assembly GCA_963921515.1). Taxonomy (NCBI): domain Eukaryota; kingdom Metazoa; phylum Chordata; class Amphibia; order Caudata; family Salamandridae; genus Calotriton; species Calotriton arnoldi. The sequence continues at coordinate 313,122 of CAWUFW010014529.1, read as the reverse complement.
AGTGTACTGGAGTAGCGTAGGTAGTAAACTGTTATAAATTGGAGTGGTGTCTCGTATAGTAGAGTGTTGAGCTGTGTTGTATAGAAAAGTGTCGCATAGTGGAATAGAGTGTTGTACATTCGAGTGTACGGGCATAGAGTGGAGTATAGAGTTGGACAGTGGAGTGTAAGGGTAAGAGTGGAGTAGAACATCGTAGAGTGCCATTAAGTGTGGTAGACCTTCATAGAGTGGAGGTATATAGAGTGGAGGAGAGTGTCATACAATGGAGCCGCATAGAGTGGAGTGGCATACACTGTAGTGGTGCATTGGATTACCGTATAGTGGATTAGCATTCAGTGGAATACCGTACAGTAGAATACTGTACAGTGGAGTGTAGAAGAGTGGGGTGGCATAGAGTGGAATAGCGTAGAGTGGAGTGGTGTGCAGTAGAGTGAACTAGGATACAGTGGATTAACATAGAGTGGGGTGGCATACATTGAAGTCGAAGAAACTGTTATAAATAGGAGTGGCATCTCATACAATAGAGTGGAGTGCTGCACCAAAAAGTGTTTGAAACTGTCGTAGATTGTTGTACAATAAGTATACAGACATAGAGTTGAGTGCAAATTTGGACAGTGGAGTGTACGGGTATAGAGTGGAGTGGAGTCTAATAGAGTGGCATACACTGGAGTGGTGCAGAATGAAGTAACGTACAAGGGAGTGGCCTAAAGTGGAATAGCATAGAGATGAGTGGCGTAGACTGGAGTGGTCTACAGTGGAGTGGTGTAGAGTGTAATAGTGTATAGAGTAGTATCGTACAGTGCAGTGGCGTAAAGCGTAATAGCATATAGTGTAGTAGCGTACAGTGGAGAGGCGTACAGTTAAGTGGTGTAGACTGGAATGGTGTATTGTGGGGTGAGGTAGAGTGTAATAGTGTAGGGTGGAGTGGCCAACAGTGGAATGGCATACATTTGAGAGGGGTAGAGTGAAATAGCATATAGTGGAGTGGAGTCCAATGGACTAGCGTAGAATGGAGTGGCGTAGAGTGGAGTGGTGCACATTGGAGTGAAGTAGCATATAGTTGAGTGGCATACAGTGGAATAGCATAGAGTGGTACGAAATGGAATAAAATTTGTAAAGCTCACAAAACCTGCTAGAGCAGGTAAGGAAACATCAGAGGAGACCAAGGAACTACACTTGTGGAAGAGAAAAAAGCCAGGGTTTAAGTTGCTTATAGAACACCAAGAGCCCAGAGCCGTAATTCGTACAGGCAGAGTGTTCCAAAATTTAGCCGCTGCTACCGAAATGGAGCAGCCACCACACCTGGCTTTGCGGAATCTGGGGACAGTCACTTTCCAGAGAGAGGATGACCTGAGCAGTCTTTCAAGAGTGTACCTCTGGAACGCTGTTCTAAAAGATGTTGGCCCTTGATGGTGGTGAGTCAGGTAGACCATGCAAAGAGCTTTATATATCACCCGCTTTCTGACTGCCAGCCAGTGAAGGGAGCAAATGCCCTCTGTTAGAATTGGGATTTCTGGTTGGCTAGGGAAAGCGCCTAAGCCAGGCAGAAACCACCACTCTAGTCAGGGCAAGGGAGTTGCACACTGAAGATAACCCCTGCTCACCCCCTTGGTAGCTTGGCACGAGCAGTCAGGCTTATCCCAGAGGCAATGTGTAAAGCGTTTGCGCAACACACACACACAGCAGCAACACACTAGGCACACTACAAAAGAAACGCCACACAAGGTTATATAAAAAATAGCCGTTGTATTATCCAAAACACATTAGGATCATAATCACACAATATACACTGTGCCAACTGGCACCAGGTAGAAATTTACAGGGGGATTATGTACATAAAAGGGCCAATCGGGCCACTGTCAGAACCATCACAAGCACAAGTAGTAAAAATAAAACACTACCAGTAATTACTTAGTGCAAACACATTATACATCAGTCGTATTTAGGCATAAACGCATTAGGCCTGAACACTAGGCATGAACCCTATTATGCATAAATCACATTACATTAAGTATGAACCACATTATGCATTACACATTAGGCATAAATCCTCCATTCGCAGTGCACCTCAGTGGCACTCAGCCTAGACACAATATGCAAAATAACATTAGGCATGAAGTCTAAATTACCAGTGCACCACCATACCCTCCTGAGGCGCACACATGAGGCAATAACTCAGTCCAGTTATGGCATAAACATCCACAGTAGTGCACGTAGCAAACATCACTAGTGGGCACATCTTGTTATCCCAGCCATACGAACAGTGCACCACAATGGCCACCAATAAGGTGCGCGCACTACTCCATGAGCACCCCCCCGCGATCCCTGCGCTCTCCTTTAGATTCTCGGGTGTCCTCCCCGTAGGCTTCTGGGCCACGTGCCCACCTTCCACAGGGACTGCAGCAATTCCAACCACAGGGGGGGGGCTCCCCAGTCTATCCTCACCGGGGACAAAAGCGTGACGGGGAGCCTGCCCCACCTGATTCAACCGGACCGGGACCCCTGTGGAGGCGTACTCCCTGCCCGGTCCGTGATGTCAGAAGGAACGTTCCTTTTTAGGTCAGGGAAGGGGAGGCACTGACTCTGTCTCCTCCCCGCATGGGCAACTCAATTGCTCAAGGCTACTGCCCCACGAGGGTGAAAGGGGCGAGAGGCGTCAACTCACCCACCACCTGCAAGCTGCACCAACTCCTCGGTGACACATGGAGCGAGGTCTGTACTCCTCCTGCGGACTCCATAACTCTCAGCGGTGTCGGACCGGGAGACGCTGCTCCCTCCTGTTGGGCACTCGTCGGCTTCCTCCTTTCGGTATGGGCCGGGGGAGGGGGAGTCCTGCTTCCCCCAAACGAGGAGCCTTCAAGGGGCTCCCGATGCAATCCCCGTTGTGGGACTCTGCCCACAACCAGGCTCAGCTCCTGCCTGGCTTCCTCCTCTGTGCTCCTTTCTCCGGCCGGCCCCGCCCACAGTCAGGCCTTCACTGCCTGACTTCCGGTCTCGGATCTCGGCGGCTCCTCTCGGCGGCTTCTCCATGCTGGCAAATGCGGGGTGGGCTCCCCCTTCTAAATGCTCTCAAGGCCGGGTAAGCTCCCGCTTTCCTTCGGCCAGGCTCCGCCCACGATCAGGCTGCCTGCCTGACTTCCGGCTCGGGCAGGGGCGGTGCAACACGGGCCCACGGTAGAGGCTCACTTCGGGGCACAAAGCGGCGGAGTAGGCTCCCGCCTTAAAGTAAGCACAAATGCAGGGTGGGCTCCCATTCAAAGGGACATCAATGCGGGGTAGGCTCCCGCTTTCCTCAATGAGCAACAATGCGGGGTAGGCTCCCGCTGTACCAGCAACTTGGGGGAATCCCTACGCTGGGATTCCCTCTAAATGCTCACACAGCCCAGCGCTGCCGGCCTCACGGTCCCCGGGTATTCTTTGCGCCGAGTGCGCTTCCCAGGATGCTTAGGCAAAAAGAAATCATCAGGGGCAGAGCTGGGCATAGGCAGGCCAGCACGTAGGGACCCCCAGGAAGCAGCAGCTGGGTCCCACAGCGGTTCCTCCTGTTGCCCAGCAGTCCTTTGCCCCAGCACAGGTACCAGCAAGCACATTTTCATGGGGTCACAGCCCCAGTATTTATACAACATTTTCTTTGTCTGCCCTGGCACAGGGCTTTGGGAAATCCAGCCTCAACTAGTTCTGGGGGGTGTGGAGCACTTTGTTTACAGGGCTCCCACCCTCCTTTGTCAGGTTGGGGCTCTGTCAAAAGACACACCACAGGGGGGCAGAGCCAGCATTCACCTAGGCAGGCACAGACCTATTCAGGGTCAGGGGACTACTCCTCCCACTACTCCAAATGCAGATCTCCCATTCAGCCTAGGGCTGACTCACCCTGCCCTCCCTGGAGCCACACACACCTCACCAGCCCCTGTCACTCCAAAGCCAGACATGCAATCCACATCAGGCAGGCAGACACATAGCACACAGAAATGCCAACTTCTAAAAGTGGCACTTCTAAAATAGTGATAATAAATCTGCGCACACCATTGCGCAGCATTTATTATTACTATTCCAACCATACCAAACTTGACCACGCTGCTCCTCTCATATCAGGAATTACCACTGAAACACTTATCAGGGAATCCCCAATGCATTCCTATGAGAGGGCAGCCTCACAGTAGTGAGAATTTTATATATATATATCGTATGGGCCGTATGGACTACACCAAATGCGGATACTAAGGTATCACCTTTTGTGTTGCTAAAAGAAAGGGTACATGGTTCTAAAAACAACAGAATTTGGATAAGGAAGAAGGTATCATTAGAGGAGATTTTGAATTGTTTGGGTGAAAGGAGAAGGGCTGAAGAGAGGTATGTCAAAGTGATTCAGCGTGATGTGGGTGTGAAAGAAAGTGATATGTGGCATTGTTTTTTTTAAGAAAAAAAGAAATCCACCTTGGGCTATTGTTTTTTAAAATAAAAAAAGTTTTGAAACTCTACTGTACTGCTCTGTCATGTTTGATGGAGCCATACGGAAAAGTTCCAATACATTCACAGAAACGCCCTAACGACTGTTCCTGTGAATAGTAGAAATATCTGTCAGGCAGATGAACATTTCTAAATTTGGTAGGCAGTTACACTGTCAGAGCAACAGAGTAATTACTCTTCACCATTGCCGAACTATGGTCTGCCCACATAAAAATTCAGCGGGCGAATCATTATATTGGCGATAAGCATACTCTGTTGCCGTTTCAATGCAGTATAGCTAACGCCAATATATAAGTCTGGTCGTAAGTTTTGAAGCAGTTTGGTTTTACTTCTACTGAATCCTTTGCCCATTTCTATACTGAGCCATGCTCATCTGATGAGCTCCTAGGAGAGAAAATGTAATTTTCTGATTTGAAATTTTTAATCAATTGTTTAAATATTGACAGGATCTCAGGTTAAAAAATGTTAATTTTAGGTCAGGTTGGGTGAAGTAACTTAGCGAAAGGAGGTTCTGAAATGGGCAAATGCAGGGAAACCCTAGATCTTCATCACAGTGCTTATCCACTGTTCCACGTGGACCTTTTAGTTTGCTCCACCCCAACCTGCCAGCACAGATGATCACATTATTCCTCTGTTATTTTTTCCTGCTCGTGACCTTCTTTCTGCCCATTGCACTCTCAGCATGGAGCTCTCCTCTGCTCCCTTCAGCTCCTTTCATGGGCAGCTGCTTTGTGCAGCTTATAGAGCTTCTGCCAGTGAAGCGACTGCATGTGTGTGTGTGTCTCTGTGTCTGAAAGATAGAGAAGCTGTGTGCAAAAGGGAGGCATCCCTTGCATCTCTCGACTGTATGTCTTTCTGATGTCTGCACTGCTCCAGTTAGTGTTCTATCAGTGCTTTGTATCTGCCCTGCTGCTGACACAAGAGTGTGTGTTTTATGTGTGTCATGGAGCTCACCACAGCCCGACACTGAGAATTGTTGTATCATTCATTTGGCATAGATGCTAGTCCTAGTTACCAACAAGCCTCATGAAAACATATTGATGAAGCAGAGTAATAAAGATAGAATTGCATTGATGCTTTCTGTGCTGAGTGTGTTTGTGTAAATGTGTGTAGGAGGCAAGTTTGTACTGCTGCTTCTCTCCATGCTGTAATTGTTGTGTTTGTATGAGAGCAGCTAGCGTTGCTGCTTCTGTACTTTACCCATGGTATTATCCATAATGTACCACTATTCTTTTTGCTGTGCTACTGCACCCTTGTTTTTGAATGCAATTGCACTGCTATTGTTCTCTCTGCGCCTGCATTAGGCGAATGTGTATGTGTGTGTACGCATGCATGTTAAACTTGCAGTCAGTGTGGGGGGGAGCTTGCACTACTGCTTTAAGTGCCCGTTTTTGTGTTGTGAGCATGAGGGAATCCCGCAATGGTGTTGTCTGTGCAGACCCTGGCACGTATGTGAAGCAACCTTGCATTGTAGCTACATTGTTGTACGTGTATGCGTGTGTCGGGGGAGGGGGTTATCTGTCTGTATAGCAGCTGTGCGTTGTGGGTATATAGCCATGTTGGTATGCGAATCATGCATCAGTAGTGCCAGAGTGCCCACTTGACCCGCAACCAAAAGTTAACACGTGCCCTATATGTTATTCATGGCACTCCAGCATGTATCTCTAGACTCAGTCAATGTGCTCCTTTGCATACGGGTATCTCTCTGTCAATGTGTGTCTGCATGCGCCTACTGCCACGCCAGTCATTGTACACATGTTTGCCTGTAGCTTGCCAGGCACAGTCTGCCTGTGCCTTTCGGTCGCTCTCAGTTTTCACATTCTTTGTAGTGATATAACAATAACCAAGCAAAGTGTGTCCCACTCAGTTTGCAATTGACTGTAGTGTACATCTACAGCTCTCATCTCGGTACTCTCCTCCCTTTTCTGTAGTGAACTCTCTCTCGTTCTCCGCACTGTATTTTCTCTCCTATCTGTGATCTTCTTTACATTGTCAATGGCTATGACTTATAACTGAAAATGAATCTTCAGTGATTGGTGGCCACTATTTATTCTCCCCTTGACTCCTTTTTGCATTCAATCACTCTCTCATCCATAATATCACATAAACCAACTTACTTATGTAATCTTTGTCTTTTTCTGCTTATGTACCCATCTGTGTTTCATATAATTTTATATCCATGTGTCTGAGTGCACATTTTTCACTTATAAACATGTGTTGTATTTAGTATTGATTGCAAATGTACAACTTATAACATTTGGTTTATAGTAGTCTGACATTATATCAATGGTTCATATATATGTATTTGTTTAATTTATAACACGTTATAGAATTCAGTGAAGGTGCAACAAGATTATTATAGTTATTTCTGGTATTTGACATCATTCATCAAGAAGCCTGCCCTTTTAAAAATACTTTAAAAAGTGTATTTAAGCTTGGTACAAGCTTGTTCTGGGCAGAACGGAAACTTCAACTTCCTGGGAGATGCAAAGGTAAATTTTAATTTCCATACAGTAATAATGAGCCTCAATATGGGACTATGCCAGCAGTGGCAAGCTAGGCATTATTGCATCTGTATGTATTCTGTTATGATTTTTGGCACAGACATTCAGGGCCAGACGTAGCTTGAACTGTACAGGATTGGCCGTTTATGGCAGGATGAAATAGTTTGAATTCAATTCAGTTCAAAAACTTTGTTTTGATCACTGTAGATCATAAAAGTACTACACAAAACAAAGCACTTACAAACACAAATGATGCAACATAAAACTTTTGAATACTCTTTTGTCGGTCCATTACAGTAGCAGCAGAGTTATAAAAAAATCATGTTAAAAGACCACAGAGATTCACCATAAAAATGCTTTTGTTTTAAAAACAAGATGTAAAATATAATAAATATCTTCTATAAATGCTAAAATACATAAGTCAGCTGGAGTTTGTTCAAGTGGCACAATACAGTATGAAGGGACCCTACAGAGGGTGGCAACTTACGGACTACCAAGAGAACACTTGGCACGTCTGATCAACATTGCCATTAGGAACTTGGCCATACAGAATACAATAATAGGAGATGTTTCCGACTGCAGTATTCTGAACAGCTCCTGATGCTTCCTAACTTCCAGGTTTCTGCAAAGTGAAATTATCCACTTAGCTTGAGACTGTCTATACTGAGGGCAAAAAACATAAAACATGCTTAAGTGTCTCAGGTCCTCCTTGGCAACAAGTACAGTTCCCATCCATCATGTCCATTTCTTTGTGCCACTTTCTTTTAAAATTGTTACAGGTAGACACCCATACCAGAACTGTAGATATAGCTTTGTTGGTAATGGAGGAACAATTTCATCACTAATGCTCTCAATTAATGGGGTCAGTTTAAAATCAATAAAAACAACAGAGAGTGATCCTTTACAATTTTGTATATTATCCATTACAACACTACCCCAATAAACAGCTTTAAAACTGGACTTTTGGATTTGACACAAAGCCTCCGGAGAGTCCCAGTATGTGTCAAGGCTTAACCTCTGTAAAAGGGCCTTTACAGTGTGGAGCCATGAGATCTTACTTGCATATTTTGGTGACATTAGGTAACGAAGGCCCACCCTATAAGACTCAAGTGCTGTAGTAGACCATAGTCAATGCCAGAATATGAGCACTCTGAGCTCAATTTTGTGGGTAATTTTTTTCTGGTCCAAATCTAAATAAAGTGGAGTCAATGGGGTGCTCACAGGGAGGTTTAACAGAGATCTAAAAAATGTATGTTCTATTACTAACAGATTGTTGAGTTTTGTGCAGCCCAATATCTCCACATCATATAAAACCGCTCCTAGAGCTTTAACATTGTAAATCTTTAGTGCAGGAGCCACCCTTCTGGATATGGTTTTCCTGTGCATTTTTGCTATGTTTACCATGTGTTGTACCAGGGACAGCTGTGCCCTTTCCACCTGTGGAGACCAACATGTTTCTTGTAAGTTTCATAACAAGATAGTCAAACTCAGCCACTACTTCTAGAGGGATATCACCCACAAGCAACTGCCTCCTATGCTGGGTTGTTAATCTGGTGGAAAAAAACATACATTTTGCCTTGGAGCTATTAAGCTCCAAGCCCCGCTCCAGACAAAATGCCTGAAAATAATTCAGCAGTTGCTGGAGCCCCGGAGGCAACTTAGAGATAAGCAGTGTATCATCTGCAAAGAGCAGTGCAGGGGCCCTTTGCCCTCCTATTTTCCGTGCGTCACACCCATCCCTGTTCAGAAACTTTATGACATCATTTATATACAAAGTGAAAAGTGTGGACGCTAGTACGCACCCCTGTCTTACCCCTTTGTTGATATGGATTGATTCCGTCAATGCCCTGTCCTCCCCCCACCTCACTTGGGCCAAGGTGTCAACATGTAACCTCTTTAAGATGTTCAGAAGGGGAGCTGGAACTCCCGTTTCTTCTAGGGCTCCCCATAGCTTGTCTCGGGAACCATTTCAAAGGCTGATCGAAGATCAACAAAGGCAACATATAAGTTGCCCCCGAAATAGTTTCAGTTTCTAACCAATAAATTGATACTATCTGGAAAGCTATTGTGTTAAATGGCCTGATCCAGGTATTATATCATTGTGGTCTACTGCTACCACTATGTTTACATTTCTCTTCCTCCTCTGCCACTCTGCCTTCTCTTCTAACTCTTGTTGCCTTGCATCTATCCATAGGATTGGTATATGTTCCATGCATGGGTGTGTTTTACTCCTGTTGCTGTGTGCATATTGTCTGACTAGCTGGCTTCTAAAGATAAGTGGCAAAAATCAATCACTTTTGTGTTCTGGTTACAATACTGTCTGCCCATTCTGTCAGGTATGGCTTGATGACTTTAAATCGCCATGTGCTAATGTATGTACACATTCTAAATGTGATATAACCCCTTGTTGCGTCGTGGTTGTCATAATATCATGAACAAAATGCTGAAAACAAATATATTGAGGAGGTAAGTGCACAGAGGAGGGTTTAGATTTACTATACTTACTATTGTTAATTTCACATGTACATATGTTGAAGACATGTATTGTCAAGGTATGTATATGTGAATGTAGGTGTAGAAAATCTATATATACTTGACTGTCTATATTTTGGTCCTCCATATCTTGGGCACAGTATTTTGACCACTCAATATTCCTTCCACGATACATAAGCCCCACACCCATTTTTGTAATTCCACATGCAATAGTAACCCATCACTAATTCTGCAAGCTGTGTTTCTTTAAGGCCAAGGAACTTGTGTTTTTTTGTTTCTTAGAATGTGGTAGTGAAACAACTACCATGAATTGTAGTTGTTTCACTACCACATTCTAAGAAACAAAAAAACACAAGTTCCTTGGCTTTAAAGAAACACAGCTTGCAGAATTAGTGATGGGTTACTATTGCATGTGGAATTTCACTTCCGTGTTTCATCAAACAGAAAAGAATGACAAACAAAATAAAAAAACACAAAATGTCTTGTTCATTTTTGGCATTTTGTGATGGTTCTCGAACCACCAAAACCACTATGAGACCATGAAACCTTTGCTACATGGTCCCCAAATCGTAAAACCACAAAAATCGTCAAACTTTCACAAAGAGAAATTGATTTTTGAAAACTGTTGTGAATTTGTTTTGTTCAAATCTGCTCCACAGGTGAATTTGCACATCGTGCATTTTGGCAGGAATTTTCACCCAGGTCGATTTAGGACTATTACTCTGATTGTGCATATGGCTAACACATGCTCTCTTATCCTAAAGATCTCTCAACACAAGCAATATGTGCAGGAATACGGATGTTTTAGCAACTTACATTTATTTAACAGAATGGAATGTGTGCCCAGTCCTATGGCATTAAACCATGTTTCTTAACCCTGGGCATCAAATTCCGCTCCGCTTGCGGAATTTGCGGAATTTAGGCAATTTTGCGTTCCGCGGAGAACGCGGAATTGCCAACAATTCCGCGATCCGCGGCGTAGCGGAATTATTTTCTTGTTCGCGCTTTAAAAATGCGTTCTAGCGCGCGCGATAGCGACTTACCGGGATTCCTGCGTTCGCCGACGGGTTTTCCTATCCGTTCGCGTGCGCCACGAGATTTCGGTAGCCGGCCGCGCAATCCCGCGAGAGTTTGCGATCGCGAACACGTCATTCGCCGCGCCATCGGACAACGCGAGAATGTGCGATCGCGAACACGTCATTCGCCGCGCCATCGTGCACCGCGAGAGAGATTGCGATCGCGAACACGTCATTCGGGCGCGCCATCGGACATCCGGCGAAATGTTGGTAAAGCTCGCGATCCCGAACACGCACAATTTTCAATCTGGAGAAGAATAATATCGCGAGCAGCATAAAACTTTCTATAAACTGATGATTTGGGTGAAAAAAAACCTCTGATTGATATTTGGCTGTCCTTTTTTGTCAAATTTATTTTGGGGGAGAGGGAGGAAGTGCCACAGAGTCTCCTACTTCCTGTTCCTGTCCAGCAGGCTCCTCCCAGTGCTTTGTCCATCTCCTGTTCATTTTTCACTTGGATTTGAGCTGGAAGGATCACTCTTTGCGTCTGCTGCATCATTATCATTGGATTTGAGGATTTTTGGATTTGAGATTTTACAATTAAGTTGGTGTTGTTTGATTGGGGCATTGCAGTTGCTGCAACTACAATTTATGTACTTTTCATCATTTTTAAAAATAAATAGTTGTGGGTAGCCAGTAGGCCCAGAGCTAGTCATGGGTGGGTGCATGATGAAACATGATGAAACAACTGTTCCTTTGCTGTGTGATGTATTTATTAATTTCAAACATCATTTAGCGGGCATGGATGGCATTGGATTGAATTGCAAAATGTGTATTTTTGGGTGTATTTCAGTTTTTTGGGCTGTGTGTTAAATACATGCCTTAGTTGTGTGTGGTGTGCTGCAGGTCTTGTTTAGCCCTGTGGATTTTCGTTTTTGCATGTTATTGCATTACAGGCAAAGCAGTGTGGTTTAGCGTGCAGCCTTTGCCTGGCTATTATAGGCCTGTTTTCAGTACATTGTTTTCCAGGCCTCCTGCTTGTTGCTTGTGATTTGTGAGTGTCCATGTGGCTGGTAGCCATTTCTGGTGGGAGTTATAAGTGTGCTGCTTTTGCCATATAGGCCTACATGTGTTTCCTTTGTGGCCTAGGCTTCTTGTTGTGGTCCTGGCCATGAGGCTGGTGGCCATTTTGAAGCCAGGCAGTGTGCTTTTTGCCATAGGCCTGCATTGTCTGTCTTCAGTTTCTTGTTGTTGTGGGCCTGGCCATGAGGCTGGCAGCCATTTTGAAGCCAGACAGTGTGCTTTTTGCCATAGGCCTGCATTGTCTGTCTTCAGTTTCTTGTGTTTGTGGGCCTGGCCATGAGGCTGGTGGCCATTTTGAAGCCAGGCAGTGTGCTTTTTGCCATAGGCCTGCATTGTCTGTCTTCAGTTTCTTGTTGTTGTGGGCCTGGCCATTTTGGAGGCCCGGTAGTGTGCTTTTATCCATAGGCCTGCAAGCTTGTGGCCTAGTCTGCCAACAGGCCTTTCATCCAGTAGGCGCAGAGGTAGTCAGGGGTGCATGAAACAACTGTTTCTGTGTGTTCTGTTGAATTTAAACATCATTTAGGGCATGGATGGCATTGGATTGAATTGCAAAATGTGTATTTTTGGGTGTATTTCATTTTTTTGGGCTGTGTGTTAAATACATGCCTTAGTTGTGTGTGGTGTGCTACAGGCCTTGTTTAGCCCAGTGGATTTTCGTTTTTGCATTTTATTGCATTACAGGCAAAGCAGTGTGGTTTAGCATGCAGCCTTTGCCTGGCTATTATAGGCCTGTTTTCAGTACATTGTTTTCCAGGCCTCCTGCTTGTTGCTTGTGATTTGTGAGTGTCCATGTGGCTGGTGGCCATTTCTGGTGGGAGTTATAAGTGTGCTGCTTTTGCCATATAGGCCTGCATGTGTTTCCTTTGTGGCCTAGGCTTCTTGTTGTGGTCCTGGCCATGAGGCTGGTGGCCATTTTGAAGCCAGGCAGTGTGCTTTTTGCCATAGGCCTGCATTGTCTGTCTTCAGTTTCTTGTTGTTGTGGGCCTGGCCATGAGGCTGGTGGCCATTTTGAAGCCAGGCAGTGTGCTTTTTGCCATAGGCCTGCATTGTCTGTCTTCAGTTTCTTGTTGTTGTGGGCCTGGCCATGAGGCTGGTGGCCATTTTGAAGCTTGGTAGTGTGCTTTTATCCATAGGCCTGCAAGCTTGTGGCCTAGTCTGCCAACCGGCCTTTCATCCAGTAGGCCCAGAGGTAGTCAGGGGTGCATGAAACAACTGTTTCTGTGTGTTCTGTTGAATTTAAACATCATTTAGGGCACATGGATGGCATTGGATTGAATTGCAAAATGTGTATTTTTGGGTGTATTTCAGTTTTTTGGGGTGTGTGTTAAATACATGCCTTAGTTGTGTGTGGTGTGTTGCAGGCCTTGTTTAGCCCTGTGGATTTTCGTTTTTGCATTTTATTGCATTACAGGCAAAGCAGTGTGGTTTAGCATGCAGCCTTTGCCTGGCTATCATAGGCCTGTTTTCAGTACATTGTTTTCCAGGCCTCCTGCTTGTTGCTTGTGATTTGTGAGTGTCCATGTGGCTGGTGGCCATTTCTGGTGGGAGTTATAAGTGTGCTGCTTTTGCCATTTAGGCCTGCATGGTTTTCCTCTTGGCTTACTGCTTCCATCCATCCCCTTTGCCAGCTGCAGCTCCCTGAATGATGTGATGAGCAAATAATTTAATGCCAAACAGGGTCCACTTCTATTACATTTGTATTTTTGTTGTTGTTCCTCTTCTTTCCTATCCTTCCTGACAGTGTACACAGTATACCATGAAAGCCCTTGTTGACAGTCTCACAAATGGCTACACTAACTTATATATTTTATTTGCTTGTTTGTACTACTAGTAATTGAACCACAACAACAAATGCAACATTTCACTGATGTTCTTCTCCTGGCTTCTTTGCTTTTAGGTGCACAAAAAGACAGAGGAGGAGGTGTCATCATCATCACCCGTTGTACTGCCAGACAGAAGTCCTGCTGCGCATCACGTCCACGTGTGACCACAGACATCTCTGCAACTTGTGCACCTGCGTCCTGCTGACAACCGAAGAAGATGGCCCCAAAGAAAGGTACCAGGTCCTCCAGTACCAAGAAAGTTGCCAGTGAGAAGAAGAAGGAACAGAAGAAGGAAGTGGCACTTGCCAAGACTGGTGTGCCGGCCGATGTGTTTGTTGGTAAAAAAAAACTTACGCCTGCAGCAGCGGTGTCCGGCGGGGACCAAGCTGGGAGCAGCACCTCCGCATCAGCGGGCCCACCCCAGCAACCTAGGCCCAAGCCCATGAGTGTGGCAGAGGTAGCCAGACTACTAACGACCAGTGATGTTGAAATGTCATTATCGCAAAGTAGTACCCAATCCACGCACTCGCAGGCGGAAACTCAGCAGATAAGTGGGCAAGCCACAGCCGCAACCCCAGCCGCAGCCGCAACCCCAGCCCCAGCCGCAGCCGCAACCACAGCCCCAACCCCAGCCGCAGCAGCAACCCCAGCCGCAGCCGCAACCCCAGCCCCAGCCGCAGCCGCAACCACAGCCCCAACCGCAGCCGCAGCTGCAACCGCAGCTGCAACCGCAGCCGTAACCACAGCCGCAACCACAGCCCCAACCGCAGCCGCAACCACAGCCGGAACCACAGCCGGAACCACAGCCCACAATAGTAGTTGTTCCACCTGAAGTAGGGGCAGTTCAGGAAATCGAGCTTTTGCAGACGAAGAGGAGCAAGCCACTGTTTCAGAAGATCCATTGTCTTCCAGACCCCTAGCAAGGAAAAGGAGGGTTAGTCCATCAACTTCAAACCCCGCTTCTGATGATCTAGATGCCACTTGGAAGCCACCAGCTCAGCCTGAGAGTGATGCACGCCACAAGACAAGGCTAGTGAAAAGGAAGGTTCCAGAAAGCCTTAGAGTTATGGAGGTAGATGTAGACGAGGGGGTGATGATGATGAAGAGCCAGTCATCATGAACATCACTCCTGGGCCTGCGGAGATGGACACCAACATTATTAGACTATCCAAAATCGCTGCGAGGGATGTAGCATGGATACCACCAACACAGGTAACACCAACACGACCTCCAGCTTCCATATTTGCCTTTGAAAAGGCCCGGCAGGGACCTACAGTCAGCTCAACCACCACCTCAGTAGGTGGTGGTAATGTAAGTGCACAGAGTCAAATTCCAGGCACACCCTCCAGTTCATCTGGTATTGAAAGTGGCACCTCCAGCAGCGCCAGAAAGTTCTCCTCCCCAGTTTGGGACTTCTTTTCGGTTAGCAGTAAGGAGGAGAACATTGCTATATGCTCAATTTGTCGGCAGGCTGTTAGGCGGGGTAAGCTTGGTACAAACTATGGTACCGGAGGACAAACAAGTCATCTCAGAAAACACCACAGTATCAAGTGGGAGGCTCACCTACTTCACTTAGAAAAAGTAAAACTGGACCCATTGCTGTTGTTGGGGATGAAGAAGTAGGGGAAGATATGATCGCGGTGGAAGGTCAACAAGAGGGAGACATTTCTAGCCCTACCCCCAGCAGTGTAGTGGTAACGCCCACATCCTCATCAACATCTCAGTGGCACCGTACTAAGAGTCAGCCTGAGACACCAAGGCAACCGGGCACTGCAATGAGCAAAAGTGCGGCGTCGTTGAGCCTAACTGGGTTCAAGAAGAAGGGTGCACCACAAAGGAAAATATTCCAGCCTACCATTGACAGCATGCTTAGGTCGGAGGGGCAGTACCAATGCAACCACCCAACGGCACGGTTGTACAATGCGAAGCTGGCTAAAATGTTAGCGCTGGACCTTCTCCCTTTTTCATTTGTGGAAGGGGTGGGTTTCCTTGAATTTGTGTCAGCCATCTGCCCTAAATGGAAGGTTCCCAGCCGGTCCTATTTCGCCTGAGTTGCTGTTCCAGCACTACATCACGATGTGCTGGAATTGGTTGGACAAGCTTTGCAGCAGAGTGCTGTTCACAAAATCCACCTGACAACAGACATGTGGACCAGTTGCCAAGCCACTGATTACATGTGCATCACTGCACACTGGGTCTCTTTTGTGGGAGTTAGAGAAAAGCTATCTGAAGTAGGTGCTGTTGACACAGCTGAGATTTTTAATGCTTCTCAGAAACATGCAACTGTAGCCATGTTCGCCATGGAGAAATCTCATACTGCTGCAAACATTTTGGAAGAGTTTAACAGCAAGGTCTTTGAATGGCTGTGCCCAAGAGGGCTTAACATTAGTTTTGTTGCCACGGATAATGGCAGTAATGTACTTAAGGCCATGGAGGTTGGTGCCTATTTCAGGATCCCGTGTTTGGCGCACTGCATTAACATTATAGTTCAAGACTTTCTGAAAAAAGAACCCATAGTCAGCAACTTACTGACCATCTGCCGCAGAATATGCACTCATTTCAGCCATTCTTTTAAAGCCCGGAAGCAGCTGAGGATCATTCAACGTGACTATAGAATGCCAGTCAAAGCACTCATCCAGGAGGTGGCAACACGTTGGAACTCAACGTATTACATGCTTGACCGTCTGTTTGAGCAGTACAGACCAATCAATGAATATGTCATGCGAAGGGCGGATGCTACTGTGAAAGGCATGACCCTTCAGATGGACCAATGGTGCCTAGTTAAATCTCTTACAGAGATGCTTCTTCCTTTCGAGGTCTTCACACGTGAAGTCAGCAAGGAGGACTGTACTATGGGCCAAGCTATCCCATTGTTGCACATGCTAGAGCAACAGCTGAAGGAGGTGTCTGAAGCGTACATAGGTGTGGAGGAAAAAAAGAAGCATATGAGTTGGTGGAGAGCTTATCATGTCGCTTAACTGAAAATGCAAGGGTGCAAACTAAGATTTTGTTACAAGAACATTACATTTGTGCCACAATTCTGGATCCACGGTACAAATCGGCACTGAACAGTAAGACATTACTCCCTTTTTCAGAAGTGGATGTTGCCCGGTACAAAACTTGGATAGGTGAGGCAGCCAGTAAATTGGAAAAGGAACAGCTGGTAATTAAAGGCCTCAAACCCACAACAAGTACTGCAGCAGGGCATCCGGCATCAAGTTCAACTTCAGAGCCTGAGGGCAGTGCATTTGTCACCAACACCAACACTATCGACAACAGCAAGAACCGGATCATCAGCCCCAGTAAAAACGGCACAGGATTGGTATTTACAGCAAGGACTTGCTAGGTTCAGTGCTGATGCAAAGACAAAAGAGGCCGAACAAAGTGTAGCACCCCTGAACATTGACCGGATGGTCCAGGCCTACCTGGATGACCCAACAGAGGTATACATTGATCAAAACCCATTGCGGTATTGGTATGGCAAAAGGGGCCAATGGCCAGTGCTCAGCAGGCTGGCAATAAACTATCTGGCTTGCCCTGTCGCAAGTGTCTCTTCTGAACGTGTTTTCAGTGCTGCTGGTTCCATTGTAACAGTGAAAAGGACCAGACTCTCACCAAAAAACGTGGAGAGGTTAACCATGATCAAAATGAATCAGCAATTTATACCACCGAATTACACAATACATGAATCAACGCAGGAAGATGAGGACAGCGGCTCAGGTGACGGAAGTAGCGTGTTAGATGCTGATTACCTACTTCTGGTTGAACCCCCAGAGTTTGAGGACGAGCTATACTTCCCTGACAACTAGGCTTCCACTTCTTACTGTCGTTCTCCCTTATTTACTTTTATTTGTGTGTCTGTCTTTCTGGTTGGAAACTTCAAATCACAACAAATCCATCACCACGTCTTCGTCTTTTATTGCCATATGAGTTTCAGCTCCTGAATCGACCTAAATCTATTGCCCTCAAGCCAGATGATGATTGGATGTAGCATAATCGAAGAAAAACTAAAATCTTGCCTCGTTGAGTCTCTCCAAAAGAAATGGAACATGATGATGACTACTATAGCTATCCTCCTTTCCGAGCCGATACAGACTGCCCATTAACTGAAGATGAGAAGGAACAGGTAATGAATGATGACATGCATTGGACGCTGACTGAGTGATTTGTGTTGTTGTTGTTTGTAGTGCATGAAGTTAATTCATTGTGTACTATTATCTAATCTACACACTAAAAGTAACTCAATGCAATGTTTGTTTCCATTCTTGTTTTTTAATAACAAATTTCTACTTCTAATGCAGGCCGATCCATTGCATTTTGAATATGGAAAGTGGACTCAATCTGTACACTGCACACTGAGTTGGACAACACACCATGATGATGACCACAGTGACATAATATCTTCGCAGTCACTCAGTACGATCCGAGATGATTGATGGAATAACTCAGGGCGTTTCATGAGTGCCATAAAAGGTAACCAAGTCAACAACAACCACTGCAGACCTACATGTCTGTGTAGTGGTGGAGATCGAGTGTGGTGGTATGACTGACAGCGGGGCATTGATTTTGTCACTTAATTTGTAAAATGCTATGTTGCTGTATATCTGCTTTGTCTGCCTCTGTCAAAAAATGTACGCTAAATGGAGGATGGGTCGCGGGTGCCATGGGCCTGCTCTGTCCTGTTGTTGTTGGAGGTTAATGCTGGAAACAGACTAGAGTAGACATGATGTATCCATGCCGCCTTCTTGTTGCACTCCACCGTAATTTATGCATTTTTTTTCTACTTGATTTTTCAATATCCCTTTTGTTTTCCCATCTACAATTACAGGCCGGCCCTTACCCTGTGCTATACTGGGAAAAACAACTCTCACTTACCTTACCAATGAATCTACATCTGCCAGGCAGGCTGTGGCGTCACCCAAGATTGATGGCCGGAGCATCCATGAAAGGGAGGACCAAGAGGAATGCCGAGATGCAACTCCCCATTTTGACCAGGATAACATACAGTAACAGTATCAACTTTCATCATCTTTCAAATTTGATTCATTTTTTGTCTTCAATCATTACTACTGTATGTTGTTGTTGTTGTTATGTTTGCTCTCTGCTTATAATTCAATTCATCCCTACAGCTATTTTGAATTTTCTTTGCTATCTTTAAGCCCGGGCCGGTACAACAGAACAGAAACTGTATGTAATTCGGGTCTCTCGGAGGACAGACAGGCAAGGCAAATTGCATAATATACTGCTGCCCTGTACTGTCTAATTGTCTAGTAGTAGTTAGTAAGTACTACTTATCATTAACCATCAAGTTATCATCATCATGCATGCATTTCCTTTTTCTCCCTTAACAGATTTATGGATATGGTTGTCTGCCAAGATTGTGTTTTGTTGTTGTCCATGCGTACTGTTTTTCTTTGTCAAACCTTTCCCAAAACCCCCTTCCCAACCATTCATCAAACCCTAACCCTCTTCCCCGGGCTGTGTGACTTATTGAGGTGTGACTAAATTAAATGTACACCAATAATTTATCACACGCTTGCTGGGGCGGATGTGGCAAAAGCAACACTAATTCAATTTCAAGGCAGGGCGAGGATCTTCTTCTGCTTGCCCACCCATGAGCAGTATATTTGCGAGATAATTTTTTACCAAAGGAACCTAATCCATCAGCATTAATTGCCGGCATCGATTGGATTTGTGGTCATCCTCCTACACAGCACTAACGGTTACGCTTGTGTCGAGTGTACTGTAGGCCTAGTCGAGTGACTCGACACAGCTAGAGTTTGTAACTCTATGTACTAGGCTATCCCCGCCACCATTATGTTTTATTGTATTTTGGCATATTATTGTTTGGCAGTAAGTTCCGTACTGTACTTCGTTCTACTACTCCTCCCACAGTCTCTCTCAGGCGACTGACTGTCTCATTTTCTTTTTTTTGCAAATGCTACTGCCAGGGTCTACTACTACTACCACCACAACCATGGCATGTTGGGAAAGAAAACCATCATCACCATGCAGCCATCGCCGTGCCCATGTTAAACATCAAGCACAGGTAAGAGAAGAAGTTTGGGGGAGGCATAATTAATAATGGAAATGTTTTCATTAATTCTATTTCACACACCCCTTTGAGTCCAGTTGCAGAATGCATAGACTAGGAGGAGAGACTGACAGTACTAGTAGGACAAGTCCCTCAGTGAGGGGTACCGCATCTATCTGTTTGTGTCTTAGTAACTCAGCCAATTATTTAAATCAAACACTGGCTGTGGCCCTGCACCAGCAAGGAAACAGTGTGACGTAAAACAGTAACCCCACCCACAAAACATTAACAACATCATATATAAAGTATAAATATATAATTTAATGCCCTAACAAAAATAAACTATGTAAAAAAATCCCACAACACCTGACCCACCCCTCTCCCTAACCCCAACCAATGTCCATTTCCCGGAACGAAAAAGTCCAACAAATGAAATGTCCAATTGTCCAAAAGTGAAAACCCAACGCCCGATTCCCACCCACCAAAATAAGTAATAAAAAAGGGGCAATAAACGGGGTCTCAGCGGGCTCGCCTCTCCAGGACACGAATGCGCTCCTCTAGACGGGCCACGCGGCGCTTCAGTGTGTGGCAATTGCATCCACAGGGGGGGCAGCAGTGCTTAATGTAGTATGGCGGCGGGCGGCTGCCAGACGGTGGTGCCGTAACTCTGGAGGGGGGTGGCTGGGGCCCGGGGCATTGGAGGAGGCTACAGCTGCTGCCGCCTCCTCCTCCTCCTCCTCTAGAACCACCAGCCACCGGTATTCAGCTTGTATGGCCTCCAGCTTCCGGCGCCGGGCCTTGGCTGCCAACTCCTTCCTGTCTACTTTCACTTTGGAAGGAGTAGCTATATCAAGAAGAAAACAAGACTATTGTAAAATATACTCTTAGCAAAGCAGTAAGACAAATTAATTCTACACATAGTGGCACAGTAGCACTAGCAAGCACAGTACATAGCATTTGTGGTATGTATCTATCCTCCCACTACCTCGGCCTCTAACATTTGTGGGAGTTTCAGGCATTCCACCACCCATGCATCTGATTCCTATCAGACACCTATGCATGCATCCCACGTATCCTTCTCTGCCAGTCATAAATATTAAATCTCGCCCGTCCTTCCTCCTTCCACCCTTCTTTCCCTTTTCGTACAACCCATCCATCAAGGTCATCTGATCTGACTTTTAGTCTTCTCCATAAAACTTTCACAGCTGAGTTGAAGTCCGATAGAAGAGGCCATTGGTTACTCAACAGTACACTCCCGTCGCTAATGCTATTGCTAATGCTATGTAAAGGGTGTCTTCTTCAACCGTTCACAACAACTTCTTACTTAAGTCTCAACAGTACAGTATACATTACACCCTTGCAGCGAGTGTGATGTCAATAAGTAAGGATTAGGAATATAACTTACCACCGCCCGCCACTGCTGCTGGCTCACCCTCTGCAGCTCCTCCTGCAACTGCCGCATCTCCTGCACCCTCAGCGGCCGCGTCACCTTCGCCGCTGGCCCCGGTACTGGTGGTCGGTAGTACGCCTAGAAAAACATTACACATTTTTCAGATGCCATATACACCTCCCTATTTTTCACTAGCAAGATTGAAAAAAAAGTTAATACATACATAATACATATACAACATACATCACTAGTACAAATCAGGTAGTAGAGTAGACACTAGTAGTGTTATATGGTCCCTAGGGTCATTCTAGTCTTTGCTAAGTTACCCAGAGCCATGCAACCATTTTAGCTTTGTGTCTTTTATTTTTGCGCAAGTTACCTCGCAGCTTGTTGTGTAAGACGCCTTTGAGCCCACATGATCTCATACTGCTACTGTCTGAGCACTGCGTACAAGGTCGAAAAACAAGCCACTTTGTTATGGAGTTCTGGTGTTAGTCCATATTGCTTATCCATAAAAATACTACACTTTTTGGCACGACTGAGAAATGCTTGCACTATACTAATGCGCACCATTTTTCTCACAACAGATGGAAGATTCCCTTATACGAACCAGAGCTTTGCAGAGCTTATGATGTAACCAGTACTAGGTTCTTCTAAGGTGAGGGGTCCCCAGAATTCTCAGATCTCCATTTATAATTTTATATAAACTATATTCCTACCAAGGGGAGGGTGGTTCTTCCACCACTGTTCAGTTATCATGATTTCGCCTTTTTTCTTCTATGGACTTGTAGTTGTAAGTGTAACTAAGTGTAACAATGTTTATTGTTTTAATCTTATACATTTTGCTGTTGCTGCTGCATTATGGAACAACGTACAGAGCTTGTCAGTTGAAAATAAACCTTTTGAACTTACATAGACTCTGTGGTATTTGGTGTGGACTTACACGAGTGAGTGAGCGAAAGGGTGTGCATTGCTTCCGCGACAGAGGTCGGGAGTGTTATGTTCTGGGTTGTCTACTCATTGGGTATCTTGGGGGGGGGTTTCGGAGAGCTAATGAGACACTATAACTAGTCGGTCAGGGGATTGTGGTGGCTTCTGATTGAGGTGTGAGGAATGTCCAACCTCCCATCACCAACGTCCTATTTTCTTGTGCAAAGTTCTGTATGTGCAGAATCCCTACAACAGTAGTAGTATGTCCTATCCTATCAAAAATAGTAAAATCTGGTTGGGCATTTTCTTGGTGGGAATTGTCGAAAAGCCTCAAGATTAAGAAGACTAGAAGTAGTAGAAGAGGACAACCCAAAGGACTGGACTCAATGGCTAGAGCTATTGGTGAATCTGAGTTTTATTTAAAATATTTTAAATAAAGAGTGGCCAACTGGGCAAGCTTAGCTACAGACAGACTAATAGTAGTAGTACAGAGAGTTATAGCAGACGCAGTTAGAGACAGGGATAACAAGAATTTAGAAACAGATAGAATAGATCAAAGAAGAATTTGTAAAAAATAGAATTAGGATACCGAAATAATAGTTCGGAAGAAATAAGGTGCAGGAAAAGTTAGGGAAATATAATTATTAATATTAACCACTGGAGGACTTACTGGGGCCAGCAGCAGAGCCCTCGGTAGAGGAGTGGTCCTGGCCCTGGGAGGCATCTTGATGATCTTCTTGTCCCGCCGCCTGTGACCCCGTCTTCTTGTCCCTGGGTGCTGATCATGTAAGATTTCATAAAGAAAGAGACAAAAATTAAAGTTTGGTGTGAAACAAATAAAATATTTTAAAATACCCTCCAAAAACATTTTTGTGAACAACAATTGCAATAAAATTGACCTATCTAATCTGATCGACTAGTAGTATTGCGAGATTCACGGACCGTCTAGTAAGCCTAACTACCACCTAACCTAGCCCACCTATTCCAATCCAGACGGGCCAATTGTTCAGTAAGTCTGCATTTCCATTTATTTTAGTCCTCAAAAATGCAAAGATGGAGGACACATGCATACATTTTTGCATACACCAAATTGTTGGCTGGTTGCTGCTGATGTTCTGCTACTGATGATATAAGCCTATTAACACTCACTAAACAAACTACAAAAGGTTCTACTAAGGACTGGGTAAGCAGCACTCAGCAGCACGTGACGTGACAGAGGATGCGTCACGCACACCACTAAAAATTACCAACTAATAAGTAACTAAACCTATCAATCCACCACTATCCCTTCTTAGTGGCAGGAGGACAAAGGAAGGACTAGAGTCTCTCTAGCATTACCTAACTTAAGTTCTCTAAAGTAAACTCTTACATAATCATCAGACCAAGCGAGCGTAAAGTTGCAAACCAGTAAGATTAGTAGCGCCGAGCGCCTGTGTCATAACAATCACAGATTTTTAAACGTAATTTACCTGCAATGTAAGCAGCAGCATTCTTGCTGGTCGGAAAAAAAAAATATTAAATAGCTACTCACCAAGCCCCGGGACCTCCACTCCTAGCAGGTCCAGCAGGTCCTGCTCCCGGTCTAGAATATCGGACCACCGGTGCGTCAGCTGATTACTGGTGCGCCGGACACCAGAGCAGCGAAACACTGCCCGACGCACCTTGCCCCACCGCTGCCGACGCACCCGGAGCCCGTACACAGACCCAGGCCTGCCGCCTGCTGCCAGGGTTAAGGGGAGGTGGCGCTGAACACCTCGGCCACCTCCGCCTCACCGAATAAGGCCCGTGCCTGCACCCCTTTTTGGCGCCGCCTTCCGCAAGGTAGGCGGTTGCGGCTCTGGCTACGAGCCCTGTGGCCCTTTGCCATGGTTCTGGGTAGGCGGGGGGGCGGAAAAGAAAAGGTAGGAATTAAAAAAGTAAGTAAAAGAAATTAAAAAGCAGGTAATAGAAAAAGAGTGAAAAAGTAGTGAAAAACACACAAAAAGTAGAAAAAAACTCAAAATATAGAATCAGGAAAATAGAGAGATAGATAATAAATAAAAAGATCAAAAAAAGTTTCCAGAAACAAAGGATTGAAAAGATAGAGGGAGGATTGAAAAGCAGGCCCAGAACCATAGCAATAGAGTGAAAAACAAGATGGCCGCGCCCATTGCGACTGCATGGGCAAGTTCGCGCGATATTTCCCCCCGAGCACGCAAAAGCGTCGCGAACACGTAATGCGCGTTCCCAAACAGGAAATACTTATCGCGAACGGGCGGGAGCATGCAATACGCGACCCGGAACGGGAAATAAGCATCGTGAGCGGGCGGGAGCATGCAATACGCGACCCGGAACAGGAAATAACCATCGCGAGCGGGCGGGACAAGTGAAAAACAAGATGGCCACGCCCGTTAGCGACCGCATGGGCAGGTTAGCGATATATTTCCCCGCGAGCACGCAAAAACACATCGCGAACGGGCGGGACAAGCAATTCCGCATCTTCGCGGAATTTCTACGTGCTCGCGGAGATTTGTAACAATTTCACGGAGATTTGCGTAACGCGACTACGCAAATTCCACCCACCCCTAGTTTTAGGGCTTTTGTAATTCATCTTGCTTCTGATCTAGCCAGCCATTAGACTTACTATTTGTATCATGCCATCAAGGTCATTTATAACGACTTACAATTATATTGCATCCAGTGCATTGCCTGCCACTACATCATCATCCTCTATAATATTATTATTTTTATCTTTATATCGTCTAGCTAACCTCTATCTACCTAGGCCCACTACTACTCCAGCTTGGACGGATCTCTTTCTTTAACCTCTGGAAACATTCCCTATGTCTGGAAGAAAGCCCTTGTCACTCTGCTCCTGAAGAAACTTATGGCTGAATTTGTATCACATCCAATTTCAGGCCTATTTCCCTTCTCTATTTTCCTGCCAAAACAGTGGCTTAGTGAAATTTAGTTATCTGTGTATTTAGAAGTTTTCAATGACTGAATTGCGTTTAGTCTGGCTTCCGCCCTTGTTTGAGGCTGCAGCACTCATTGTGCCACCCACTAAAGTAGCATTGTAAAAACCTATCTCCAGGCCTGATCCTGCAGTGTGTAGTTTTAATCTGCCATTTTGACCTGGCAAAATAACCCTTTTGCCAGTCCTAAACCTTCCTTTTAATACTTATAAGGCACCCCTAAGGTAGGTCCTGACTGCCAATAGCGTATTTAAAAAGTAGAACATGTATATTTAATGTTTTCCATATCCGGGCAATGAGAACCCTCCAAGCTGTTTTCCGCTGTGGTAAGGTTGACCTTCCCATAGGCTAACAGTGGTTTACCCTATTACATTTAGTAAATGCTAAATTCAGTTTGCAGGAAGGACTCATTTTAATAGTAATTTAGAATCCAACTTAAGGGTCAAGTCAAATTTTATATTACTATATTAAAAATCAAACTTTTAGAAATTTGTAGTGTTTCTACCTATGACATAAGAGGCCTTTTTCCAGTGTCCAGTGTCCAGTGTCACCTGAATGCTATGACCCGTGATATGGGTTGTTTCCAGACAGTAGACAAAGGGTTTGGGTGTCAAGAAGTGTTTTTCTTATTTAAGGTGGATGGCCTGGGGTTCCTTGCCCAGACCCTTCCTGAGCTTCAAAGGATACCGACTCTGTCACTGGCAGATGTAGCTCACATATAGGCATGCCTCCTTTCTGTGTTGCTAGTCAGCTTGCCTCCAAGCCCAGTGAGAGGGCGGGGCTTCCCCAGAACTGGTTTGGAATGACCACAAGGGAGGGTTTTCCCATTATAGCCACACATCTGGGTGTGAACAGGGAGCAATGCATAGGGAAAGAAAGGTTCAGCCACTTGGGATTTAGGTTGAGAGGGACACTGTGGGAAAGTTTACAGTGAAACACACAGGAAGTCCTGTAAAACTGGGTAGGGTCACCCCTTGGATCTCTTACCCCATTCGCTAGGGAGTTGCTAGGAGTTTCCCCCACCCACAGGCTGGCACTTGACATAAATGTGAGTCCCCAGTACCCTCCTCAGAATACACCTGGACCTGTGAAGATTCAGAAGCAAGACTGCTCTGCTGTCTGAAGGACCTGAAGAAAGACTAGACCAGCTTGCCTTGAACCAAGGACCCCAGAACGTATCCCAAGGTTCATTTGGCTGAATACCTGTTTGAGCTAAGGGGCCACATCATGCTTCCAAAGGCCCTTTTCCTGCTATTGCCAAGCTGTGCAGCACCAACTGAACTTGCCCTGGGCCCTGCTGCTGGCCTCTGTTGGAGTGACTGCTAGCCCCCAGGTGTTGCTCCCTAGGTCCTGAACACTTTGCTGGTGTTAGAGTGCATGCCTCCTGCCCCCAATTTGAAAGAAGTGGGGCTTAGAACCTTTTTACCAAATTTCTGCCTGGAGAAATGATGGAGACCAAAATCGCCATCAAAGCCACAGCTATCGATGTTGAATGGGCAGTCAGTCTCAGCTTGCTGGTTTGCTCCGCAGAACGAGATTTGACTTCCAGAAAACTTTCTAGGTCAGAACGTAGAGGGCTTCATCAGGACTGATGCTGAGCAGTAACCTGTCAACATAGAGACCTTTCATGGCCCAGACTTTGACTTCGCCCGCTTGGACCTTTCTCACCTTCGTCAACAACCGCACCAGGACCCCACACTCCAGCAACTAACCGTCATCGAGTCTCGCTTCGAATGCAGATGGAAGGATGGCCTGGAGATGATTCGTCGATGATCACTTTATCTCCATAAATGTTCTGAGTCAAAGGTAAAATTTCTGCTGGGATGAACCTGGTTCGTGCATCCAACCAGCGATCCATCACGGTCAGCCTTAACGTTTGACATTGACCCAGGCTAGCGTGACCAAATAGTTACAGTTGGGATCAGCTGTTTTTTGGGCTACACAAGCTTTAAAAAATCATATCTTCAGTTCTACTTTCTTTGCTTTGGTGTCATTTTAATTATTTATATATACTGTAGTTTTCTAAAATGGTTTGGGATTTTCCTTGTGTTGTGTTTTCACTTCATTACAGTGTGAGTGCCGCATAAATACTTTACACATTGCCTCTAAGTTAAGCCTTACAAAAGGGATGATGGACGGAACGTTTGAGCCAATCAAACACTCACCCCCAGTCAACTGATCTGGGTTTAATCCATCATCATTCTTTAGCTCACTCCACCACCCCAGTTCAGACATGGCCATATGCAAATCAGTCTGACCCTGTGCCTCATGGGAACAGTCCAGCCCGAACTGCCAAGCCATGTCTTCCCTGGACCGGTAACAAGCATCCTAGAACCGGTTTCTGGCATTTCAGCCGTCATCAGCCAGGCTTGCTTGAATCCAGTGGCAAAGTGAGCAAGGGACCCACGTCTGGGCATACCCCCGCCAACTTAGGGCGACCAAAGCGATACAAAAGGGGATGATGGACGGAACGTTTGAGCCAATCAAACACTCACCCCCAGTCAACTGATCTGGGTTTAATCCATCATCATTCTTTAGCTCACTCCACCACCCCAGTTCAGACATGGCCATATGCAAATCAGTCTGACCCTGTGCCTCATGGGAACAGTCCAGCCCGAACTGCCAAGTTAAGCCTGACTGCTTTTTTGCCAAGCTACCAGAGGGCTAAGCACAGGTTTATTTTGTATCTTTAGTGGTTCACCCTGACAAGAATTGTGATTACTATTTGATGTGGTTTCACACCCCCCTCAGTTAATACTCCAAATTCGTACATGCTAGATGAAGGAGCTCAGGCCTCTTTAATCTTAATTGATCGCTCTGCAAAGATTAATATTGCGTCTAGGTTGGGCTTCAAAGCTGCATTGCCACCATCAGCATTAAATATCTTGTCTGGAAATAGACAACCTGTCCTCCTTGTTGGAAGACCTCTTTCAAGCAGCCTTGCTTACTCCTTGTCAATCAGTGTTCAAACATAGACCATGCGGGGTGCCACAGACTTAAGCTTCACCTTCTTTAATATCCATGCGTCCCTTCAGCTGTGCCTAATTACCATTATGGTCTTAATTTCTGCCCTTATGTTGACAATACTCAACTTATTCTGTGATTGGACAGCAATATTAAGTGTTAACTACACCTCAAAGAGTGCAAGTGTGCCACTGCCAACTGAATGAAGTTTAACTTTAAAAAAAACTTTTTTTTAAAAATGCTTATTTTGGAGACTTTGTAAAAAAATCTGCATGTACTTCCAGTTGAGCTTTGATCTTCTCCAGCCCCTGCCAAAGCTGCACTGAACTATTTCATTTGACTCACAATTTTCATTCACAGCTCAAATTGATAAACTATCCAGCATGTGTTTCTTTTATGCTATCCATTATCAAGAAAGTTATCATTCTCTTGCCCACTAATATTAGGAAAACTGTCATCTAGTTGTTAAGGATGGACTACTGTAACTTTCTCTATCTCAGCTTGCCCATCTAACTTACAGATAGATTCCAGCGGACACAAAATTAGGCGCATACCTTATTCTTGGGCTGTACAAAAGCACTTGCCTATCTTCTCATTTGTCCTCCTGTCATTGGCTACCTGTACATAAAAGAAACCTATTCAAAGCTCTCTGTATCAAGCATAAAGCACTCCATGGATCATCTCTATCCTATTTACGCCAGTCGTTCCTGCAGTATGCATCCAACAGATTATTACATTCAGCTAATGCAAATCTTGTTTTCGTCCCTCGGGCACACCAGAGAGGTAGATCTCTTACAGTAATCTCAACTGATGTCTGGAACTCCCCACCTACTGGTCTGTGCTCCAACTCGAATTTGAGTAGTTTTTTAAAATTGAAAAAACTTCCTTTTTCATCTCTGACTAAGTAAAATTATATTTTCCACCCATTCTGGGGTCATTTCACCAGTGTCTGTTCTTCATTAAAATGTCACCCTCTTCGCATGGTACAGTGTGCTCTACTGACATGGTGAGCAAATAAAGGTTGTATCATGGAACAATGCAGAGAAATAATTTGCATGCCTCCACCACATATTTTTTACCCCGCATTTTTTTAGAATGCATATTCATTTACAAATCATGACTTTACCATGCATTGTTTATATATATAAATAGACCCCCCACCCCATGAACTTACCTTAAATGCGTGGTAAAGGCATGCGCTGCAAAACCATATACGTTGTAAAAACATATGTGGTAAAAAATGCGTGGGAAAGGCACAACGTGGTAAAAACCTCGTTGTAAAGGCAGTTTCCCACAAATAAACAAAGAATCCTATTAACTATTGCAATCATCTATTATGCTAACTGTGTGATAGAGTAATGTGATGATGTAGTGAATATAACACGTTTGTCATGCAATATAATGCAGACCTACCAGTTTGAGCTACTTGTTTCCATGCTTCTTTTCGAGGAATGTGCAACATGTTAGTATCACTGGTAAAGTTGTGCAAATCACTTTGTGAGTTGCTAAGTTTGTGAGCAGAAAACATCAGCCGTGGGAATCTTTCTGGTAAAAAAAAATATATTTAGGAGGAAAGCTTTACCATATGATCTTTTTTGTAAGATACTGCTGAAAGTTGGTTTGGCACGGTCGTCTCCTGCAAATACCTACCTTTTCATGCAGTTGATGAAGTATAAAATACAATTTGCAATGTGGGTCTGAATTTATGTCTATATAAGTATGTATGGATATCTGTATATATATATTTATATGGTGTTTATTTACTGCAAACCTAGCCAAAGGACACTGGAGCTCTGTACAGGGTCCAAGGCACAAACAGAGTCAACAAGTGATCGGAAGGGTAGCTGGTTTCTAAGTGTGAAAGTGGACTGCTCCTTTACCATGAGGTAGTGCTCTTGAAAGAGGTGCCCATGAACTGGGGCAAATGCAATTTTTCATGACTTGATTGCTCGAAACAATTTCAATTAATTTCCAATAAGCCTTAGAACAGCTTTAATTATGAGTGATTAGATATTAATCATGGCCATACCCTCTCCTACCTGCCCGTTAATGAAGGAGACCAAACTGGAAGGGGATCTGTAGAGGAGGATGTTTAATTTTTAAGCAATAGAATCTGTTGGAAAAACACTGCCATAAAATTGAACAGTTTTTCAGTGAGTCAGTCAGTGAGTCAGTAAAATGGATCCGTTTTTCAGTGAGGCGCTATTTAAGTAGATTATGACACCTTGCGGAAAATCCTGGAAAGGTCTTCCGTCCAGGAAACTGATTTGGGCAAAGGTACCACTCCCCACCGGTTAAATAATGGATCACAAGTGATTGTACCTTTTATTAGATGCCTACTTTGGTACAGAAATAGAACAAAGACTTTCACTGAGGATACCTTCTTTTCAATATCGTCAGAAGAAAGACTTCAGATTCAGTGAACGTTTGATATAACAGTTTTAAGGCTTACAACGTGTCCTGTTTTGGAGCATTAAGCCTGCTAAGACCTCAGTAGTAGTAGTAAATAAAGTTTATTGTACTAATCAAAAGATTACAATAAAACGTATAAAACAACACAGTCAGCACAAGTATCAAGTGATCGTTAAAATGTTCTAGACACGTGATTAAATGTCAATGTATAAAAACTGTTAGCTTAAACCTAGTCCCATGAGTTAACATCAATGTATAAAAACAGTTTGCTTAATTCACAAAATTAATACGTTATTGACCTGGTCTAAGAATTTCATTAGCATTATTATTGCACTATTGTCACTGACACTAAAACAGTATCTAAGTGCCTCCACAGTAGATCTTATTTTTGCATTATTTCTAAAAATTGAATGCAAATACTTTTTCCTTAAATACAAGAGTTTTTGGAAAATACACAACATGTGCAGAAGGGTTTCTGTTAAGAGTCTAAAGTCAGGTGCTGAGATTCAGATTCCTTCCAATTCATAAAAGGGGATATAAGACAGTCTGAATCTTAAAAATTTCATCTCAACATAACTTGGCAGATTTGACCCTAGATACTCTTGGCTCTGTAGGGAGAAAGTGTCAAAAACTAAGTCCATGTGATTGTATTGTTTAGATTGTGCCAGGTCAGAATCCTTCTGTCTGAAAGCTAAAGTCCCACAGAATAGAATTTTCCGGGCCAGTCGATTTAACTTTGCCAGCGATTCTAGATCGAATTTGTAAAATTCTATGTTTGAGGATACAACTTACAATTCTAGGGGCCACATGTATGACCATTTCCTTTTGCGACTCGCAATTTGCGAATTTTAGGGACTCAGAATTTGCAAATCGCAAAAGGAAATGCACTATTGTGTCTCAGACACATTTTGCGATCCCCATTGGTGCCCTCAAATGACCTGCCTCATCAATATTCATGAGGCAAGTCGCACTTTGCGGCCCATTGGGAATGGGCAATAACACAGAGATGGTGGCATGCTAGGGACAGCAGACCCCCAAGTCTGTGTTTTCTTTTTAAATAAAGCATTTTTTTTTAACGCAGCCCATCTCCCTTAAAGGAAAACGAGATTTGTTTAAAAAACAAAAACAAATGTTTGTTTCTTTTTTGAAGAGTAGGCAATGGTCCATGGGAACAAACGTTTTCGCTGCCAATCACAAAAGGCCCTTGGCACACTCCTTCCTAATAGCGACTCACAATGCTTATTTTGTGAGTCGGTAACAGGTTACCGACTCGCAAAATAGGGTTGATACATGCTACAACCCTTTTCAATCCATCTCCGCACAGCTACTCCACACTGTGGTATAAGGCTTAACCTAAACCTAAAATCTTTAATGTCACTTCATCACAGAAGCATTCTGACTTATTCCTGTGACTGTGCAAGAGCAGATCCATCAAATTTAAAATCCTTAATCTATCAGGAAGTAAGAAAAACAACATATAAGCAATTATGGCCACATGTACAACTGTTTTTAGCAGTCGCCAATGGAGATTCTGGTTGTTTGCGACTGCTAAAAACAGTTGTACATGTGGCCATAATTGCTTATATGTTGTTTTTCTTACTTCCTGATGAATTAAGGATTTTAAATTTGATGGATCTGCTCTTGCACAGTCACAGGATTAAGTCAGAATGCTTCTGTGATGAAGTGACATTAAAGATTTTAGGTTTAGTTTAAGTCTTTTACCATCGTGTGGAGTAGCTGTGCAGAGATGGAGGAGATTACGTACATGTTGCATAAATATTTTATCAAGACTGGGATTACCTTATGGTTTGATGCAGGAAATGCATAAAGCAGGTATGGTATAAGTTTCATGTTTAATGCTTTTAATGATGGCTTGATTGCTCTACTGCCAAACAGGTTTGGAAATCTTATAACAGATTTTGTGATGGTGGCTGACGCGAGCTTTCTTATGGTTCAATGGTTGGTCCATGATTTCTTGCTATCGAATGTAGCCCCAAAATAATTGTATTTGGTGACTATTTCAATCCAAGCATCTCCTAGGACCCAAGTCACAGACTTAGGTTTCTTTCCGAAGATCAAGAGCTTTGTTTTTGACAGATTAGCAATTAGTCAATTCTCTGAGTTGAACTTATTTAAATGACTTAATAGATGTTGTAGACCTTTTGGAGTTTGCGACAGTATCACCAAATCGTGGGCGTAGGCCAAACATGAAATTCTTGTGCCTCCTAATTTAGGTGGAATTCCCAGATCTGAATCCAGAGACTCAGTTAAATCAGTGATATACAAGAAAAATAATAAGGGGCCAGAATACACCCTTGTTTGAGGCCATCCGCAGTATGAAATTTAGATGTCAAGGCATTATTGGTAGATAACTTTACCTGCAACCATGTGTCAGTATATAGTTTGACAAGGAAATGCAATAAACATGGGTCAATTTGCCACTTCTTAAGCTTTGCTCATAGTCTTTGCCGATTCACTTTGTCGAACTCAGTGGAATAATCCACAAAGCAGGCATACAACGTAGTTTTGTTTTTTAATGAGTTTTTTGCAAGAAGGGTCAGGGCCATAATGTTGTTAATATTGAAAATGTAGATCTCGATGTACGCAACGATACATGTGTATGTAAAAACGAGATTGCATCACCGTTGTCGAAATCACCCGATATGACCCCTCCATCAAACCCGAGTCAGAATTACGTGGTCAAGCAGGCCTTGCAACCTAGGCCTCAGGCAACTGATTGACAGATCACAGGTGGGGTGGCACGTAGCCAGCAGAACAAACCCATGATCAGGAAAAACCCAGATCAGTCCCACAGATAGGCAGCGACACAACAATGATGCAGGGAGATTGGCCCCAATAAAGCACACATGGCCGGAGGGGTGTGCGCGTCCCTAAAACACCATAAAGTTAGATGCCACATGAAATTAGGAACACTCAACCAATCAGGACACAGCACACACAGCACTCACAGTTATCACGTGCTCCCCATGCTGGACATCTGGACACGCATTACCCACTGAACCTCATTATGTCCATGCAAGGTCGAGACCCACCTGCATTTGTTATCAGGTGGGAGTAATTTATGACTCCATGAATAGGTTCCCATTCCTCTTCCTAAAAATGATCTCTGTATTGTTTTATGATGCTCCAAGAAATGTATATAATGGCGCTCAGATTGATTGTACTTTGAGACAGTCCTCAGATCCCGACTCTGTAACTGTTTGCCCGGCTGAAGTTTTTGATTAAACCAGCTGTTCCTGTTTTGCCGAACGCCTCTTGTCTTTTGTTTTTTCAAGGTATATTCACATTCGAGCAACAATGTTGCCAACAGTTGAACAGCCAGAGCGGAATCCAGGATGTGTTAGTGGAATTAAAAGTTGTTCCACAACCCAACTATTCAATTTATTTAATAGGTGCTTGGAAAATAGCTTTCCTTCAAAGTCTAGGTGGGGTATTAGTCTGTAGCTAGCTGGATCTTGCTTAGGGCCCCTTTTATAGTTAGGATGAGTTACTGCACCTTTCCATGAGGACGGAATCTATCCGGTCATACTTACATGGGAGAATAGCTGTCCAGAAGTGTACTCCAAAAAGAAATATCTAATTTGATCAGGTCTATAGGTATGCCACTTGGACCAGCATGTTTGGAAGGGCGAGAGCTTTTAATTAATTTAGCTATTTCCCCCTTAGTGATGGCAGGATATGATGCAAAGTGTCTTGAATTTGTAAATGAGCCGTTGATAGCTGATTTATAAAGGGACTTTATTTGTATTTTCCCACTTGATACAAACAAGTCATCAGGTGCTGAAAGGATCCAGAACCTTCACCATCCAAAGTCCAAAAGGCCCTTTCATTTCGAGATGAGATGGCGTATAACAATTTGGCACAGGTATTTTCTTGTCTGTCCTGTTTTATTTGCATATTTTTCTTCTTGAACAAAATCTTAAGGTTTAAAATGTTTGCTGCACGATCCTTAGAAGAGTGTCATTTTAGCTTGTGACGTAGTGTCTTGCGGTAGACCCTCTTTACCTCGCTTAGATTCTGAGCACCGGACGAGTGAAAAATGCTTCTCTGTACAGTCAGTAACTTTGTGATCAGAACAGTTAGTATAGAGTCTAAAGTTTACTGCCAGATACTAATCCAGTCATCACTGATCCCAGGATTGGAATCATCATTTTTAAAGTATGAGCGCAATGGCTGCAAACCTTTTCACAAGTTAGAAGCTTTATTTTTAAGAGCAATGTCCCATTTTAGTTTCTTGCTGTTGACATCGGTCATGCGATTAATGTTTGCGTATTTCCAGCTGATCCAGTTTGATGTTATTAACTGCCTTCTGAGGATCGTGATCACTCTCGGACCTCTGCATAGTAGCGTAAGTTTTTCACAGGTGGTAGTTAGAATAATGGACAAAGGTGTAATCGATGATGGTCGATGCCATCGGACCCCGGAATGTAGGTTAAGCAGGCTGATCATTTGCAAATCTCCCATTAAGTGCTCTGTATCAAGAATCTGACCGGAGGTTGTAGGTGAGTCTGCTGTTTGCTTCCCCTGCTGGGGTAGTTTAGGCAGCGGGGTGTTATGACTCAAGTCTGGGTCCTCTAGGGACAGGGAATAATTCACTGGAGGGAACAGGTTGAAATCCCCAGTGATAACACAACACTTGTATTTGTAAAGCACACTTATCACCCATGGGTCTCAAGGCGCTGAATAACAGATGTTTATTGTTACCCAATGGTACTCATTTTATCGACCTCAAATGGATGAAAGGCTGAGTGAACCCACCGGGTTTGAACCTGTGACCATGAGGTCGAACACAGGTCCCTGCAGTGGATGCATTAGTCCACTAAGCCACCAGACCCGGCTGATAATAACAAATACCTGTCCATACCTTTTCATTAATGACTCCAGTTCTTCTTATGTTTCATGACATTTGTATTTATTTTTGAGGAGATGAGGGGGGAATAGATATAATTATGATCCGGAACCTTGCGGTAGAGTGGCATGTGAGTAAAACTGCTAATATATAATCTGAAAATGAATTTACTTTAATACTTTTCATATGGATTTTGTTGCTGATCAATGTTGCCACCCCAACGCTCGGTCCCCCAAGGTTGTTCTTTTTTGCCTTGATTTTGTGGGTAGTATAACTTGATATTGTTAAGTTAGAAAGGTGCCATGTCTCTTGTATACATATCACACAATGGGCATTAATGAAGTGTACCAGTTTTTCCATTGAGTGATTCGGTTGCCTGTCGAAACCTGCAGTGTTCCAAGATATAACAGAAAATTAGTTGTGGAAAGTTTCCCAAGTTCTCGATGCACTAGTTATACTTAGTAGTTGTTAGAAGCAGCAATTGATTTATTGGTCGTGAGTTCTCTGCTCTTGAGATAGCTCACACATTGGATGAAGTTCTTGTTGTTGTGACATATAAGTTTTCAAATGTAATGTTTGTATCTGGACCTTTGTAGTGCTGTATGATAAGAGGTTAGGAATTTTGTGGCACTACATGCCGTTGTGAATTCCTGAGCACATATGGGTAATTAGGCTGTTCGAATTGGGAAACCGTGATTCCCTAATCCGCAAGGGTCTCTCTCAGTGCCCATATTCTTAGTGGCCATAATCTGTGGGCCTTAGTTTGTGTGGACGACGTGGTTCTGGTAGTTTCAAGATCTGAGTTAGTTTTTGTGTGAACGAATAAAACATATGGTTAACAAAGATTGTGAATGAAGAACTTTTAAATCATTAAAATAATTTATGAGCTTCAGTATATTCTGACGATTTTATATGTCGTCGGGGCCTTCTGATTTGTATGACGGTGTAGAGTTTATTGTGTACTTCTACTTACTAGGAGGCAGCACGTTTTGAGTAATTATTTTAGCACCCCAGTGCGGATCGTTTGTGGCTGCAGTACATTGCTGATATTTAATTGATTGTTGCAAGCAAGAGGTTCTTCAGTTAGATTCAGATTTTAGGATTGGAGACTCTCTTGATATCAATGTTGTGTGAGTGGTGCTTGGATTTGCTAAGGCTGATATATTTTAGAGGCTAGAACTTCTAGTGATTTGGCTATTCTTGCTTCACCATTCATGATATGTTTAAGCAGCTCTGAGTTATTATTTTGCGTTAGAGGTAAAACTACATTAGTTTCTATGGGTATTTGATTACTTTTAGGATCTGTAGAGTACATCATTAACTGCAACGCTTCGCTATACGTTGGTTGCCTTATTGCCGTTGAAGTGGCAGAAAAAGATGACGATGCTATAGTGATTGGGATAGGGGTAATAATGAGCAAGTTCCCATCTTCACTAGGTATCGTTGTTGCCATGTGGGAAGTAGGAGTGGGCCCCCTTATTGCTGTTGTAGTATTTTTGGCTTGCACGTCAGATTGTGGATGGTTTACATGAGGCTTGTTTGTCATGACAGATACTTCTGAATTTTCTGCAGTTATGGTGGATTGGGGCTCACTTGTATTACGGTTTCATCATCAGCTTGTTAAAAATTGGCTCCTGGGTTTTTGACTCGTGTTTATTTTATTAAGACATGACTTCCTCTTACGTTTTCTTGTTCCTTGAGGTGCCTCTTACTTAAGTAAGGAGCAAAAATGTCTTGGAATTCTTCCTGCATTGACGATTCAGCAGATTTTCCAACCTGAGGGGATTGTGGGGTTGGCACGATTGCTGTGTTGTTTGTCATGCTTGGATCCCCCATTATAATGTTATTGGGGTGCGAGTGATTTGTTCCACCCGGGGCACCAGTTTCCTCAGTTATGGATGGTGATAGATGACTCCACTATAAGATTCTTTACCTTTATAGGTAGAAGTTGTAAAGAGTCAACAATGTCATCCAGCCGCTGGAGATTGTTTGAGGCAGTTGTCAATTCTCTCAAGTTCTGTTTGATTGAGGATAATACTCTGGAATAATCATTCAGCAGTGCCAGTTAACTATTAATCTGCTTAATAAGTGTGACCTGCTTAGATAGTAGTGAGGATTGATTGGTTAAAATGTCTGACATTTGTCTGACATTTATGACAATGTGTTACTGATGGCTCCCATCGTGGTCAACAAAGGAAAAGACAGAGGTGTATCTTCCTCTCCTGACATGTTAAGATCATAGTTTACCCCTTTCATCGGTTGGATATTTTGGTCTGGCTCTGGATTAATGGGTTTAGGAGCCTGTCCTTGTAAGATGGTGTTGTCTAAATTGCCTAATATTTCCAACTCCTGCAATTGGTCGAGCGATATTGGGTTGTTGCAAAAGACAACTGATGTTTCGATTTGATCGAACTCGAGATCGGTGTCCGTATTCCCTGCGGCAATTGACTCATCGCGTTCTTAGATCGAATTGGATTCCAAGCTGAGGACCGTATCAACATTAGTAACTAGTTACTTGATTTGCTGAATAGGGGATCCATAGAGGTAGTATGTCAATATCAGGAGTTATAGTAGCTGCTTGTAGATTCTCACTGGGTAACAGACTAGTTGTTGTTCATTTCAACAGTGGAGCCCTTGACCAAAAGCTCATGTTGGGAGGTATATTCGAGGCAAGATCTTTCCTCCTAAAACAATTGTGGATCAATTGCTGCTATATATTTGCTGGTACAGATGAGACAGGTGGTGCTGATTTAGACATTGGGAGTAAACCTGCTTCAACTCTCTCCCAAGCACAAGCACTCTCTGCAGCAGAATAATCTTGGGCTGTGTGCTCTAACTGGTGGCCCTCAATTATGTCTGTTGTAAGATTTTTTGCTGGGACCTTTGATTTGTTCAAGGTTGTAGAGCTCTGGTTGCGTGGATGCTGACTGCCTGGTTTTGCAGAGCAAATTTTCATCATTTTACAGGAAAGATAGAAACTCCAGCCACTGGATGTCTCACCCCAAAAGGCATGCAGTATATTACAGCTTTGCTTTTAACGACCAGGTGCAACCCAACTGAAGGATGGTAATATGGCTGGCCCGTTGGGAGGCTTTACTGAATAGAATTATCCTAGATTTGGCTTGATTAAGGCAAAAATAGGTGTAGAAGTAAAATTAGAAGTGGATGTGGCTACCTGTAGCCGTATGCAGGTTCTTATAATGCAACCTCTCACCTGCCTCTCACCTGCCACCACTGGATGCTCTTTATCTCACCTTGTGATCTTACAATCTTGCAGTCTCGTAGAACAGCACTGGATCCCGGACCGGGTGGCAGCTGGTCTCAGTGTAGGCACTCATTAAAAAAATGATGTTATGGCTGGGGAGGACTCAATGGTGAGCAAGCCGCGCCAGCACCTAGGTTGGCAGCTTCATCGCACCGTAGTCCTCAGCCCTATGGTACTGTGCCTTTTTTACAGCTAATTCACCTTGTAGCTGATTTTTTGCCCTCTAAAAGCACCTCAAAAGTTCTTCAGAGCCTCCAATTTGAGAAATAAGAAAGACGGGCTGAGGGCAGGGGTTGAGACAGAAGACTTGGGAAAGAAGGAATTATACCACACTGTGGCACACAGTAGCTCCTCGAGTCTTCACCGGTGACAATGGTGTCATTACCTGCAAAAGAAGTTTGCAGCCATCCATCACGCGGTGAAGCTGGTCTCTGAATAGGGCAGGGAAATTTAAGTAAGGTAGCAGCTGGGCCAAGGAGAGAGTAAACTGGCCACCATGACCGTGGGGCTGTATAGTCGGCAGGTGGTAGACGGTTCATTATGCATAGCGGTGCAGCACGGTGCGATCCGTTGAGCACCCTGTTGAGCTCCAGTGGCCACTGTGACTGCTGCAACTACGGAGGCACTGGGCAGGCCGGACTGGCCGTTGCGGGCACCGGGCGTTTCCCCGGTAGGCCACCAGGGAGGGGCCGGTTTTAGGCCCTGGGGGGCCGTTTTTGTTACCGACGGCCGGCAATATCGGCCTCCTGCAACAAAAACGGCCGAAATCGGCTGTATCAAACTGCTCGACCGCACCCTCCTTCTCACCCCCAGGGGGGCCGGCCGAGCTGTTTGCCAGGGCCGGTTTCGTTTCCCAGTCCGGCCCTGGCAGTGGCACTGAAATCAACTGCTGAAGGAAGCCAATTCCTAATTTTTCCTCAGCGGGTGGGTGGAAAGGCAGAAAGCAGAAAGGCATGCTGCACTCCGCACTACGCTGTCTGCCTCACCCAGTTTGATTCTGCTGCTCTGCCTCTTGATTACGTGCTTCCGTGCTTTCTCTTTCTCTTCCTCCTCTGCCACGCTGCCTTCTCTTCTAACTCTTGTTGCCTTGCATCTATCCATAAGATTGGTATATATTCCATGCATGGGTGTGTTTTACTCCTGTTGCTGTGTGCATATTGTCTGACTAGCTGGCTTTGTAAAGATAAGTGGCAAAAATCAATCACTTTTGTGTTCTGGTTACAATATTGTCTGCTCAAAACAAGAAGGAGAGAAAGGGATTTTCACAGGATTGAAGGAAATACTCCTGGTCCCCTTAGGGTCAGATAATCAAAACAAAGAAGGAGTATAACCAAAAGACAGCTCACTGTCTATATGGTATTGGGACAAAAGCACAGGAAAGGAAATTGTCCTTTCTTAAAAAGCCCCTCACTCACCAACCTAGTTGGTGACATGCTTCATCATTGGGGTCCCACCCGAATAGCCGAATGCTATCCGGGTGTGCTGCGACACCTGATTACAGTGGAGCTGGTTGTTTTGTGATGTGAAAGTGAGTGATTTAATGGTGTTAATTAAAAATTGGCCAGATATGACCCACTGAAAAAACTTTATTCTGGGGCAACTAGACAATGTTAAAAAGACGGTTAGGATGCCATGTAAGGTTAGATTGACCTTCAGGTATCTTTCAGTGAAAAAAAGTGCGTGAAAAGGTGCAATAAAAGGTCTACATGTTTCAACCTATAGTTGGTAGTACTAGGTTTTCTTCAGGACCAGTGAACGTGACCTGGGAGGTATACACTCGCTAAGGTGTACCCTGCCCTTGGTCACTGCGACCTAACCATGTACTCACGGTCAGGTGTCCTTTAGTTCCATTCGAAAAAAGGAAAATATCTGAAAAGACAAACACATAATCACAGACAAACAAATAAAAATATACAAGTTGCTGTAGTGTGCTTGCTCAAAGAATAAGTGCTCTTGTGTTTCCCAACACTTGTTGTACGTAACGTATGGATAGAACATGTCTCCAAGTGTGCCTCGTAGCAAAGGAGGCAGTGAACTATGGTGAGCATTCATTCATTTCAGTGACACAACTGGTCACCCCAAAAAAATTTTGATCTTACCCACACATCGTGATCATACATGTGGGTGTTTTTGTGCACTCCATGTGAATTCGAAGTGCATATGCATCGATGCAATCTTTTATCCCATGCAAGTATCAATAAAATACAAGGGTATGTGTTAAACACCACATACAGTATACATTCGTAGTGGGTTTAGACGCTCTCATTCAAATAAGTGAGGGCGCGACAAAGTTGCATTCATGCGTAATTTGCAAGCGTGTTGATAATCGGGATATCTGGGTTCGTGGGAATGGGAAAAAAAGGGGCTTACTAAAAGCGCGATGTTCGCGTGTCTCATGGGAGTCGGGGTCGTGGTAAATAACTCTGTACACGATCTGGTTAAAATCCAAAAGATTAGTAAAGTCCCGAAGGACGTAGGGAGAGAATAGATTCCCGCATCTCATTCAGGTACTTACTTGGTGGAGCTATTCACCAGCTGCTGCGCCTACCCACATAGACCCGTTGCCACTCCCAGCAGGATCACCGCATCGGAGCAGCCATGCCGGTTATGTGCAGGTGCTTCCGGGTGCGCGAACAGAGGTCGTGGCTGAGTAGTCACGTGGCCGGCGTCAGCACGTCGGTGGGAGTATTCAAGGACTCTGTAGCTGGAAACTGGTTGCGGGACAATAAAGTTATAGCCGGCAATTCCAATCACACAGAATATCGTGCATGATGTGTAGATAGCACACAGATAATCAAAGATGGAATTTGGTATTTGTGAGCGCGCTGGGTGATATAACTGGCAATATATAAAAAGGCCAAAGATGGAAATCAGAATTACTGATTAAAAGGGCGCAAGGCGATATAGTCAGACATTCAGTCACAGCGATATAATCAAGCGCAAGGCGATATAATCAGGCATACAGTCACAGTGACTAGTGCTCATAAGTGAGAGTAAATCTAGTGCTCACAACGTCTCTGTGTGTATTATTAATGTGGGAGTAAGTGAATCGCATGGTCTAGTACTTACTCGTGTTGTTTAATTCCCAGTTCCATACTATATGGGTCATACATTTAATAGTGATGGTAAGACAGAATAGAACATGGGCACATTATAAGGATGTTGAAAAGAGAATGTTGGCATTGAACAATTCAGGCACATAATAGGTCATTTTGGTAGAACTGAGTTCCATGGGATATTTTCGTTCAATCCCTCCTTATGGGTGGAAAGCCTATAAATCCACCGTTTCTCCTTTTCAAATAGTCTTTGTTGCACATTTGGACCCATTTTAATTTGTTCAATTACGGTCCATTTCATATCATTTGGTGTGTGGTTTTTTAAGAGAAAGTGTTCAGTGAGTTTAGTTGTGGTTCTTTTGCACCTAATTGTACTGCGGTGCTCGCATATTCTCTGTTTGATTTTCCTGCATGTCATGCCCACATATTGCAGATTACAAGGGCACTTTATCAGGTATACCACATTAGTGCTGTTGCAGTTACGGATGGGCTCGTTGAGTCCATATTTTTCCTTGTTCCAGTGATAATGTTTTTGTGTTGCTCGTCAAGTGGCAGACACTACAGTTACCACACTGATAGTGTCCTACAACATTCGGTAGACCCCACGCGTTCAGTACAGTGGGAGGTGTTTCTGGTCTTGGTTCCTTCGGACGTGTATTTACCAGGGAGTCCTTTGGGCTCCTCGCCTTTTGAAGGAGAATACCGGTTTTTCCCAATGGAGATTACCCGTATTATTAATGGACCAGTGTTTGTTGATAGATCTAGTCATGTAATTAGAAGCTGTACTGTATGTCGTAACACACGTGAGAGGAATTGCTCCATCCGTCTGTGTTTTATCTTCAAGGAGAGCTTCCCTTGGTTGATTACGTGCTCTTTTTTGACACTTTTTGAGGATATTCTCCGGGTAGCCTCTATCAGATAATTTTTCGGTCAGTTCCTTTGCCTGGCTGCGGTAGTCAGTGGTTTTACTACAGTTGCAACGCAGTCTTAGATATTGCCCATAGGGCAAATTCTCCCTTAACGGTCTGGGATGAAAACTGTCGAATCTCAGTAGGTTGTTCTTAGCACTGGGTTTGTGGTGGGTTTTTGTCTCCAAGTGACCATTCTCTTTGGTGATAACTACATCCAAGAATATCATACCTGAAGGTCAATCTAACCTTACATGGCATCCTAACCGTCTTTTTAACATTGTCTAGTTGCCCCAGAATAAAGTTTTTCAGTGGGTCATATCTGGCCAATTTTTAATTAACACCATTAAGTCACTCACTTTCACATCACAAAACAACCAGCTCCACTGTAATCAGGTGTCGCAGCACACCCGGATAGCATTCGGCTATTCGGGTGGGACCCCAATGATGAAGCATGTCACCAACTAGGTTGGTGAGTGAGGGGTCTTTTTAAGAAAGGACAATTTCCTTTCCTGTGCTTTTGTCCCAATACCATATAGACAGTGAGCTGTCTTTTGGTTATACTCCTTCTTTGTTTTGATTACAATATTGTCTGCCCATTCTGTCAGGTATGGCTTGATGATTTTAAATCACCATGTGCTAATGTATGTACACATTCTAAATGTGATATAACCCCTTGTTGGGTCGTAGTTGTTGTCATAATATCATGAACAAAATGCTGAAAACAAAAATATTGAGGAGGTAAGTGCACAGAGGAAGGTTCAGATTTACTATACTTACTATTCTTAATTTCACATGTACATATGTAGAAGATATGTTTTGTCAAGGTATGTATATGTGAATGTAGGTGTGGAAAATCTATATATACTTAACTGTCTATATTTTGGTCCTCCATATCTTGGGCACAGTTTTGTGACCACTCCATATTCCTTCCACGATACATAAGCCCCACACCCATTTTTGTAATTCCACATGCAATAGTAACCCATCACTAATTCTGCAAGCTGTGTTTCTCTAAAGCCAAGGAACTAGTGCTTTTTTGTTTCTTAGAATGTGGTAGTGAACCAACTACAATTCATGGAATTTCACTTCTGTGTTCCATCAAACAGAAAAGAATGACAAACAAAATAAAAAAACACAAACATTTTTCGAATTTTGTGATGGTTCTCGAACCACCAAAACCACTATGAGACCATGAAACCTTTGCTACATGGTCCCCAAATCGTAAAACCACAAAAATCGTCAAACTTTCACAAAGAGAAATTGATTTTTGAAAACTGTTAGTGAATTTGTTTTGTTCAAATCTGCTCCACAGGTGAATTTGCACATCGTGCATTCTGGCAGGAATTTTCACCCAGGTCGATTTAGGACTATTACTCTGATTGTGCATATGGCTAACACATGCTCTCTTATCCTTAAGATCTCTCAACACAAGCAATATGTGCAGGAATACGAATTTTTAGCAACGTACATTTATTTAACAGAATGGAATGTGTGCCGTCCTATGGCATTAAACCATGTTTTTAGGGCTTTTGTTATTCATCTTGCTTCTGATCTAGCTGGCCATTAGACTTACTATTTGTATCATGCTATCAAGGTCATTTATAACGGCTTATTATTATATTGCATCCAGTGCATCGCCTGCCACTACATCATCATCCTCTATAATATTATTATTTTTATCTTTATATCGCCTAGCTAACCTCTATCTACGTAGGCCCCACTACTACTCCAGCTTGGACGGATCTCTTTCTTTAACCTCTGGAAACATTCCCTATGTCTGGAAGAAAGCCCTTGTCACTCTGCTCCTGAAGAAACTTATGGCTGACTTTGTATCACATCCAATTTCAGGCCTATTTCCCTTCTCTATTTTCCTGCCAAAATAGTGGCTTAGTGAATCTTTAGTTATCTGTGTATTTAGAAGCTTTCAATGACTGAATTGCGTTTAGTCTGGCTTCCGCCCTTGTTTGAGGCTGCAGCACTCATTGTGCCACCCACTAAAGTAGCATTGTTAAAACCTGTCTCCAGGCCTGATCCTGCAGCCTGGATGTGTAGTTTTAATCTGCCATTTTGACCTGGCAAAATAACCCTTTTGCCAGTCCTAAACCTTCCTTTTAATACTTATAAGGCACCCCTAAGGTTGGTCCTAAATGCCAATAGCGTATTTAAAAAGTAGAACATGTATATTTAATGTTTTCCATATCCGGGCAATGAGAACCCTCCAAGCTGTTTTCCGCTTTGGTAAGGTTGACTTTCCCATAGGCTAACAGTGGTTTACCCTATTACATTTAGTAAGTGCTAAATTCAGTTT
Organism: Calotriton arnoldi; assembly: GCA_963921515.1. NCBI lineage: Eukaryota > Metazoa > Chordata > Amphibia > Caudata > Salamandridae > Calotriton > Calotriton arnoldi. The sequence continues at coordinate 268,642 of CAWUFW010014529.1, read as the reverse complement.
GCAGGAAGGACTCATTTTAATAGTAATTTAGAATCCAACTTAAGGGTCAAGTCGAATTTTATATTACTATATTGAAAATTAAACTTTTAGAAATTTGTAGTGTTTCTACCTATGACAAAGAGGCCTTTTTTACAGTGTCCAGTGTCACCTGAATGCTATGACCCGTGATATGGGTTGTTTCCAGACAGTAGACAAAGGGTTTGGGTGTCAAGAAGTGTTTTTCTTATTTAAGGTGGATGGCCTGGGGGGCTGTGCCCAGACCCTTCCTGAGCTTCAAAGGATGCCGACTCTGTCACTGGCAGATGTAGCTCACATATAGGCTTGCCTCCATTTTGTGTTGCTAGTCAGCTTGCCTCCAAGCCCAGTGAGAGGGCGGGGCTTCCCCAGAACTGGTTTGGAATGACCACAAGGGAGGGTTTGACCATTATAGCAACACATCTGGGTGTGAACAGGGAGCAAAGCATAGGGAAAGAAAGGTTCAGCTACTTGGGATTTAGGTTGAGCGGGACATTGTGGGAAAGTTTACAGTGAAACACACAGGAAGTCCTGTAAAACTGGGTAGGGTCACCCCTTGGATCTCTTACCCCATTTGCTAGGGAGTGGCCAGGAGTTTCCCCCACCCACAAGCTGGCCCTTGACATAAATGTGAGTCCCCAGTACCCTCCTCAGAACACACCTGGACCTGTGAAGATTCAGAAGCAAGACTGCTCTGCTGTCTGAAGGACCTGAAGAAAGACTGGACCAGCTTGCCTTGAACCAAGGACCCCAGAAATTATCCCAAGGTTCATTTGGCTGAATACCTGTTTGAGCTAAGCGGGCACATCATGCTTTCAGAGACCCTTTTCCTGCTACTGCCAAGCTGAGCAGCACCAACTGGACTTGCCCTGGCCCTGCTGCTGGCCTCTGTTGCAGTGACTGCTAGCCCCCAGGTGTTGCTCCCTAGGTCCTGAACACTTTTCTGGTGTTAGAGTGCACGCCTCCTGCCCCCAATTTGAAAGAAGTGGCGCGTAGAACCTTTTTACCAAATTTCTGCCTGGAGAAATGATGGAGACAAAAATCGCCATCAAAGCCACAGCTATCGATGTTGAATGGGCAGTCGGTCTCAGCTTGCTTGTTTGCTCCGCAGAACGAGATCTGACTTCCAGAAAACGTTCTAGGTCAGAACGTAGAGGGCTTCATCAGGACAGATGCTGAGCAGTAACCTGTCAATATAGAGACCTTTCATGGCCCAGACTTTGGACTTCGCCCGCTTGGACCTTTCTCACCTTCGTCAACAACCGCACCAGGACCCCACACTCCAGCAACTAACCGTCATCGAGTCTCGCTTCGAATGCAGCTGGAAGGATGGCCTGGAGACGATTCGTCGATGATCACTTTTTCTCCATAAATGTTCTGAGTCAAAGGTAAAATTTCTGCTGGGATGAACCTGGTTCCTGCATCCAGCCGGCGATCCATCACGGTCAGCCTTAACTTTTGACTTTGACCCAGGCTAGCGTGACCAAATAATTACAGTTGGGATATGCTGTTTTTGGGGCTATCCAAACTTAAAAAAATCATATCTTCAGTTCTACTTTTTTTGCTTTGGTGTCATTTTATTTATTTATATATACTGTAGTTTTCTAAAATGGTTTGGGATTTTCCTTGTGTTGTGTTTTCACTTCATTACAGTGTGAGTGCCGCATAAATACTTTACACATTGCCTCTAAGTTAAGCCTGACTGCTTTTTTGCCAAGCTACCAGAGGGCTAAGCACAGGTTTATTTTGTATCTTTAGTGGTTCACCCTGACAAGAATTGTGATTACTATTTGAGGTGGTTTCACACTCCCCTCAGCTAATACTCCAATTTCGTACATGCTAGATGAAGGAGCTCAGGCCTCTTTGATCTTAATTGACCTCTCTGCAAAAATTAATATTGCGTCTATGTTGAGCTTTAAAGATGCATTGCCACCATCAGCATTAAATATCTTGTCTGGAAATAGACAACCTGTCCTCCTTGTTGGAAGACCTCTTTTAAGCAGCTTTGCTTACTTCTTGTCAATCAGTGTTCAAACATAGACCATGCGGGGTACCATAGACTTAAGCCTCACCTTCTTTAATATCCATGCGTCCCTTCAGCTGTGCCTAATTACCATTATGGTCTTAATTTCTTCCCTTATGTTGACAATACTCAACTTATTCTGTGATTGGACAGCAATATTAAGTGTTAACTACACCTCAAAGAGTGCAAGTGTGCCACTGCCAACTGAATGAAGTTTAAGTTAAAAAAAGACTTTAAAAAAAAAATGCTAATTTTGGAGGCTTTGTAAAAAAATATGCATGTACTTCCAGTTGAGCTTTGATCTTCTCCAGCCCCTGCCAAAGCTGCACTGAACTATTTCATTTGACTCACAATTTTCATTCACAGCTCAAATTGATAAAGTATCCAGCATGTGTTTCTTTTATGCTATCCATTATCAAGAAAGTTATCATTCTCTTGCCCACTAATCATAGGAAAACTGTCATCTAGTTGTTAAGGATGGACTACTGTAACTTTCTCTATCTCAGCTTGCCCATCTAACTTACAGATAGATTCCAGCGCACACAAAATTTGGCGGATACCTTATTCTTGGGCTGTACAAAAGCACTTGCCTATCTTCTCATTTGTCCTCCTGTCATTGGCTACCTGTACATTAAAAAAACCTATTCAAAGCTCTCTGTATCTAGCATAAAGCACTCCGTGGATCATCTCTATCCTATTTACGCCAGTCGTTCCTGCAGTATGCATCCAACAGATTATTACATTCAGCTAATGCAAATCTTGTTTTCATCCCTCGTCCCCACCGGGCACACCAGAGAGGTAGATCTCTTACAGTAATCTCAACTGATGTCTGGAACTCCCCACCTACTGGTCTGTGCTCCAACTCGAATTTGAGTAGTTTTTTAAAATTGAAAAAACATCCTTTTTCATCTCTGACTAAGTAAAATTATATTTTCCACCCCTTCTGGGGTCATTTCACCAGTGTCTGTTCTTCAGTAAAATGTCACCCTCTTCGCATGGTACAGTGTGCTCTACTGACATGGTGAGCAAATAAAGGTTGTATCATGGAACAATGCAGAGAAATACTTTGCATGCCTCCACCACATATTTTTACCCCGCATTTTTTTAGAATGCATATGCATTTACAAATCATGACTTTACCATGCATTGTTTATATATATAAATAGACCCCCCACCCCCTGAACTTACCTTAAATGCGTGGTAAAGGCATGCGCTGCAAAACCATATACGTTGTAAAAACATATGTGGTAAAAAATGCGTGGTAAAGGCACAACGTGGTAAAAACCTCGTTGTAAAGGCAGTTTCCCACAAATAAACAAATAATCCTATTAACTATTGCAATCATCTATTATGCTAACTGTGTGATAGAGTAATGTGATGATGTAGTGAATATAACACGTTTGTCATGCAGTATAATGCAGACCTACCAGTTTGAGCTACTTGTTTCCATGCTTCATTTCGAGGAATGTGCAACATGGTAGTATCACTGGTAAAGTTGTGCAAATCACTTTGTGAGTTGCTAAGTTTGTGAGCAGAAAACATCAGCCGTGGGAATCTTTCTGGTAAAAAAAAATATATTTAGGAGGAAAGCTTTACCATATGATCTTTTTTGTAAGATACTGCTGAAAGTTGGTTTGGCACGGTCGTCTCCTGCAAATACCTACCTTTTCATGCAGTTGATGAAGTATAAAATACAATTTGCAATGTGGGTCTGAATTTATGTCTATATAAGTATGTATGGATATCTGTATATATATATTTATATGGTGTTTATTTACTGCAAACCTAGCCAAAGGACACTGGAGCTCTGTACAGGGTCCAAGGCACAAACAGAGTCAACAAGTGATCGGAAGGGTAGCTGGTTTCTAAGTGTGAAAGTGGACTGCTCCTTTACCATGAGTTAGTGCTCTTGAGAGAGGTGCCCATGAACTGGGGCAAATGCAATTTTTCATAACTTGATTGCTCGAAACTATTTCAATTAATTTCCAATGAGCCTTAGAACAGCTTTAAATATGAGTCATTAGATATTAATCATGGCCATACCCTCTCCTACCTGCCCGTTATTGAAGGAGACCAAACTGGAAGGGGATCTGTAGAGGAGGATGTTTAATTTTTAAGCAATAGAATCTGTTGGAAAAAAACTGCCATAAAATTGAACAGTTTTTCAGTGAGTCAGTCAGTGAGTCAGTAAAATGGATCCGTTTTTCAGTGAGGCGCTATTTAAGTAGATTATGACACCTTGCGGAAAATCCTGGAAAGGTCTTCCGTCCAGGAAACTGATTTGGGCAAAGGTACCACTCCCCACCGGTTAAATAATGGATCACAAGTGATTGTACCTTTTATTAGATGCCTACTTTGGTACAGAAATAGAACAAAGACTTTCACTGAGGATACCTTCTTTTCAATATCGTCAGAAGAAAGACTTCAGATTCAGTGAACGTTTGATATAACAGTTTTAAGGCTTACAACGTGTCCTGTTTTGGAGCATTAAGCCTGCTAAGACCTCAGTAGTAGTAGTAAATAAAGTTTATTGTACTAATCAAAAGATTACAATAAAACGTATAAAACAACACAGTCAGCACAAGTATCAAGTGATCGTTAAAATGTTCTAGACACGTGATTAAATGTCAATGTATAAAAACTGTTAGCTTAAATCTAGTCCCATGAGTTAACATCAATGTATAAAAACAGTTTGCTTAATTCACAAAATTAATACGTTATTGACCTGGTCTAAGAATTTCATTAGCATTATTATTGCACTATTGTCACTGACACTAAAACAGTATCTAAGTGCCTCCACAGTAGCTCTTATTTTTGCATTATTTCTAAAAATTGAATGCAAATACTTTTTCCATAAATACAAGAGTTTTTGGCAAAGACACAACATGTGCAGAAGGGTTTCTGTTATGAGTCTACAGAGTCAGGTGCTGAGATTCAGATTCCCTCCAATTCATAAAAGGGGATATAAAACAGTCTGAATCTTAAAAAGTTCATTTCAACATAACTTGGCAGATTTGACCCTAGATACTCTTAGCTCTGTAGGGAGAAAGTGTCAAAAACTAAGTCCATGTGATTGTATTGTTTAGATTGTGCCAGGTCAGAATCCTTCTGTCTGAAAGCTAAAGTCCCACAGAATAGAATTTTCCGGGCCAGTCGATTTAACTTTGCCAGCGATTCTCGATCGAATTTGTAAAATTCTATGTTTGAGGATACAACTTACAATTCTAGGGGCCACATGTATGACCATTTCCTTTTGCGACTCGTAATTTGCGAATTTTAGGGACTCAGAATTTGCAAATTGCAAAAGGAAATGCACTAATGTGTCTCAGACACATTTTGCGATCCCCATTGGCATCTCAAATGACCTGCCTCATCAATATTCATGAGGCAGGTCGCAATTTGCGGCCCATTGGGAATGGGCAATAACACAGAGATGGTGGCATGCTGGGGACAGCAGACCCCCAAATCTGTGTTTTCTTTTTAAATAAAGTAATTTTTTTTAAACGCAGCCCATCTTCCTTAAAGGAAAACGAGATTTGTTTAAAAAAAAAAACAAATGTTTGTTTCGTTTTTTAAGAGTAGGCAATGGTCCATGGGAAAAATTTTTTTCGCTGCCAATCACAAAAGACCCTTGGCACACTCCTTCCTAATAGCGACTCACAATCTCTATTTTGAGAGTCGGTAACAGGTTACCGACTCGCAAAATAGGGTTTATACAAGCTGCAACCCTTTTTAGCAGTCGCAAACAACCAGAATCTCCATTGGCGACCGCTAAAAATGGTTGTACATGTGGCCATAAGTCCTTATATGTTGTTTTTCTTACTTCCTGATAGATTAAGGATTTTAAATTTGATGGATCTGCTCTTGCACAGTCACAGGAATAAGTCAGAATGCTTCTGTGATGAAGTGACATTAAAGATTTTAGGTTTAGTTTAAGCCTTATACCACAGTGTGGAGTAGCTGTGCGGAGATGGAGGAGGTTACGTACATGTTGCATAAATGTTTTATCAAGACTGGCTATTACCCTATGGTTTGATGCAGGAAATGCATAAAGCAGGTATGGTATAAGTTTCATGTTTAATGCTTTTAATGATGGCTTGATTGCTCTACTGCGAAACAGGTTTGCAAATCTTATAACAGATTTTGTGATGGTGGCTGACCCGAGCTTTCTTATGGTTCAATGGTTGGTCCATGATTTCTTGCTATCGAATGTAGCCCCAAGATAATCGTATTTGGTGACTATTTCAAACCAAGCATCTCCTAGGACCCAAGTCACAGACTTAGGTTTCTTTCCGAAGATCATGAGTTTTTTTTTTGACAGATTAGCAATTAGTCAATTCTCTGGAGTGAACTTATTTAAATGACTTAAAAGAAGTTGTAGACCTTTTGGAGTTTGCGACAGTATCACCAAATCGTGGGCGTAGGCCAAACATGAAATTCTTGTGCCTCCTAACTTAGGTGGAATTCCCAGATCTGAATCCAGAGACTCAGTTAAATCAGTGATATACAAGAAAAATAATAAGGGGCCAGAATACACCCTTGTTTGAGGCCATCCGCAGTATGAAATTTAGATGTCAAGGCATTATTGGTAGATAACTTTACCTGCAACCATGTGTCAGTATATAGTTTGACAAGGAAATGTAATAAACATGGGTCAATTTGCCACTTCTTAAGCTTTGCTCATAGTCTTTGCTGATTCACTTTGTCGAACGCAGTGGAATAATCCACAAAGCAGGCATACAACGTAGTTTTGTTTTTTAATGAGTTTTTTGCAAGAAGGGTCAGGGCCATAATGTTGTTAATATTGAAAATGTAGATCTCGATGTACGCAACGATGCATGTGTATGTAAAAACGAGATTGCATCACAGTTATCGAAATCACCCGATATGACCCCTCCATCAAACCCGAGTCAGAATTACGTGGTCAAGCAGGCCTTGCAACCTAGGCCTCAGGCAACTGATTAACAGATCACAGGTGGGGTGGCACGTAGCCAGCAGAACAAACCCGTGATCAGGAAAAACCCAGATCAGTCCCACAGATAGGCAGCGACACCACAATGATGCGGGGAGATTGGCCCCAATAAAGCACACATGGCCGGAGGGGTGTGCGCATTCCCAAAACACCATAAAGTTAGATGCCACATGAAATTAGGAACACTCAACCAATCAGGACACAGCACACAGAGCACTCACAGTTATCACGTGCTCCCCGTGCTGGACATCTGGACACGCATTACCCACTTGCCCTCATTGTGTCCATGCAAGGTCGAGACCCACCTGCATTTGTTATCAGGTGGGAGTAATTTATGACTCCATGAATAGGCTCCCATTCCTCTTCCTAAAAATGATCTCTGTATTGTTTTATGATGCTTAAAGAAATGTATATAATGGTGCTCAGATCGATTGTACTTTGAGACAGTCCTCAGATCCCGACTCTGTAACTGTTCGCCCGGCTGAAGTTTTTGATTAAACCAGCTGTTCCTGTTTTGCCGAACGCCTCTTGTCTTTTGTTTTTTCAAGGTATATTCACATTCGAGCAACAATGTTGCCAACAGTTGAACAGCCAGAGCGGAATCCAGGATGTGTAAGTGGAATTAAAAGTTGTTCCACAACCCAACTATTCAATTTATTTAATAGGTGCTTGGAAAATAGCTTTCCTTCAAAGTCTAGGTGGGGTATTAGTCTGTAGCTAGCTGGAACTTGCTTAGGGCCCCTTTTATAGCTAGGATGAGTTACTGCACCTTTCCATGAGGACGGAATCTATCCGGTCATACTTACATGGGAGAATAGCTGTCCAGAAGTGTACTCCAAAAAGAAACATCTAATTTGATCAGGTCTATAGGTATGCCACTTGGACCAGCATGTTTGGAAGGGCGAGAGCTTCTTATTAATTTAGCTATTTCCCCCTTAGTGATGGCAGGATATGATGCAAAGTGTCTTGAAAATGTAAATGAGCCTTTGATAGCTGATTTATAAAGGGACTTTATTTGTATTTTCACACTTAATACAAACAAGTCATCAGGTGCTGATAGGATCCAGAACCTTCACCATCCAAAGTCCAAAAGGCCCTTTCATTTCGAGATGAGATGGCGTATAACAATTTGGCCCAGGTATTTTCTTGTCTGTCCTGTTTTATTTGCATATTTTTCTTCTTGAACGAAATCTTAAGGTTTAAAATGTTTGCTGCACGATCCTTAGAAGAGTGTCATTTTAGCTTGTGACGTAGTGTCTTGCGGTAGACCCTCTTTACCTCGCTTAGTTTCTGAGCACCGGACGAGTGAAAAATGCTTCTCTGTACAGTCAGTAACTTTGTGATCAGAACAGTTAGTATAGAGTCTAAAGTTTACTGCCAGATACTAATCCAGTCATCACTGATCCCAGGATTGGAATCATCATTTTTAAAGTATGAGCGCAATGGCTGCAAACCTTTTTACAAGTTAGAAGCTTTATTTTTAAGAGCAATGTCCCATTTTAGTTTCTTGCTGTTGACATCGGTCATGCGATTAATGTTTGCGTATTTCCAGCTAATCCAGTTTGATGTTATTAACTGCCTTCTGAGGATCGTGATCACTCTCGGACCTCTGCATAGTAGCGTACGTTTTTCACAGGTGGTAGTTAGAATAATGGACAAAGGTGTAATCGATGATGGTCGATGCCATCGGACCCCGGAATGTAGGTTAAGCGGGCTGATCATTTGCAAATCTCCCATTAAGTGCTCTGTATCAAGAATCTGACCGGAGGTTGTAGGTGAGTCTGCTTTTTGCTTCCCCTGCTGGGGTAGTTTAGGCAGCGGGGTGTTATGCCTCAAGTCTGGGTCCTCTAGGGACAGGGAATAATTCTCTGGAGGGAACAGCTGCAGGTTGAAATCCCCAGTGATAACACAACACTTGTATTTGTAAAGCACACTTATCACCCATGGGTCTCAAGGCGCTGAATAACAGATGTTTATTGTTACCCAACGGTACTCATTTTATCGACCTCAAATGGATGAAAGGCTGAGTGAACCCACCGGGATTTGAACCTGTGACCATGAGGTCGAACACAGGTCCCTGCAGTGGATGCATTAGTCCACTAAGCCACCAGACCCGGCTGATAATAACAAATACCTGTCCATACCTTTTCATTAATGACTCCAGTTCTTCTCATGTTTCATGACATTTGTATTTATTTTTTAGGAGATGAGGGGGGAAATAGATATAATTATGATCCGGAACCTTGCGGTAGAGTGGCATGTGAGTAAAACTGCTAATATATATTCTGAAAATTATTTTACTTTAATACTTTTCATATGGATTTTGTTGCTGATCAATGTTGCCACCCCACCGCTCGGTCCCCCAAGGTTGTTCTTTTTTGCCTTGATTTTGTGGGTAGTATAACTTGATATTGTTAAGTTAGAAAGGTGCCATGTCTCTTGTATACATATCACACAATGGGCACTAATGAAGTGTAACAGTTTTTCCATTGAGTGATTCAGTTGCCTGTCGAAACCTGCAGTGTTCGAAGATATAACAGAAAATTAGTTGTGGAAAGTTTCCAAAGTTCTCGATGCACTAGTTATACTTATTAGTTGTTAGAAGCAGCAATTGATTTATTGGTCATGGGTTCTCTGGTCTTGAGATAGCTCACACATTGGATGCAGTTCTGGTTGTTGTGACATATAAGTTTTCAAATGTAATGTTTGTATCTGGACCTTTGTAGTGCTGTATGATAAGAGGTTAGGAATTTTGTGGCACTACATGCCGTTGTGAATTCCTGAGCACATATGGGTAATTAGGCTGTTCGAATTGGGAAACCGTGATTCCCTAATCCGCAAGGGTCTCTCTCAGTGCCCATATTCTTAGTGGCCATAATCTGTTGGCCTTAGTTTGTGTGGACGACGTGGTTCTGGTAGTTTCAAGATCTGAGTTAGTTTTTGTGTGAACGAATAAAACATATGGTTAACAAAGATTGTGAATGAAGAACTTTTAAATCATTAAAATAATTTATGAGCTTCAGTATATTCTGACGATTTTATATGTCGTCGGGGCCTTCTGATTTGTATGACGGCATAGAGTTTATTGTGTATTTCTCCTTACTAGGAGGCAGCACGTTTTGAGTAATTATTTTAGCACCCCAGTGCGGATCGTTTGTGGCTGCAGTACATTGCTGATATTTAATTGATTGTTGCAAGCAAGAGGTTCTTCAGTTAGATTCAGATTTCAGGCTTGGAGACTCTCTTGATATCAATGTTGTGTGAGTGGTGCTTGGATTTGCTAAGGCTGATATATTTTAGAGGCTAGGACTTCTAGTGATTTGGCTATCCTTGCTTCACCATTCATGATATGTTTAAGCAGCTCTGAGTTATTATTTTGCGTTAGAGGTAAAACTACATTAGTTTCTATGGGTATTTGATTACTTTTAGGATCTGTAGAGTACATCATTGACTGCAACGCTTCGCTATACGTTGGTTGTCTTATTGCCGTTGAAGTGGCAGAAAAAGATGACGATGGTAGAGTGATTGGGATAGGGGTAATAATGAGCAAGTTCCCATCTTCACTAGGTATCGTTGTTGCCATGTGGGAAGTAGGAGTGGGCCCCTTTATTGCTGTTGTAGTATTTTTGGCTTGCACATCAGATAGTGGATGGTTTACATGAGGCTTGTTTGTTGTGACAGCTACTTCTGAATTTTCTGCAGTTATGGTGGATTGGGGCTCACTTGTATTACGGTTTCATCATCAGCTTGTTAAAAATTGGCTCCTGGGTGTTTTGACCCGTGTTTATTTTATTAAGACATGACTTCCTCTTAAGTTTTTTTTGTTCCTTGAGGCACCTCTTACTTAAGTAAGGAGCAAAAACGTCTTGGAATTCTTCCTGCATTGACGATTCAGCAGATTTTCCAACCTGAGGGGATTGTGGGGTTGGTACGATTGCTGTGTTGTTTGTCATGCTTGGATCCCCCATTATAATGTTATTGGGGTGCGAGTGATTTGTTCCACCCGGGGCACCAGTTTCCTCAGTTATGGATGGTGATAGCTGACTCCACTATAAGATTCTTTACCTTTATAGGTAGAAGTTGTAAAGCATCCACAATATCATACAGCTGCTGGAGATTGTTTGAGGCAGTTGTCAATTCTCTCAAGTTCTGTTTTATTGAGGATAATACTCTGGAATAATCATTCAGCAGTGCCAGTTCACTATAGACCTGCTTAATAAGTGTGACCTGCTTAGATAGTAGTGAGGATTGATTGGTTAAAATGTCTGACATTTGTCTGACATTTATGACAATGTGTTACTGATGGCTCCCATCGTGGTCAACAAAGGAAAAGTCAGAGGTGTATCTTCCTCTCCTGACGTTTTAAGATCATAGTTTACCCCTTTCATCGGTTGGTTGTTTTGGTCTGGCTCTGGATTAATGGGTTTAGGAGCCTGTCCTTGTAAGATGGTGTTGTCTAAATTGCCTAATATTTCCAACTCCTGCAATTGGTCGAGCGATATTGAGTTGTTGCAAAAGACAACTGGTGTTTCGATTTGATCGAACTTGAGATCGGTGTCCGTATTCCCTGCGGCAATTGACTCATCGCGGTCTTAGATCGAGTTGGATTCCAAGCTGAGGACCGTTCAACATTAGTAACTAGTTACTTAATTTGCTGAATAGGGGATCCATAGAGGTAGTATGTCAATCTCAGGAGTCGTAGTAGCTGCTTGTAGATTCTCACTGGGTAACAGACTAGTTCTTGTTCATTCCAACAGTGGAGCCCTCGACCAAAAGCTCATGCTGGGAGGTATTTTCGAGGCAAGATCTTTCCTCCTAAAACAATTGTGGATCGATTGCTGCTATATATTTGCTGGTATAGATGAGACAGGTGGTGCTGATTTAGACATTGGGAGTAAACCTGCTTCAACTCTCTCCCAAGCACAAGCACTCTCTGCAGCAGAATAATCTTGGGCTGTGTGCTCTAACTGGTGGCCCTCAATTATGTCTGTGGTAAGATTTTTTGCTGGGACCTTTGATTTGTTCGAGGTTGTAGAGCTCTGGTTGCGTGGATGCTGACTGCCTGGTTTTGCAGAGCAAATTTTCATCATTTTACAGGAAAGATAGAAACTCCAGCCACTGGATGTCTCACCCAAAAGGCATGCAGTATTTTACAGCTTTGCTTTTAATGACCAGGTGCAACCCAACTGAAGGATGGTGCTATGGCTGGCCCGTTGGAAGGTTTTACTGAATAGAATTATCCTAGGTTTGGCTTGATTAAGGCAAAAATAGGTGTAGAAGTAAAATTAGAAGTGGATGTGGCTACCTGTAGCCATATGCAGGTTCTTATAATGCAACCTCTCACCTGCCACCACTGGATGCTCTTTATCTCACCTTGTGATCTTACAATCTTGCAGTCTCGTAGAACAGCACTGGATCCCGGACCGGTTGGCAGCTGGTCTCAGTGTAGGCACTCATTAAAAAAATGATGTTATGGCTGGGGAGGACTCAAAGGTGAGCAAGCTGTGCCAGCGCCTAGGTTGGCAGCTTCATCGCACCGTAGTCCTCAGCCCTATGGTACTGTACCTTTTTTACAGCTAATTCACCTTGTAGCTGATTTTTTGCCCTCTAAAAGCACCTGAAAAGTTCTCCAGAGCCTCCAATTTGAGAAAGAAGAAAGACAGGCTGAGGGCAGGGGTTGAGACAGCAGACTTGGGAAAGAAGGAATTATACCACACTGTGGCACACAGTAGCTCCCAGAGTCTTCACCGGTGACAATGGTGTCACTAACTGCAAAAGAAGGTTGCAGCCATCCATCACGCGGTGAAGCTGGTCTCTGAATAGGGCAGGGAAAGTTAAGGTAGCAGCAGGGCCAAGGAGAGAGTAAACTGGCCACCACCACCGTGGCGCTGTATAGTTCAGCATAGTCGGCAGGCGGTAGACGGTTCGTTATGCATAGCGGTGCAGCACGGTGCGATCCGTTGAGCGCCCTGTTGAGCGCCAGTGACCACTGCGACCGCTGAAACTACGGAGGCAGTGGCACTGAAATCAACTGCTGAAGGAAGCCAATTCCTAATTTTTCCTCAGCGGGTGGGTGGAAACACAGAAAGCAGAAAGGCATGCTGCACTCCGCACTACGCTGTCTGCCTCGCCCAGTTTGATTCTACTGCTCTGCCTCTTGATTCCGTGCTTCCGTGCTTTGAAACACTAGAAGTCCCACACTTTCTGCCGCTGCTCTGATGCTTTCCTCAGGCCTCAGGATGACAGATAAGGAGCTGATTTTACTTGGTGATTGATAAATATTCCTCAAACTTTAATTGAGATATACTTTTCCAGAGTTTGCAAGAAATGTTTTTGAGAAGTTGCTACAAATTGTAATTGGGGGTGATGAATGTTCTTATTTGACACCTTTATTAATGTTCTTACATAAATATTGTTTGGTGATGCCTGTTCCATAGAGGCCATAGAAGCCTTTGTCCTACTGTAGTTATGTTTTGTGCTAGGCTTTATAAGCACTCACTTTTCTTGATCACCAACATTATTGTATTATTTTATAGAAAATGTGTGATGCAACGTACTGGAAAGGCAGCGGAACAAATAGTAGGCACAAGTGATTTTCATTTTAGCCTTTTGTTATATAGTACAAGGGCGGGGGGCAAGGGACAGAGCAAGTCTTAGGCAGGTATAAGCGCTGATGATTGCTGGAGTCTTAGTTGCATCATGGAAGCTATTATCTTTAGGATAGTTGTAGTCATTTTCTATGAGCTACGTGTTTTAGGTGCTCACTTTGCCCATTCATCATAATCACTGTTGTATGGGTGGTTAAGGCCATAACGGCGAGGAGCTAATGCAGAATGGGTGAGCCACTTGATTTTCCTTTTGTTTTTTTGGACTCACTTTATTTCTGTTGTTGTTTTGCACAAGGAACAGAAATTGGGGGAGGGCAAGTATCATGCTGAAATTGGTGATAGATATCAATTATGCCTGGGCCCGGACCATGGGAGCTTTACACCATTGCTCTTCTGTAGTCTTTTGCTGCACTCTATTTTCTTTTGCTTTCCCTATTCCAAGCCTTTACCCTGACACGTATTGCAGTTTTATGTGTTATGCATTCTAGCTGCTCACTCCCTCTACTAACCAAAATGTCTGTGCTGTTTTTGCATCCATTTTGAAAGTACAAGAGTGCCATGATGGCTGTGGATGGTCGGTGCACGTGTGATAATTCAATTTTTCCAAACATCGTATTTTTATTGCAGCCTTGTGTGAGTCAGGGTAATGTAAACTGAGGAAACAACAGGGATGAGAACAGAACATTGGTAAGATCAAAAACTAAAGGTCCAGGGTCAGAGCTTTGGCCTGCCTAAAATTCTTAGGGCCTTATTTCGATGTCGGTGGGAAAGCCTGCAACTGCAGGTCGGAGGCTTTCCGACCGACATGGAAGGTTTACATTCCAACTGCCAAATTACAAAGTCATCGGTCGGAGTATAAACCAGCCGGGCAAGCCGACTCGGTACTGACGGGCTCAAGGAGCCTGTTGGCCAGTCGGAAACTGCTCATAATCCCTTAAGGATGGCATTTCAGCCATCGAGATTATGATGTCTGTTTCCGACAGCCTTTCCATATCGGCCTTTTCCCCCTAGTCCTCCAGTTGTGGCCCGGGGGGAACCTATGCTGCCCCACTGAAAATCCCTGCACCATGTGGCAAGCACCATGAGGTGCCTGCCACATGGTGCAGGGATTTACACAAACTCCCATTCCGCCCGCCGCACAAGCCCCCATAGAGAAATGGGAGTTTGTGACCACACCATGTGTGGTCGCACCCTAATTTGGTGTGTGGAACCGCTGACTTATGGTCGGGAGGTTTACACACCGAGACCCATAATAGGAACATCTGAAAAGATTTGAAGAGGTAGAAAAAAGTGCTGTGCCAGAATCACATGATAGGCAAGTGCAGAACAGAATAAAGTTATGAACCAATATGAAAGCATCAGATAGATCCCAAATAATGATTACTTAACATGATGGTTAACAACTGAAAGAAGAGCTGATCATTGGAATGAGCAGAATGAAAGGTGAGAGAAGAGAGTTAGAGTCAAGGTAAGAGAAGCTAAAACATTGAGAGACATCAGAATATCAAGATAAGACCAAAATTGGAGTGGAGGATGGATCTCCCATTACCCATCGCCTCTCATTCATCAATCCATTCACTTCTTTGCTGATTATTATGGAATCTTTGCTTCATTTTCTTACCATGTCTCTTATCTGAATAGCACTGTTTCTCTCTTCCCTCTGTTTCAGCCTGACTCTCTTCTCCCTCTCTGACCTTCACCAGACAAAAGTGTGGTACTATGGTCTTCTTATGCTTGGTGCCCTTCAGTGTTTATTCCATTTACTCCAGCAACATTCCTATATTCTCCACTGCTTCTAATGTATGTGACCCTTAATCCTCCGTTTTATTTACCTCTCATATTTCTGCCATCTTCCTGGATTACCACTTTTAGCATTTCCACATCTATTTGATTCTCCTGCTTTTCACTTGACAAAATCATAATCACTACACTTAAACTTCTTCACTACTTGGACTTCCCTTGTTGTGTACTTCCTGCCTATTCTCAGTCTCTATGCAAGTGTGACCTCATCTAAGCATCTTACCTATTTCAAATGACACACATTTCTCCATCTCTTGCATCTCTTTCTGGCTTCCATTTTAGTCCCATCTTCTTTTTAGTATCTCTGAATCACTTTTGAATGCATACTTGGTCTTCGTTACCTGTCATTTCTTATCTTTATCTGGTTACTAAGTTACAATTAGCATCGCACTGCTCAATTCTGTCTTCAGTTTGCTCAGTCCCTTTTTTATTTTTCTGATTTCTTGTGTATAAGCATGTATAGCTATTACTCTTTCTGTTGACTATTCTCTTACATTACATTCCTTTCACTGGCTTCCAATTAAGCACTTTCTCATTACATCTTGCACTTTGTTATGATCTTGCTTTTATTCATATTCTCATATTTGTGGTATACCATGTTGTTAATCTCTGTGGTGAAACTACTTTAAAAACTCAAAGAAGTTAAATGAATTGATATGCATGTGCAGATTTGGTGTTTGCATTGAATTCTGGCTGGACCTTGATATTAGAAGCAGTCGTTCTCTTAAAGTCTGTGGTCATTCTGGGCTAGGTTTAAGCATTCCTTATTTAACAACTTTTTTTTAGTGTTTCTAAAATATCATTGGATACAAATTTCATGTAAAAAATATCATGATGTCAAGGATATTGTGGAACAGGATATTGCAGGTAAGAATATTTTATTAAGTGGTTCACATAATTTTTACTATAGTTCTACATAAGGTGTTTTTTTTATTCTTTTGTTATGTTTTATTACTTTTTGAGTTATAAGCTCTTATTATTTTAATGGTAATTATGTATAATTATTTTTACGTATAGTTTATTATTGGTTCATTAATATATGTAAATATTTGTTTGTGATTTTTTTTCAATGTATGTATTTATTAGCAGTTTGTTGGGTTTGTAGGGAAGTAGGGCGAAATTGTTTTCTAATATACATATTTTATAATTGCTAAGAAATACTTAATTTTTTTCATAATTTGAAATTGTGTTAATATGATTAGTCATTGCGTAAGATATTTTATTTATAAATTATTTATAGCATAGCTTAAAAATAATGTGTTCATTCTTAATTGGTTCATTAGATTGTTGATTATGTAAATTATTTAATTGTTTCAATAATTTAATATTCATCAATTGTATTATGATTTAGTATTTTTATATATCATTAATTGTATAATTGTATAGTATTATTATTCTTTAAATTAATGTGTATTAATATTTTTTAGTATTCTTTATATTTGCTTTTGTGGGTGTTGGATCTTTACGGTAGTAGAGTGTGTGGTTTATTTAATTTAATATGATTTAGTTTATATTAGATGAAATATATGGTATGTTTATTTTTAATCTATATATTTTTTAAAAATTTAATTTAAGAGTGGAAATAGTTAATGTGACTCTTCCAAAACCCAACGTTTTTCCTACTGTTACTTAGGTTGGTATGGGGATGGTAAATCTGATCTCTCCAGTGTCCAACTTTTCACCTAATATTGCTCTGGTTGGAGTGGGAAAAGTAAATTTGAGTCCACCAGAGTTGAAAACTTTCTCTATTGTTACTCACTTTGGAGTGGGAATACTGAATGTTATGCTGTGAAGTACTTTCCCTAATGTTACACAGACTGGAGTGGGAATAGTAATTGTTACCCCGCCGAAGTCCTACACTTTCCCTACTGTTGTACAGACTGGAGTTGCAATAGTACATTTAACCCCCTCTGATGTCCAACATTTTCCCTACTGTTGCACAGACTGGAGTGGGAACAGTAAATTTTACCCCTCTGAAGTCTAACACATTCCCTACTGTTCTCAGGTTGTAATGAGAAAAGTAAATCTGACCTCCCAAAATCAAACACTTTCTCTACTGTTGCATAGGATGGATTGGGAATAGTATATCTGACTCGTCCATAGTCCCAGACCTTCCCTACTGTTGCTGAGGTTTGAGTGGGAATAGTAAATGCGACCCCTTCAAAGTCCAACACTTTCCCTATTGTTGCATATGCTGGATCAGAATAGTAAATATGAGCCCTCCAAAGTCCAACACTTTTCCTAATTTTGCTCAGCCTTGATTGGGAATAGTAAATCTGGCCTCTCCAAAGTCCAAAACTTTCCCTACAGTTGCTCAGGTTGGGTAGTGAATTGGACCCTCCAAGAGAAGTAAGAGAAGTTACACTAGCTAGATTTTGATCCTGCTATTTGCAAATTGTTTTAAAAACTGAGCACCTTTGATTCAAATTGTCAATTTTAGCTCTGTGTTTGGAGGGAGTTGTGGTTATTGTTCACGCACGGGGAAATAGAAAACGGCCAATGCTTTACTCGATTGGATATGGGGGAACCAATCAGGAGAGAAGTATGCAGAGCCTATTAAAGCTCGCAGCCTATTTTATGCTGGCAGTGGTGCGGACGCGCAGCAGGAGCGCCGGTGATGCGTTGAAGGTGCACCAAAGGCAAGCCTGTCTGCACGCATCCGCTGCCGGCTGGGGCCAGAGTCCGGTTATAATGCCCATTTAATTTCTTACTCGTCAGAGGTACTTAAAAAGGTGAATTCTAAAATCTATCAACTAGCCCCCCCATACACTAACCAAACTGCGAATGCTTGACATCCTCAGGAGCAAGCCTAGAATGATATGTACCTCACACAAACCCATAATAAGTGTATCCACAACCCCAACTCTAAATTTAAAGTAGATGAAATATAGCCTTATAGCCCGCCGTAGCAGGCTATACCGGCCATTAAAGGCCCGCTCCAGCGTTAACAATGGAGCAGGACTTTAATGGCCGGTATAGCCCAACTATGAAGGGCTATAAGGCTATTAGAACATTCTGCCACTAGAGGGCAGAATGTTCTAACAAATTAAACAAAGGCCTCTCGGAGCCCTTGGGGATTGAAATACCCGAGGGCTCCGAGAAGCCTTTGTTCAAACAACATTGGAATGTTGCTCTGCGGGCTCTTACCAGCCCGTAGAAGCACGGAGCACTCCATTGTATTCAATGGAGTGCTCCACATTCCAATGTTCTAATTAGTGTTATATGCCTGTGATCCAGCGGTATACTTAACAACCGATACTCCACTACAATATACTCACCTGGGCCCATAAATCACAACACACACCGTATCAAGTAGACCGCTGGAGTCTTTATAGCTTTATAATTTTCATATTTCTCAAGATTAGTTATCTAGCATTCCTAACTAACCTTTCACTGATCAAAAAGTTCTTTCCTCTGGTCGATGGACCATTAGTTGAACTAATTGATGGTGATAATGAACATAACTCTTAACTGTTCTTTAATTAAAGAAAAATAACCACAGACTCGGGAAGTTTTAAAATCTTTATCTAAATTAAATGCATGTGAACCATCTCAGATTTTCAGCACGAAACACCCTCATTCATAAGAGTGTAATTTCAATCGAAAATACTTCAGACTCATGCAACAACTATGCTCAGAAAAGAGAGGATAGAGAGAAAAGAACATCTACAAACGGACAAGGAATAATAATTACCAAGGATGGTGTGAAGACCAAACCCCCTGGCCAAAGGGTTGGTGTGGGTCCCCCGAGATAGATCAGGAGACAAAGACTTCAGGACAGGATTCAGGACAGGATACTTAACCTCTCTAAATACCGACGGCTGCGTCGCACCCCTCTCTGACACTCTCTCCCTCCTCGTGTTTCTTCTGCGATCTTCTTGTCTAACCCAATTAATTAAGAAGGTTCTGCATTCGTTTTCTTCATCAGCATCTCACAGCATCTCTCATCAGCATCTCAGCAACACAAACTCCCAGACAGCATCCCGAGCTCTGCATCATTCAGCATCACGCTTCTAACTAACTAACTAAACTACCTCAATTATACCCTTCGTTCATCATGTACCACCCACTAAAGTTTCAATATCGTAAAAATATGAATTCTAATTGGTCAGGCAAGGGGGATGATCATCACACCATGCTTACACATTACTTTTATTCTATCATTTTATTGTTTGCAATCCCCTTAAACGTTATTCATTTCTTTCGTTCCCATACATATTCAAACTTTACTTGCAACAATTATTACAAGTTATGAATGTAAGTCTTCTTGACTGAACTCTTCACCCTCTTGTTCTCAGGGCACATCTTTCTCATCCTTGGACGGCTGACAAAACCTTGGTCATCCTTCCGGGTTAACTTTCTTGTGAGCTTGCGCATAAATCACGTGACTCAGCTTACACTGATCAATTTGAAAGGCCCAAATGTGCACTAATAATAAAGTCAAAAAGACAAAAGTTACTTTCACAAAATAAATGATTTCACTGTATACCACCTATCTCTACTCTAACCCTCTTTACTTATTAATACTTTTCCCGCATCAGCATTAGTAAAATAGCTGATTTTCATTTTGGCTAAGCAGATGCCATGCACGTGAGTCTTCAAGACTCCATTTTAATGCCTTCTGCACATGCGCTAGAATTTCCCTCCAATTGTTAGTCCGTCATATTGCGTAGATGCAATTGACGCATGCGCACAATAGTTTCCCCGTTTAAAGCGGTATGAGTCCGTTTTCTTTGTTATTTTCATTAGTACACACATAAGCAAGCTTCTTTAGCCCGCGTGTTTCTGTGGTGCGTGTTATTATTTACAAGACACGGTTAGTAATTCGTTAATAAGTTAAACGAGAGGATTGCTTTCGAGCAAGTCTCTTTCTTTACGAGTCCTTGCTCCATCAATCCCCTCTCTGATGGCATTTTAAGCCATCACAAAATTACCCATCCCATCCCAGATGCCAACTTTAGCACATCTCAATTTTCTATTTCTTTTCTCATTTTTCCATTTATTACTTCTTTTCCTTCTAAATCTTTCATCTTCTTATATATCTTTCCTTTCATTTCTTCTAGTTGTATCTCCTCATATTCTCTTTTCCGTTTCTTCCCTTTTGCCTCTTTTTCTAAATGTATTTTTCCTTTCCCTCTGTTTTTACAACATTTATATGTAATTATTAATATCATTATTATTGTCATTATCACAACTAATGGTAATATTATTTGACCTAGAAAACTTTTTCCAAAATCAGTAAACCATTTCCCTATTGATGTTATACTCTTTGTTAGTTTTCCCCATACACTGTCAACCTCCAGTTGGGTCAAGTCATTAAGCATTTTTGTAATATTTACAATATACCCTTTAATTTCTTTACTCTTGTCCGGAGTATATGTGCAGCAATGTTGAATTTTCAACATACCACAGACTCCACCCTCTTTTGCTAATAAAATATCAAGAGCAAGACGGTTTTGTAAAACCATAGACATAATTGCAACCATTTCTGTGTTAATCATTAAGAATCCTCCTGCAGTGTCTGTAGAAAGACGATCAACTATGGTTGATAATTTACAAATTTTCTGTGAATTTAGAATGACTCCAACTGAGGGTATCAATGCACTAAATATATCTCCTACTATTTCAGAAAAACTAGCTCTTCTTCTCCGTGTTAGTTCATTAGATTTTCCATTGATTCCATTGATTCTGTCCACATGGAATATTTTCGGGAAAACTATTCCAAAATAACAGCTTCCGTACCATCTTGCAGGTAACCTATAATAGGCATTGTTCCCGCAGACATAATAAACTCCTGGAAATACAGGATCAGTTCCCCCTTTTAGTCCCCACCCTCCTAAAATTAGGAAGTTGTGTTCACACTCACTCGAGCCAATGTAGTTATTATTATAATCTGTCCTTAATCTGTGGAGGCAGAATTTTCCCCTTTTCACAAAATCCAGGGACATCGCAGCATGAGCCTTGCCTTTTGCATAGATTCCCTCTTTCTCAGCCCATGGAGGTACATGGGTTTTCTGTTCAGCAGCTTTCTTTATTAAATCCTGTCTCCTTTCTTCTACTAAATTTAAAAACTCTTTTTCTTCTTCACGTAGAGTACAAGTAAAAAAAAATTTGTGTGCCTGAGCTATATCCATTGATCTCATTGATAAAAAGAATTCACCCATAAACTGTGCATTCCTACTACTAGCTACTGGATTCATTTTCTTTCTAATAGGCAATTTTGAAAATACTACATCTAGATTTGAATAAAAATACTGAAGTCTCCCTGTTGCATAAAATAAACTTGATAAAACACTACATGACACACCATATGTTAGAGGTATATGGTGATATGTCACCCCTTCTGATACTGATGAGGGTAACTTCATACAAACATAGCAATTATTAATCTCCATTGTATTAATATACTGAAATAACAATTTAGTAAACACATTTGAATACATATTATAGTCTGACTCATTATGATAATTTGCCTCATCTTCTACCCCTATTTCTATTTTAGTTCCCTTTATTCTATCTACCTTTTCATTAGTAATGGTATTATTTTTGTCACTTGTTTCCATTATCAAAGGTACTCCAACTGTTAGGAATAACCATACTAATACTACCAATAAAATACTACAAAAACAAAATCTAAAAATTTTTTGTTTAAAACCTCGTTTTGGTCTTTCTGTGACTTCAACTTCTGCCATTTCAATCTGAGAAAATTTCTTCTCTCTTTTTCTTTCTTTGTCTGTTTAATTTTCTTTTTATTTTAAGGAGGTCTCAATTTACTCTCATCAATCTGTGCAACATGAACCCTTTCTGTTTCTTCACTTAAATCTAAGTTTTCAAATTCTTCGAGTATAACGTAGGTCCACTCAGGGGCCTTGAATTTTCTATTTAAATTTCTCAATCTTGGGCTTCTTCGTGGAAGTTTTACTAAGGTTTGTTTAGGTTCCGTTTGACTCGTAACTTCGTTTACTTGTTCTGGTTTCCTTTCTGATTTTCTCAAATAATATCTTAATTTCTTCACTCCTTCTGGCCAATTATCTCCTTTTCTAACTCTTTTGACCTGTACTGCACTTTCACCTTCTTTATCTCCTTTTAGAGTCCTTTTATTTTCACTTAATCTAGGCACAATCTGTCCTTGTTCTTTATTTTCTGTGTTTGGACCTTCCTCTACTTGCACCTGTTCAGGTCTTATTATAATTTGTTCTTCTTCTTCTGCCTGAACTTGTTCTTCTAGATCTACCTTATCCTGTTCAGGTCTTATTTCAGATTGTTTTTCTTCTTCCGCCTGAACTTGTTCTTCTAATTCTGCCTTTCCCTCCTCAGGTTCCTGAATGTCTTTGTTTATTTCGACCTGAGTGTGTTCTTCTTCCCCTGTCCTTCCCTGTCTACCTTCCTGTCTTTACAGTTTTGTTATTCTTCTCGTTTCGACAGCATCATCAGGTATTTCAATTATTGGTATCCAATCTTCCTGACTTGTACTTGGCTGTTCGTCATATAGTTGTCTTTCAGAATCTATCACTCTAGACTCTTCAATTTCACAGCTTTCAACTTCTGACGTTTCAGCCTGTTCAGTCAGTGGTTGCTCTTGTTGCTCTGATGGGCTCGGAACTCTTCTGGTATGACTAGCATGAATCCAGTTGCGCAAACCTGCACACTTCACTGCTGTGGGAGTGACTAGTATGACTTGACGCGGTTTATCCCACCTTGGTGCTAGACAGGACTTTCTTGCGTGTTTCTTCACTAGCACCCAATCTCCAGGATTCAAATCATGTGCTTGGTCTGGCTGTCTTTCAACTGCGTCTTCTCCAACCTGGTGAGAGACAGAACGCACCATTTCAGCCAATCCTTTGCAATAGTCCAATACCAGATCATCAGTTATAGTCATTAACTTATTTCCAGGAATAAATGCTTGTCTCATTGCCCTTCCCATGAGAATCTCATGTGGACTCATTCCTGACTTTCTGTCAGGAATACTTCTGAGACCCATCAGTACAAGAGGTAATGCATCTGGCCATTTCAGCATTGTGGATGCACATACTTTTCCTAATCTTGACTTGATTGTGCCATTTAGTTGTTCAACTATTCCAGAAGCCTCTGGACGATAGGCACAGTGCAGTTTCTGTTCAATGTTAAATGCAGCACAGATTAATCAAATTATTTCATTATTAAAATGAGGTCCTCTATCTGATTCCAAAGTGACTGGAAAACCAAAACGAGGAATCAACTCCCTCAACAATAGTTTAGCAACTGTAAGACTGTCATTTTTTATGGTGGGGTATGCCTCCACCCATCTTAAGAACAGGCACACTATGACAAGTACATACTTTAGTCCATTACAAGGAGGCAACTCAATGAAATCTAACTGCAACCTGGTGAAGGGTCCTTCTGCCTTTCCAATTTTTCCCCAACTAACCACTGTCTTCCTACCTGGATTTTTCTGCTGACAGGTTAATCATCTTTGGCAAAGGCTTTCTGCGACTACCCTGAACTTCGGATTGTACCAACTCTGTCTGAACAATCTGATCATTGAATCTCTCCCTATGTGTGTTGCTCCATGATACACTCTTGCCATTTTAGAGAGCAAACAATCTGGCATGACTGGTCTTCCATCTAAATACACCCATATTTCATCTTCCGACCTTTTTGTACAGGCTGATTTTATCCAAATTTCTTTTTCCTTTTCCTCAACTTCTTCCTGCAACTGTCTAATCTCATCCCATGTTTCTGGTATTGAGAAAAAAATAAGTTGGCAGCTGGTTTCACCCGTTTCAATTTTTCTGTTTATTGCCATTCTATTTTTCGCACAATATCGAGCAATTTTGTCAGCATATCTATTGCCTGCTACCACATAGTAATTTCCTGACTGATGTGCAGCGCATTTAACCACTGCTACTTCTTTTGGCAATTGTAACGCTTCCAGCAGATCTTTCACATTTTTACTGTTTCTAACAGGAGATCCTGAAGAAGTCAGAAATCCCCTCTGCATCCAGAGTTGGCCAAAATCATGCACAACCCTGAAACCATATTGACTGTCCGTAAATATGGTTATTCTCCAATTTTTCCCATTTTTGCATGCCTTTGTTAAAGCCACCAATTCAGCTACTTGTGCAGATTTGACTCCAGGCAAACAGGATGCTTCAATTACCCCCGATATTTTACACACAGCATATGCAGCACTTAATCCTCCTTCATTTCTCAGACAAGACCCATCCACAAATAACTTATGATCAGCTCCCTTTAATGGTGTTTCTTTTATATCAGGATGGGGCTTGGTACACAATTCAGTCACATCCAAACAATCATGATCAATTTCATCTCTTACTTCCTCATTGCATGGATCTGGTAATAATGTAGCAGGGTTCATAACCGTACATCTTATCACTGTCACATTTTCTGCTCCCAAAATCACTCTTTCATACTTAGTCAGCCGACTAGGTGTAAGATGTTGTGTTCTTGTTCTTGTCAAAAGAATTTCAACTGAGTGTGGAACATAGACTTTTACAGAATGTCCCATCACTATTGACTCACTTTGCTCCAGACTCATACAAGTTGCAGCTACTGCTTTTAGGCAGCCAGGTAAAGCTGAAGCCACTGGATCCACTGGACGTCGGCTCAGTCCATGTCTCTGTGTTAAGACTGAAAGTGCACAATTTTCTCTCTCACAGCAAAACAACGCAAATTCTTTTGAATAATCAGGCATGCCCAAGGCAGGAGCTTCACACAAACAATTCCGCAATTTCACAAAGGCTTCCAAACATTCATCATTCCAATCAATTGAATCTTTTGCTCTTTTTCGGGTCAATTGTATCAATGGTTTTGCTAGCATGGAAAAACTGTTAATCCACTGCCTACAGTACCCAACCACTCCCAGAAACATTCTCATCTTTTGTGTCTGAGGTAGCTGCATTTCTTTGATTATTTTTATTCTTTCTGGTGTCACTTTTCTTACTCCTCTTTCTATTTTATGCCCTAAATATTTAACTTCTTGTTGACAGAACTGTAATTTTTCTGGAGACACCTAGTGTCCTCCTTCAGCCAAATGGTTCAGTAATGCAATTGTGTCAGTGACACAATCTTCTCGTGTTTTTGATGCCACCAGTAGGTCATCAATGTACTGAACCAGAACCGAATTTCCAGGCATAATTAATGACTCTAAGCACTTTTTCAGGATTGGTTAAAAATTGAGGGACTTTCTGTGTACCCTTGAGGAACTTGGCACCATGCAAAAATACGATCTTCAAACTTAAAGGCAAAAAGATACTGGCTATCTGGGTGCAAAGGAATAGAAAAGAACGCTTGGCATAAATCAATTACTGTAACCCAGCCTGCATTCCAAGGTATCTGATAAAGGATCACTGCTGGATTTGGCACTATTGGGCAACAGGGCACTACAATTTTATTTATTTTTCGTAAATCTTGCACTATCTATATTTTCCACTATGCTTTTTATGTCCCATGATTGGTGAGTTACAAGGACTACTCATTATTTCTTTTAAAATGCCTTGTTTAACCATTCGATCGATTTCTGGAATAATTCCTGCTTTTACTTCTGGACTCATCTTGTATTGTCGTGTGTTTGGATAAACTGCACCTTCCTTCACTGTCACTTTCACTGGGTCTACATTTGACATCAGCCCAATATCTTTTCCCGTAAAATCCCACACTTCTGGATTGACTGTGGCTCTCAACTCTTCAGGTAATTCATTCTCAGTTATCAAAGAAAACATTTCATCTACTTCCGTTCCTTGCTTCATTAGCATAATTTTGTATATGACATCCTCATCTGGGGTCTGGAAAGCGACACCATCTGGTGTACAATAGATCGTGCAATTCATCTTGCACAATAGATCTCTTCCCAACAGATGTACAGGACTGGAATCGCAAACTACAAATCTATGCATTTCTTTAAAGTTTGCGATATGTACCTCCATCGGTTTTGTGATTGGGGTTCTAATCTGTTGATTTGACACTCCTACAACTTGGGATGTCTGCTGTTCTCACAGTAGACCGGGTAGCACCAGTATCCAATAGAAAAGTGATGTCTTTACCTTCCATTTTCCCATCAACAAATGGACCTGACTGATCTACCGGCAAGGATGCGCCAAGCACGCACTCCTCTTCCCCCCCCTCAGGCACCGTCATTGCATAATGTCCGAATTTTCCTCATCATTCTGCAAATAATATTGTGTAACTGTTCTATTATTCTTACCACTTTCTCCTTGAAATCCGGTGCTGGTACTGAACTTTTGGTGGTTCACAAAATTTGGCATAGGAGCTGGTGGCACCTGATATTGTGGAGTAACTACCTGCTGCTGCTGATTCATAAGTACTTCATTCTGCATCTGTGGAATTAAATTTTGATTTGGCCCATTATTATTCTGAATACTCTTACACTCATTCTTCCAATGTCCAAGCTTTCCGCACGCATGACAAGGAAACTTCTTCTTCGCTTCTTCTCTGTTCATTCGTCCTCTATATTTACTACCATTCACCACTTGATCATTCTGACTCTGCTCTTTCACTTGATTATCAGTCTGAGTATTGGTTTTATTCTCCTGCTGTTCTGCCAACTTTACTTGTGCCCACATCATTTTCTCCTTGAACTTTCTACGCCTCGCCTCAATGTCGTCTCCGCAATATTTTGCATACTTTAAAACTTCATCCACTGTCTTACTCTGCCAACACAACATGTGCTGATGAATCATCTGACTAATCTCCGGTTTTAAACCATATACAAACCGATACACAAAATGTCCCATATCTTTATCACCAATATTCTCAAAACTACTATACTGTTTAAACACCTGCAGTAACCTTTCATAATATGCATGTACAGACTCATTTGGTTCTTGAGTTGTCCTATCTATCTTTACCCAATCTGTTTCTTTAGGAGGAATTTTCCCTTTCAAGTATGTAATCACTTGGTGATATTTCTTCATCACCTCCTCTGAGGGTGCTCCTGTCTTCAAGTCTCTAGCATACTCCTCACTTGGCCAATCAATTGTAATTTTACACTCTGTCCATAAATCAGCAGGTACCACAATGTCAAATAAACCATCCAAATCTTTCAATAAAACCTTTGAAACTTTCACAAATCTTTCCACCTGTTTATACCATTCCACTGGTTTCTCTCTCAATTTTGGAAAGTCATTTGTAAATGACAAAATATCTTGTCTACTCCAAGGAACATGAACGTATCCACCTCCAGGAACCTCTCTCATTGGACACAATTTCTCAACCTTTTCTGTTTCCCTTACTGGAAATGCAGATGATGCTTCTCTCGCTTGAACTTCCTCTTTCTTTCTTATCCATCTAATTCTTCATTTATCAATGTCTCCCCATTTTCGCAAAATATTCATTAATTTCTTTATCTGTAGTCTTTTACCAGAAGCATTTACACTTTCCAAATCTTTGTCAGTAAAATCCACTCGATATGGTTTCTGCAACAATTTCGATTTCCCTATATCTATTCCAATCTCTGAAGCGACTTCTGTTAGTTTCTCATGAAATACTCTTGCTCTCCTGGTTATGCTTTTACATAAAAATAATAACTCCTCATCATTATAAACGTTCAATCTTTCTATGCTCAGACTCCCCACTATCATTTCTTCCAATTCCACTTTCAATCTGCTGATATCTAGCATCTTTGGTGGTGGGTTTCGATTATCTATTTCCTGTGCCCATCTCTCTAGATCTTCAGGGGTAACTACTGTTGCACCTCCGGTTCCTATAGGAACCAAAGATCTCTTCTCTCTCAAATTTGTGGGCGTAACTCTTTTCGGAGTTTCAGTTGAAAGTTCTACATTTGGGAGATCCATTAGTGAAATAACTGATTCACTTTCACTGACCTGATCATCTGTAATTATTACTTCTTTTCTGGGGCTATTCAACGGAATTGTTACAGTTTGTGGTTTTCTGGCAAGTCTTTTTATCTCCATACAATGGAATTACCGGACCAATGGTCACTGGTACTGTCAAAGCTTCAGCATTTAAATTTAATTGGCTTATTTTCTGAACTAATTCTTCTCTTGTTTTATTCAAAACATCTCTCTCATTATCCTGCAGCACCCTATTAAATGACGTATCATGTAAAATGTGTGGGGTTACAGGCATTCCTATCACTGGTGCACTTGGGGTAACCTTACTAGTTGCTTCTTGATACGGTGGTGGATTTTTAATTAAAATATCCTCTAATAACTCATCATCTGATTCTCCATATCCTGTTGTATTCAAGTGTTTCGTTTTCTCTTTACACTTTCCTCCAGACTGTTCCTCAGCCATTAACACTGGATATAAACCTTCTGACACCATAGCTCTCCTCCATTGTTTCATCTGCCCTTCGCGCAACTCATGCAAGTGTCTAGGGAAAAATCCTCTATATCTCCCACTTCTGCATTTTTCGCGTTCATATGTTTCAGTCTCCCATTCTTCTCAAGCCTCATATTGAGTTAACCTAGGTCTTGGTTCTAAATCATTCATTCTCATTCTCAAATTCTGAAGAATTCTCCAGTTAAATGTACCATTTTCAGGAAACGCTAGCACTCCATCACCTTTCGTATATTCTATCCAATTTTCCAACCACACGCAAGTATGATATCCTATTTCCATCATCATGAAAGAAGCTGGTGTCTTCGGTGGCGGAATAGGAATTCCTTCCCTAGTTAACACAGGCTTATCTTTCTTAAAGAAATTCTTAATTCTCTTTATAAATGACATTTTTCTCTTTTCTCCATACATCCTAGATGAACGATATATAAAATTATATTCTGCAAACCCTTGAAATCTTCTACTCGCGTCTCTCACTGGCAGTCAAATCAGAATCCTGCATTCAATTTCTCTTTCTACCAATCCTAGCGCGGCTTCTAACTGATTATCCAATCAAACTCAGGCTCACGCTTGTGGTCTGACCAATGCCAGCGCGGCCTTTTGTGACGTCAGTTCTGCTCCTTACTACTGACCCCTCCTTTACAAGGCTGCTTTTGTCACACGCCCACTGTTTCTACCAATCCCAGCACGGCTCACTGTGACATCAGTACAACTCCGGCGACTGACCCTCCCTTCACAAGGTAATATGAAAAAATTATTTCTTAATACTTTCATTAAATTCTTTGTTATTAACAACATAAAAACATTTGCTACTCTGTCTGTTCCACTAAACCAAAGGATAGAATTTTCGACTTATTCTGGAGTCTCAGAATTGCTCCTCTTCTATTGCGAGTAAAAACCTCTGTTTACCCTTCACTCAAGCTCCAGGGAACCTGCTACTCCCCCAGCGTCACCCGTATTGGGAAATGAGACCAAAGTTTCACCAGCGATCCCCTTTTGCTATCATTCGCACTCCACTTTTATACGAAATAGTCCCTAGTTTAACACTGCCAGCCCTACCTAGCTTCTCAGTGTTATTCCAACAGACGAGTAACCTCACTGCAGTATGGCTTCTGTCACCACCCGCTATTCATTTCCCGGGAAGTCTGGACAACATAGAACAAAGACGTTAACTCTTTTGTTAAAACATAAATCAATAATCAATAATCTATTACTTATCACCAAAACTAGTCAATAATAACCATAGCTCTGCTACCAGAAAACTGATCCAGCGGTATACTTAACAACCGATACTCCACTACCATATACTCACCTGGGCCCATAAATCACAACACACACCGTATCAAGTAGACCGCTGGAGTCTTTATAGTTTTATAATTTTCATAGTTCTCAAGATTAGTTATCTAACATTCCTAACCAACCTTTCACTGATCAAAAAGTTCTTTCCTCTGGTCGATGGACTAATTGATGTTGATAATGAACATAACTCTTAACTGTTCTTTAATTAAAAAAAAATAACCACAGACTCGTGAAGTTTTAAAATCTTTATCTAAATTAAATGCATGTGAACCATCTCAAATTTTTAGCACGAAACACCCTCATTCATAAGAGTGTAATTTCAATCGAAAATACTTCAGACTCATGCAACAACTATGCTCAGAAAAGAGAGGATAGAGAGAAAAGAACATCTACAAACGGACAAGGAATAATAATTACCAAGGATGGTGTGAAGACCAAACCCCCCGGCCAAAGGGTTGGTGTGGGACCCCCGAGATAGATCAGGAGACAAAGACTTCAGGACAGGATACTTAACCTCTCTAAATACCGACGGCCTCGTCGCACCCCTCTCTGACACTCTCTTCCTCCTCGTGTTTCTTCCGCGATCTTCTTGTTTAACCCAATTAATTAAGAAGGTACTGCATTCGTTTTCTTCATCAGCATCTCACAGCATCTCTCATCAGCATCTCAGCAACACGAACTCCCAGACAGCATCCCGAGCTCTGCATCCTTCAGCATCACGCTTCTAACTAACTAAACTACCTCAATTATACCCTTTGTTCATCATGTACCACCCACTAAAGTTTCAATATCGTAAAAATACTAATTCTAATTGGTCAGGCAAGGGGGATGATCATCACACCATGCTTACACATTACTTTTATTCTATCATTCTATTGTTTGCAAACCCATCCCCTTAAACTTTATTCATTTCTTTCGTTCCCATACATATTCAAACTTTACTTGCAACAATTATTACAAGTTATGAATGTAAGTCTTCTTGACTGAACTCTTCTCAGGGCACATCTTTCTCGTCCTTGGACGGCTGACAAAACCTTGGTCATCCTTCCGGGTTAACTTTCTTGTGAGCTTGCGCATAAATCATGTGACTCAGCTTACTCTGATCAATTCGAAAGGTCCAAATGTGCACTAATAATAAAGTCAAAAAGACAAAAGTTACTTTCACAAAATAAATGATTTCACTGTATACCACCCATCTCTACTCTAACCCTCTTTACTTATTAATACTTTTCCCGCATTAGCATTAGTAAAATAGCTGATTTTCATTTTGGCTAAGCAGATGCCATGCACGTGAGTCTTCAAGACTCCATTTTAATGCCTTCTGTACATGCACTAGAATTTCCCTCCAATTGTTAGTCCGTCATATTGCGCAGATGCAATTGACGCATGCGCACAATAGTTTCCCCGTTTAAAGCGGTATGAGCCTGTTTTCTTTGTTATTTTCATTAGTACACACATAAGCAAGCTTCTCTAGCCCGCGTCTTTCTGTGGTGCGTGTTATTATTTACAAGACACAGTTAGTAATTCGTTAATAAGTTAAACGAGAGGATTGCTTTCGAGCAAGTCTCTTTCTTTACGAGTCCTTGCTCCATCACCTGAGCACCAGATATATGATTAAACATTTCTTGAAATTTATCATTTACCTAAGGTTGAATCTCCAGATATTCTTCTGCTAACAGAAACCTGGTTAACAGATGAATCCTCCCCCGATATCTTGGCGGCTATCCAAGTGGGTTATTACCTTATTGCCGCCAATAGGTCCACTGGTAAAATGGGATGGTGACTACTTTCATTAAAAAGCATCTTAGGTTTTCTAGCCTCTCACCATTTGTCATGCCCTCTACTGACTGTCTTTGGATTAAGTTAGAATCCCCTTCAGCACCTTTTACCTGCGCTGTAGTGTACAGTCCACCGGACTATATGAGACTCTTTCCTCAACTGCTTGCAGAATCTGTGTCCCCCTTGGTCATTGACCATGCTAAAAAAAATGAATAGGGGCTTGAATTACTGGGCAAATGAGGAAGTGGGTGGGACTTTATCAGCAGAACTGACTGATCTGCTAAGCAATCTAAATCTAGAACAGCATATACGCATGTGAAAGACCATATATTAAACCACGTTTGGAGCATTAATTTATCAGTGGCTAACATTACAATCTCTCTTTTTGCATGGCCAGACCATTACCTGGTCAAGTTTTCGCTATCGCGTCTGACCTTTCTGAAATCTCCTCCATGTCCTGGACTGCTCTGCAGAAATTGGTCCAGAGTGGATCCGGATTCTTTTCTGGAAGCTTTAACCTCTACTCTTCCTTCTCCCCAGGATGATATAGACAGTCATGCGGAAAACATCTCCATCTGGCTCACTGCAGCTAGCAATGCATATGCCCATATCCGAAAATTTAAGCAGGTTTGTCGCCATGACGCCGCCAAATGGTTTCCAGAAGATCTAAAAGCAGTAAATGCCACCCTTTGCCTTGCTGAATGAAATGGCGAGCAAATTACTCAATAGAGGATAAGGCACTTTTTCCGACACTTCTTAAAGACTATAAGAAATGAATTAAGCAAGCCAAGACAACTTTCTTTTCTGCTAAAATCCTGGCTTCCTCAAATAAATCCAAGCAAATTTTTAATATAGTGTCTGCACTGTCTAACCCTGATAGGGTGGCCCTCCCCATTCAACCGTCACAAAGCTTATGTGATATGCTCAACACTTTCTTCGATAAGAAGATTAGGATAATAAAGGACAGTATCCCCTTTAGTCCCCCTGTTAATGGGACAATCACTGAAGATAGCAATTCTGTCATATTATTTGCCTTCCCCACAATCAGCAATGGGGACCTTCTGCACCTACTCTCTAAAGTTAAGTCGGGTTCTCCCGATGATATCTGTCCACCTAGAACTTAAATTGGTTTATTCACACTGTCCTGAGATAGCTATCTCTTTGCTCAATCACTCCCTCAGCCAAGGCATGATTCCTAACATTTTCAAAAAGGTTATAGTGGTCCCTCTTCAATAAAAATGCGTGAGCATCCCTTCACCTTGAAAAATTACCAGCCAATTTCATTATTACCTTTTTCGACGAAGGTGCTGGAGGCTCACGTGCCCAGGCACCTATGTTCCTGCCTGAGGGAGTCTCATTTTTTTGATCCCCAGCAGGTAGGTTTTCGTCCAGCCCACTCAACGGAATCAGTCATCCTCTCAGTCATTGATGATATGCGGGAGGAGATTGATAGAGGCACCACACAAGCGTTAGTCCTTCTAGATCTGTCAGTGGCCTTTGACACAGTCAACCATGACAGAGCCACAGGCCTCCAAGGTTCGGCACTGACGTGGGTCACATCTTTTTTAAAGGATCGGCCACAGTCTGTCCGGATATATCCCTTCAAATCCTCCAGGGTCCAGCTTACCTGTGGAGTTCCTCAGCGATCCTCTGTGTCTCCTCATCTTTTTAATTTGTACATCCAACCCTTGGTGCATTCACTGAAAGAGAGGCAAGTCAGAGTCTATAATTATGCTGATGATTTGCAGTTGCTTTTCTCCATTACTCACTCCCCTGAATCTATGGAATTTTTTCAATACACCATCTTATTAATAAGAGATTGGATGAATAGCATCATTTAAAACTTAACTCTTATAAGACCAAGATTGTTATTACTCACAGTAAGCAGGACCTCTGGAATTCCTCGTTTTGGCCTCTATCGATGGGTGATCCCCCTTAAGCCCAAGAACTCTGTTAAGAGCCTTGGAACTATCATTGATAAGAATTTATCTCTGAAACCCCATCTGGGAGCAGTCACTTCTGCCTGCTTCGATCAACTACGAAGAATAAAGAAAATTGGCAGAATTTTTACTTTTGCTGCCCTAATTCAGGTTGTGCTGGCTTTAGTAATCTCTAGATTATATTATGCCAATTCTCTCTATTTTGGCCTCCGTAAAGGACTTAATCAAAGATTGAAACTGGTTCAACATTAGCCAGTAATACTTACCTGTCAACAGCCTAGACGCTGCCACATTACCCTTCTATTAAAAAACGCCACTGGTTACCGGTGGAACAAAGCTCGATTTTTAGAACAAGCTGTCTTATTTTTAAACCCCTTTATGGTAAATGCCCTGCCTTTTTATCTTCTCGAGTCAAAAAATATGTGCCCAATTGCAATCTGAGATCCAGGCATAAGAACTTCCTTAGAATTCCTTCAATTCAAATGGAAGAGATTTGCTGTTCTTGCCCCTCGACCCTGGAATTCCCTTCCCCCAGAGATTAGATCCACCTCAAATGGCATGCATTTCAGAAAACTTCTGAAGACTTGGCTCTTCCAACAAGCCTGTGACTAAACCATCTTTAACCGTATGCTGCCTCTGTTACCCAGTGCCAAGGAACCTCTCCAGTGAACGAGCACTTCCTAAAACCATATGACATAACATAAAATAACATAACAAGTCTAATAATTTTTTTATTTGAGGTTGTTTTGTTTTTTAATGCATTTAACATATATTTTTGTGGTTTAATTTAAATTGAATAAGTGTAATGAATATACTTTTTATAATGTTTAATATCTAGTGTTTCTATTATTGACAATTATTATTAGTATTCTTTATTGTATTATTCATGTTTAAATAATAATTTATTTTCATATTATGGGTATTAAGTTAAAAAAATTAATTATATTTGCATTTTAGGATTTTATGTTATTTATATATGTATTTATATATTTTCTCTTTCATATTTCTTATCTTTATATGTAATATTTTTACCATTAAAATATTTTTTCCATTTAATATAATGTTAAGTATTATAAATTCCATATGCATACCTTTTTAAAGATGGTATTTTGGTCCACTTTATTTTTGTAGTCAATATCTTTGTACTTTATATAGAAAGTATGTAAAGTCAAATTTGTGTCCTCTAAGTTTGGTTGTTAGTATTTAACATCACAATATTTCTGAGGATGATATTATGTTATAGGAGCTTCATCAACATTATTAACTTATCGACTAGAATGTTTAAGAGACTGGGGATGAATGAAATGTCTCATGTTGTGCATGGGTAGAAGCATTCATTTTAATTTTTGAGACTTTTATATATTTAATGTTTTTGTATGTCATGAGAAGGGTTGGGAGCTAAGGACCCCTCCTTGTGCACATTTGTATAGTATATTTTTGCTGTTGCCATCCATGCATTTTCATTTTTCTTGTATTTCTACCATTACGAACAGTGCCAGCAATGGGGCAAAGACACAGATTTATTCTATAATTTTTAAAATGCTTTACATTTAAAGTTGTAGAACCCCAGGTCAGGCAGCCCTGTCTTGAACTGGCCCATCATTCTCCTTAATGCATTTGTCCACTATTCAAGTTCAGCAGATTTGAAAGGTCAATGTGAAATGTGCCAATAGGCGGCTATGTGGTGTGGGGGGTGGAGAGTTGTGTGGAGACCCAATGCTTCTTCATTGGTAATCATCAGGCAAGCTGCCTCCAGGGGTAGAACAGTGGCAAATGAATGGTAGATTGTGCAATGGGTCTCTATCTCATTTTACAAGATGCGTTACGATAATCATGTACAGCTGATTCCTTGGAGCACATATTCAGGGAAATTTCATTTTCTCATAACACATTGAGATATTCATTTCTAATAATGCCTGTTGAACTTTGTCCTTTCTGCAGGATCATCCCCAAACCTTTTTGCCTTCATCCTCCTGGTTTCTGAATCTGTTTTCTTTAGCTTTTGGGACTATGCACACTTTACCACTGCTAACCAGTGCAAAAGTGCTTATGCTCTCACCTTAAAGCATGGTAGAATTGGCTTACAGCCAATTGTCACATTTATCTTACTTGTAAGTCCCTAGTGAAGGGGTATTGCTTGTACTCGGGGCCTGTAAATTCAATGCAACCTGTGGGACTGACTGTGCCTCCCACTTAAGTAGCCCTTTAAACATGTCTCAGGCCTGCCATTGCAGCCAGTGTTTTAAACTGCCATTTCAACCTGGTAAAGTAATACTTTTACCAGGCCTACACCTTCCTTTCTAATACATATAGGTCAACCCTAGCAGCTCAGAGGGTACGGTGCAGTGTATTTAAAAAGTAGGGCACATACTTTTATTTTGTTTCATGTCCTAGTAGTGAAAAACTCCTAAAGTCACTTTTCACTACTGCAGTGCCTACCTCTCCCATAGGATAACATTGGAGTCACCTTATTACATTTAATGTGCTGTAATATGCTTCCACTTGGAAACAGGTAGACTAATTGAGTTTGGTGTCTAAAGAATTGTAATTAAAAGCCCTCTTTAATGGTAAATTTGGATTTGTAATCACATTTCTGAAAATGCCACTTTTAGAAAGCTTGCATTTTCTTGTCCTCACTATTTGGTGCCTACAGCCTGTTTGTAGGTCAGTTGACTTGGTGTAGCTGGAAGTTGCTCTTTGTGTATTGTCGTCAGACAGTGAGCCAAAGGGAACATAGGTGTTGGAAGGATGAGCTACTCTGAGTTAACTAGGGGGAGGAGCTGTCATCTACCACACTTGCACATCACAAAGGCACTGCCTGAGCACTCTCACAAAGGGATTGTCACAAGTCTATTGTGACCCCAGTGAAGCTGGGACAAGGACAGGGAGGAAGGGGATGCAGACACCTCAGGGTGTGAACCTCTAGAAGCTTCCTCCACTTCTAAGAGGGCACCAGGTACAAATGCTGGACCTGAATTCTTCAGTACACTCCCGGACCTGTGGAGTCTGCCAGTAAGAAAGACTGCTGTGCTGCTGAAAGGACTGTTGCTCGGGAGGACTGCTGCCCTGCTGTGCTGTCCTGCTGCCTGCTGCCCTCTTCCCTAGGTGAGAAAGATTGGACCGGAATCTTTTGAACCAAGGACCCCAGATTGACCCCGAGGACTAGTTGGCTGGCTTCCTGATTAGAGCCTCAGGAGCAGAAAGCTCAAATAACCTTGAACCCAGCACCTGGACTGCCATCTGTGAGTCTCATCCTGCCAATTAATGCCACCGGAGTCCTGAACCCTTGAAAGTGAACCTTTAGGTGCTCTGCCAGCCCATATGTGGATCCTGCACAACTGACGCATCTCTTCTGCTGCACTGGGCAATCCAAGCAGAACCAACACATTGCCTCTGCTGCATGGACTTTGCTGACGCAAGCACTTTCCATCGTAGCCCTATCGGAACCACCGCTGCACGACACATCCCAGACGCAGGCCCTCGCATCGCAAGCCTATCGTCGATGGTAGCCTCGATGAAAACACAGGCCTCCACATTGCAAGCCCTGCAGCTTCTACCGAACCAGCCAGTGCGCAACACCTCCTCAGCGCAGGACTTCTTATCCCAAATCCCTTCATCAACAACCTCCTCATCGAAGATGCAGGACCTCGCATCACAGCCTCGCTGCTCCTTGGAATGACGCTGCGTGATGTATCTCTGACCATGACCCTGCATCATCTCTGTTGCACCACGCATCCTCGATGCAGGACACTGCAACTCTTCACAACCAGGATTTAAGGCACTCTTGTTCAGCGGATGTAGCTGGGTCCCTGTAGCCGGCCTGCACTCAATCGCAATTGGCCTGAACTTGTGACATTGTCCCAGTCTGGTGTGACCAGATATCCACAGACTTTTGGCGATATATTCACTGAAATCTTTAAATTTGCTCATCTCTGGTTCTACTGATTGGATTGTTGTCATTGCAGTTACGTAAATACTTTACACATTGTTTTGGAAAATGGCTCTCTCTGCAGGGTCACCTCCAAACATTTTGCATTCCCGCTCCTCTTTTTCTGACCGCGTTTGTGTTGGCTTTAGGACTCTGGGCACTTTACCACTGCTAACCAGTGCTAAAGTGCATGTGCTCTCTACCTAAAACATGGTAACATTGGGTCATACCCATTTGGCATATTTAATTTACTTATAAGTCCCTAATAAAGTGCACCCCAAGTGCCCAGGGCCTGTAAATTAAATGCTACTAGTGGGCCTACAGCACTGCTTGTGCCCCCCACTTAAGTAGCCCTCTAACCATGTCTCGGGCCTGCCATTGCAGAGCCTGTGTGTGCAGTTTACACTGCCATTGTCAACCTGGCAAGATACACCTCTTGCCAGGCCTAAACCTTCCCTTTTTATACATATAAGTAACCCCTAAGGTGGGCCCAGCACAACCCAGAAAGCAGGGTGCAATGTAGTTAAAAGGTAGGATATGTACTTTTAAGTTTTTCATGTCCTGGTAGTGAAAAACACTCAAATTCATTTTTCACTACTGTAAGGGCTATCTCTCCCATAGGATAACATTGGGATTTCATTATTACAGTTTATAAGTGTAATTCCGAATTGCGAAGAGATTGACTTTCCAAGTTTGGTGTCTCTGGACTCACAATTAAAAACACAACTTATGGTAAAGTCAGATTTTAAATTGCAATTCTAAAAAAATACCACTTTTAAAAAGCCGGCATGTTTATACTTTGGCCATTTGGTGCCTGCTGCCTGTCTCTAATCACTTGTCTGGGGTGGATGACAGCTGGGTTTCATGTATTTTGTATTTTCCTTTGACAGCCACACACAATGGGAGCTTAGGTGTGACTTATTGGGCCATCCTGGGAAGATAGGAGGGAAGAGCTGGACCCAGCCTCACTTACACCTAAATAGGCTATGTTCTGTCCCTACCCAAAGGGCTTCAAACACCCCTGTAGTGTGTCTGGAGCCAGGACAGGAAGGGTGAACCAATTTGCACTTCAAAGTCCTGCCTTTAAAGTCTTCCCACTTCAAAGGCACAACTGGGTATCAGTACTGGAAATCTGACACCACAACTGCAGTACACTTCTGGACCTGTGAATACTCTGCCTGGAAGAAGAACTGGTGTGCTGCTGAAGGACTGTCACTCTGCTAGACTGCTGCTTTGCTGGACTCCTGCCTTCCTGTGCTGCCCTACTACCTGCTGTTCCCCTGCACGGTTGAGAAGAACTGGACCTGCAAAACGTGAAGCCAGAGTGCCTCCAAGGGCTTGCTGGCTTGCCTCCTGATCTGAAGTCTCAGGGACATAAAAGACTTCCAACTCTTCTGCCACTGCACTCTGTGAGTCTGCCCTGCAAGGTGGTACCACCCAAGTCCTGGACCCTTGGAAGTGAGGCTAAGGTGCTTGCTCGAGTGAAACCCACGCATCCGTTTGTGATCTGGCACATCAGCGCCGTTGTGTGGATTGGAACCGGTGCATCACCTCTGATTGCGTGACCAGAACTGGTGCATCAGCCTCTGTTGTGGGGACCAGAACCGATGCATTGCAGCCTTTGCATGGATCGGAGACTCTGCTCCACCTATGGACCCAGCACAGCGTGCCACTCTTATCTCTGCATCTACGTTGATGGCGGCTTCGACATTAACAACGAGAAGTCCGCATCGCAGCTCCTGCGCCCATTGGAGACGACGCATCGTCGCTGTTGCATGGATCAGAACAGCGCATCGCCGCCATTGCGAGGATCGACGTTGATTGCATTTTGCATCTTCCTCGATGCAACCCGGATCAAGAAACATTTGTTCAGCGGGCCTAACTGTGTCTCAGTATCCGGCTTGCGCTCCTTTGCGGTCGGCCTGGCCTTTTGACTTTGTCTTGTCCGGTGCAATATCCCAAATAGTCGCTTATTGCTTCTAAGTGCTATTTTACAGTTTATTCTTTAAAAATTCATAGCTCAAGTTCTACTTATTGGATTTTTGTCATTTATGTCTTTTTTATTTATAAAATAAAGTTCTACTTGTCTAACCTGGTGTTGAATCTTTTTGTATGGTGTTTTTACTGTTTTACTGTTTGAAGTGTTGCACAAATACTTAACACATTGCCTCTAAGTTAAGCCTGACTGCTCTGTGCCAAGCTACCAGAAGGTGAGCAAAGGTTAATTTAGGGTTTGCATTACACTTACCCTGACTATGATTGTGGTTGCTGCCTGACTTAGGCTCATACCATAGTCAACCAACAACCTTATTTCTAACACATTGGCTCTAAGTTAAGCCTGACTGCTTTGTGCCGAGCTACCAGAGGGCTGAGCACAGGTTAATTTGGGTTTTGACTTGCGCCTCACCCTGACAAAGATTGTGGGTGTTGTTTGAGTAAGGTTTTACCCTCCCCAACCAGTAACCCAATTTCTTACAATGCCCTTGGCATCCACTTTGTATTTTCTCATTGTCCAATAAATATCTAATTCCTATTTCCCATTGGCTGCTGCCATAAAATGTAAAGGAGCACCCAGGAGAAGAGAAACATTTTCTAACTAAAAAATTGGACTTTAGCAGTTGAGCTGCCAAAGGGCCAACCCAGTGTGGCGTAGGCTGTGTTTAAACCTCTTTGCTTCTTTGTGTTCAATAACTCTCAAATGCCCAAGAAGTTGAAAGTGCTGGGCCACAGGTATCATTTCAGGAAGGGAAAACAATGCTTCTTTGTTACAGAAACGTTTTGGAGGAAATGTTAGATTATGAGGGTGTTTTACAGGAAATACCCACGATGAGGTAAATAACAAAACATCTGTAGCAACAACAGAGAAGTTTACTTTTGATGAAGGTTGGTGATTCAAACCATCTCCAAATGCAGGGGTGCCTCTACTCATTTGGGGCCAGATGTACGACCAGCAAAATTAATTTGCCATGTACAACAGTGTGTTTAACACTGTTTGCGATCCCCAATGGGGTCGCAAATTGCGAGGCTCATTAATATTAATGAGCCTCTCGCAATTTGCGAGCCCATTGGGAATGACAGGCCCTCCCAGGTATGGTGGCCTGCTGGGCTCAGCAGACCACCATGTCTGGGACTGCTTTTAAATAAAGCAGTGTTTTTTTTAAAATGCTGCCCGTTTCCTTAAAGGAAAACGGGATGCATTTAAAAAAAAGAAAATGAAACGTTTTCGTTTCATTTTTTAAGGGCAGGTAGTGGTCCCTGGGACCACTGCCTGCCCTTAAAAAATTATTTTGCATGCATTTGCAAAGGGGAAGGGGTCCCCAGGGGACCCCTTCCCCTTTGCATTTGCGAATGCATTACCACCTACTTGAAGTAGGTGGTAATTGCGAGTGTTTTGCGACCGCAATTGCGGTCGCAAAACATTAGTACATGGGTTTGAGACTCGCTATTTGGAAGGGAACGCGCCTTCCAAATAGCGAGTCTCTAAACACTTTTTTGCGAGTCGCAATTCCTTTGTGACTCGCAAAATTGTGTTGGTACATGACCATGACAATTTTAGCATGCGCAAACGGGTCGCTAACCCGTTTGCGCATGCTAAAATTGTTCGTACATCTGGCCCTTGATGCTGACCGATGAGGGACTAAAAATGATGGCAAAAAGAGATGTCAAGAAAGTCTGGTGTGACTGTTGACCATGAACATTCTATTTTTGCTCCTGCAAATAAGATTGATAATGTGAATGCTGAAGGAAGCAAATGTGGTCAGATTTTGAAACCAAGTATTGGCACATGGCTAAAAATGTTGATGTGCTTGAAAAAGTCATTGTAGTAAACATCAATATTTTGGGCTCCTGTGTAATGAAAAATGTTTGTTGGATCCTCCATTGTTCATAGACAGCAAATTCAAAAAAAAGGTAAGCATCCCTTCTCCTGTTCATGACATACTCTTGACACCACTGTAACAATTCTCTTAGGTCCATCATGAGCCCAAGAAAGGAGAATACACTGGCAGAATTAATACATAATATAGTTTCCATAGGTCCTGTTGGAATCCATCGAAAATCAAACACAGTTTTCTCAATCTATGTGTTTTGGAGGGAAGTGTGCTTTTGTGTGATTATCCACACATTTCATTTTTGTTTTACTGACTTGGCGACATATTTGGACATCTCAGCACAGATTGGGCGGCTAAACACCCCTCAGTACAAATGTTCTCACTCCCTAAACATGCTGTTTATATGGATAACCATGATTGGTGTATTTGACATTTAAGTAAGGCCTCAGTAAAGAGCACACAAACTGCATAAGTGGTAAAAAGTCACATGTTGCATGTGAGATGCTGTGTAACTTTGAGTTACCTAAATGAGAACTTTAAAAACATGTCACCAAGAAAAAAAAGTAGGTCTCCTATAAAACAATCCTTGGTAGTTCACAAATCAAAGGTGCGCAATATTTAGAAGTTAGGCATGCCAAGTACATAGATGACATGCTTTCAGTAACATAATTCAAAAGTGCTTCTCATTGCACAATTGAGCAGGCTGAAACAGTATTTGGATTTGCAAAGGCCTGTTTTATGTATGAAATCCTTATTTTTATAACTTGGTCCAGGAATAAGCCAGATATTAAAAATCACATCCTTTGGTGAACTTAGATGTTAAGTATTATTGTCATATAGATTAATTTTAGAAAGGTTACTGTCTCTCTCCCATGCCCGAATCTTGTTCTGTCAGACTTTCACC
The DNA here is from genome assembly GCA_963921515.1 of Calotriton arnoldi. Classification (NCBI taxonomy): domain Eukaryota; kingdom Metazoa; phylum Chordata; class Amphibia; order Caudata; family Salamandridae; genus Calotriton; species Calotriton arnoldi. The sequence goes on along the minus strand of CAWUFW010014529.1, from coordinate 226,224 downwards.
TCCTCGAGCATGTTCAGCTCACACCAGGGTCTGCCTGGAAAACTTCTGGGAGATTCCTATCAGCAGGACATGTTAAAGGTAATTACAGTGATTCACACAACAGGGTAAATGTGCTTGCATTCATCAGAGGAATATTAGGGGAGGAGAAATATGCTGAGCCTAAGTGACACGCAGAAAGAATAAGCAGGAACTTCTAGAGGCATCTTGTTATATTTGAGCCTATCTTTGAAGCCAGCCTTCCCACAGACACATTACCACTTTTCACAAAGGGTGTTACCAGAGGGTCGGACCAGTATGAAGAGGTTTTACACTGCTGAGGATGGAGGTACCTCAGTGTAAAAAAAAGCACATAGAAGAGAGTTTTTGGATAGATTTAGTCACAGGTCAAGGAGAAATGCCAGTTTAAGGACCCAGCATTGGAAAACAGTTGAGACAGAGTTATGGCCCTCCACCAATTACTTCCAGTATCATATGGATCTGACCACCTGGTAATCAGAACACTGCTTGGAAAATGTAGAGGCTAAGGAAATTAAGACTGCTTGCCTTAAGAAGAACTGAGACTTTGGATTCTTATTCTTTTTTAATCTAAAGCGCTCAAATTATGTTGCAGTGGGTCAAGCAGGTTGGCCTCCTGATGTCCATTGGGAAATCAACAAAAAGAGGGCATCTTGGAAGAGTGATAAGCAAGCCGAGTGAGTGTGTACGTTAGGTTGTGCTAAGAAAGATGGGGGTAGGAAAATCTTTCCCTCTATTGGATCTATGGCTTGGAGCCCTCAGAAAAGCTCCTGGAATTTAAAAAGCAGTCAAAATTTACTTGAAGGAGCTATCTAACTTTTGAAAAATTTGGGACTTATGTTTGGTTTTGATTCTCTATGTGCATGAACGATGTGCCAAAGCTACCTGAGAAAGGTGTGATATTCTGGTTTGTCTTGCTCAGAAGGTTTTTCTGCAAGAAAACAAAATCTCCAACTGAACTTTCTACAGAAGTTATCTGCCCTTATGAGGCACTGCTCATCCAATGCTCCGGTGCTTTCCTTGTGGGTTTATGGGCACCAAAACAGTGACTAAGTCTGGCTGTACTGTGCAAGGGTGGGAAAAGGCAGTGGTTACAGTTTTCAAGATTTCCCCACTTGCACCTTTTGCCACCTAAACTTAGAGTTTCAATGGGACCCCAATTTGAGGGCCTGATTTAGATCTCTGCGGACGGGTTACTCCGTCACAGCGGTGACAGATATCCCTTCTGCCGAAATATAAATCCCATTATGACCTATGGGCTTTTATATTTCAGTGGACCGGATATCCATCACTGTTGTGATGGAGTAACCCGTCCGCCAAGATCTAAATTGGTCCCTAAGTCCAAAAGTAAAACTGTTGAATGATGTGAACAGCCAGGCTTTAATCAACAAGTACTCTATCATAGACAGCCTAAAGTGTGGCTATCACCCAGTCACACACGCATTAAAGCAGGGGTCTCCAACCTTTTCTCTACTGAGAGTACTTATGTTCAATGAAACGCATTGAGAGCTACTAATATTATTAGTGTTGTATAGTTAAAAAAAAATTATATATATAATAATTCAACCAAGCAAAAGCTTTCTAATTTAATAAGCTGGGCTGCACACAGGTGAGCTACTCAGATGTAGCTGGTGTGCTACAGTAGCTCACAAGCTACTGGTTGAAGACCCCTGCATTAAAGAAGAACATTGGCGTTGGCCTACCCTATTTATTTTTTCGAGAACCTTTTGTATATTATTTAAACATTCATGACTCCTGATCCCCTACAAAGATGGTTGTAATTCTGATTTCGTTTGAATCATTAGCCATTTCTTCCTTTTACTAAATTGGTTTATTATACATGTCATTTTTTCACTTTAATGTTGTGTTAGTACTGTTAACACAATTTACAACCATTTCCCTTTTTGAAAAACCTGTTACTTTGAGTTACAGTAAATGGGCATAATAACAGGATTTCCAGTTGAAGCATGTTTTTTTAAATTTATTTTGTATTGATTTAGCTAATTCAATGCAATCTTAACCATGCCTGCCCCCCCCACTTACCCCAGTTAACAATCCCTATTTTCACCCTTAGATTTAGAGTTATGGTTTTTCCTTTTTTCACCCTATTTGCGTCTCATATGCACCAACAAACATGTTCACTTCTAATTCAGTACAGATTCTGGTTTCATAGATTTTTCTGTTTCACAAGAAATAAATGGGATATATTCCACGTAAAATAAATATCATTTAGGTATATGACTTAACGCAAATCCTGTTGGAAGAAGTGACAGAGGTATAAAGGGTAATTGAATATGAAACAGATTTTTATAATCATTTATACATTTGGTCAGTTAAGCAGAAGGGTCTTCTGGAAAGTTCTGGGTTCTCCTAACAGTCCATGCTTCAGAAAGGTGATTGGAGGTTGGGCAGAGGCAGGCATTGATGTTGTTCGGCAATCACAGAATTTCCTCATGAAAGGCTTTCAAATTGATGTCAACTTATTTCTGGTCCTCCTGGAAATCCATGTCATTAAAAGGGCACTTGTGTGGCATCTTGCTGGGTCTCCCATGGCTTTATATCTTCAAACTGGAGAGAGACCAGAATGCCACTGCCTGCCCACTTAAATTTCAACCACATATTTGATGCACTGATCTCCATCCATTGGCTTCACAGACCTAGTATTTTGGCTCACAAGGCACTCCTTTGCTGACTAAGAAATATAACCACTACTCTCTTTCCCATATTTCCTTTTTTCACTTCCAAACTTCTCAACTCCCTCTCTTCAGGGAGACATGGACTGGAGGAAACACCTTCAGCATGCTGTCTCTCAGGGACACTGGACCTCAAAGGAACTTCCCCAAGACCAGGGCACAAGTCCTAAAAAAAGAAGTGGGGGGACTGACCAATTCAGGCAGCATGCAAGTGACATCATGACGTGTGCTATCAAAGCACATGACGTCACGACTCGTGACATTCCACGTGGCATCGCAGGAAGTGACCTCACTGGAAGTGATGCTCTGATATGTGTATGTTATAACGTATGCCAACTAAAAATGCAATAAAATATGTTTTAAAAAAAAGTTGTCTCCTGCAAAGCATATCATGTAACATGCAGTTCACAGATTTTTATTTGATGTAGATAGGTAAGTGGATTACTGCTTTGAACACAGTGATCCTTTTGTTACTTGCAGTTAATAAATTGTAATCCTTCTAGTAGACCACAGTGAGCTATGAAGGGTATTTGATTCCTACATCTTGTAACCCTTACTGTCTCATGTAACACATCTTGTACATTAATTTACATACATATGTTTTTTTGGGATTGGATAATGTGTATGTTATGTAAAGCGCTCTAACACTCTGCATTGGGATGAGTAGCGCTATAAAAGAAATAAAATAGTGCTATTTAAATTGTTATTTGTGTAAATACTGAGATGGACCAACCCATCTGACATTCCCACAGTGCATGCACTTATGTACAACAAAGTAAAAAGCAGGCATCTCTGAAGTACCTGTGAAGAGATAACAAGCTGTGTGCTTTTGTTTCCTGGCCGGTGCATTTGCATTTGTGACGTTCCAGGATGCCTCCAGTCCCATACTCGATCAAAAGGAGACCTGATGGCCCCTTAACTTTGGCCCCTTTATCTTTATCGTTGCCCAGCTGGAGGTGAAAAAAAAAGCCCCCTTGCTGCCTGCACTTTGCTGCTGGGAATCGAAAGCAGACAACGTGGAGGAGCTGATGAACGTGTCCCGGTGTCTCAAAATTACACTGGGACAAGTTCAACATATTTCTGTGGGGCCCAACTTTTAGCAGGGTGGACGGCGTCCACCCTGTGAAAATAGTGGGTGGACGCCGTGTACCAGCATGTACCCCCGACTCATGCCCTGCTCAAGACCACAAAGAAGTGGCATTTTATGCATACACTCTCCCCCACTTTGCTCGGCATTCCATCCATCTCAGGCCATCACGTTCTCAGTGTCAAGAAGTCACATTGGCGTTGTGCATTGTGATTTACAAGAGTTCCAAATTTCTTAGTAATAATATCAGGACAGCAAATTGATCCATTAACCTATAAAACATGAGAAATCTGCACAAAAGGCTTTGTAAAGACTTACAGATCTAAGACTATTTCAGTTGGGATAAAATCTATATTTTTTGTATAGATCATGTACAATATTGCAATAATGAACTTTGTATTAAATACTTTCAGTCTTCTGCTGCAATACATCTTTACATACATGGCCTTTGGTTTGACGTGGTGGCATATTACACTTGAGCAATGAGTAGTTAATCATACCCCAACTCATCAAATTGTTACCCCATATGAATTTATTCTGCTGAAAAGGTTCTTCCCCACTTATTTCCACCTAAATTGCTAATATATGTCAACATGAGTAATGGTTCAGCTCATGAACTAAAGCCACCACCACAAAAAGTGAAGAACAGGTTCGAGAGTTGAGAGATTGTAATGCTGTTTCTTAATAAAATGAGAGCAGCTTGATTATGTCTTGTAGCCAGTAAACATAAATGGGATTTTGTGGCAACAATAATAATTGATTCTCCTTTCTTACATATTATCCTTCCATATGAAAACAATTTCAAAGTCAATGTCCTCTTTGATATAAAATGCTATTACAGTGCTGTGCCTGCAAACAGCAACTTTGTATCTGTAGTCAAATACACATAAAACCAATGTGTTATATAAAAATAATGTGATAGTCCAATAAAAAGAATGCTTTATACATCACATGCATCAATAATACAAAACAGAAATATTTAAGTCATTCATTTCAGTTCTTTGGTTATTTGTATTTGCTTTTTTTTTTTACTCTAACTTGGTGTATCACTTGCCTTCTACCTAAACGCTGTAAGTCATTAGATCTGTTATTCAATTTACACACATCCCTCTAACAAGATCAGAGTAACACTGTTTCTTTTTCTGTAAGTGAAGACATCTTTGAGAAGCTTCTGTGGGAAATCCGTGAGTGCATCACCTCCTCGCTCAAAGCATGTTCCAGCCTTGATAAGATGTTCATCTTAAATTTCTTGAAATCCTGACCCATGAATACGTAAAGTATTGGATTCATGCAGCTGTTGGCTGTCGCAACAGCAGTTGCAATGGGGATCCCAATGCTCAATGCAGAATGTGAAATACTGGCATGCTTAATTTCCAGAATATTAAATATATGATACGGAGTCCAGCAAATGAAAAAGGCCACAATGATTGTTAGAATAATTTTGAATGGTCTCCTAGACTTTGAAAGTTTGTTTCGTCTTAGTCTGAGTACAATTGTAATGTAACTACCAGTAATGACGATCACAGGAATAAGGTACCCACAGATGAATCTTGTATACACCACAGCCGTATGTCTCATTTCCTGTAGACCGTTGCTCCTAATAGATAGGGAAAAGTTATTGAAGCACAGGGTTTTATCCTTTTGATATTTAACATCACGGAAGAAAAGTGATGGTGAACTCAAAAAGAAGCTGATTGCCCAAGCAACCAGGCAGACGAAATATGCTAACCTGGGACTGCGATGGTTTTGAGACCAAACAGGGAAGATCACTGAGATGCAGCGATCAAGACTAATGATGGTTAACAAGAGCACGCTGGTGAACATATTCAAAATCATCACAAAAGAGTTCAATTTACATAAGGCCACTCCAAATATCCAATGGAAATTCATGGCTGTATATACAATAGTTAGCGGGAGGAAGAACGTGAATAGGAAGTCGGCAATGGCCAGATTGAGAAGCCAAATTGTGTTGACAGATTTTTTCATCTTGAACCCTATGATGCCGATGACCAAGCTGTTTCCGAGGACCCCCAAAATGCAGACAACGCTGTAGATCACAACGGTAAATATCTGTATAGCAATCTTCTGCCCGCTGGTTGACGGTTGCGGGTCATCTTCAGTATCAGGAAAGGTAGGATATTCAGTGTCATTGTATGTAATTTGATAAGATGAGTTTTCATACTCATCCGTATACGCAGCTTCATCGTTGTAGTCAAATGTGAATAAAGTTCTGCCGTGCTCATGCATTATCTGCAAAAAAAGAAATACATTTTTTTTAAATGCCAATTTTATAGGACTTGCACAGTACATATCCTTAACAAAACATGAATTTTTAATAAGCAGCTCAATGTGTTTCATTATGCTCGTACATTGTGGTTTGGTCCGGTTTATTTATCACATATCAAGGATATAATATGCGCATATTCCTCTCTAAACCACCTACTGCACATCTGGAAGAGGCTTGAGCAGCCATACAACCCATACAAACACTGAAGGTGCTGCAGAGGCTGAAGGTGCTTTGAGCCTAGGACTGGACAGACCAGTCTGGAAAAGGAAGAGAGACCATAGTCCCAGGTCTGGATAATTTCTGTTAGATTCAACAATCTCCTTTCTCTCGTCCCCTCTAAGCTGCATTCTACTCTTCTGCAGCCCTGACTGGTGTGATCTGTTCAATGGAGGCAATAGCCTCAGCCTCCAAAGGGCTCAGGAGACACAGAGCTTTCCTGAGGTATTATCACATGAATGGAGTCAGGTCCCAGACCCATGCAGCTCAGGGTTGAAGCTTATGTCGGGGTCTAGAGGTACCAGGAACCTCCATATTTTTTTCTGGCCCCCCAAATCAATCTTCCAGTCTGGGCTTAAACAGTCTTCACTGTACCCAGTGCCAAGCTTTAGGGCGCCGTCATTTGCGTGACATGCTGAGACAAAGCAGGAGTAGTTTGCAAAGATCTTTGTGTGCCCAGCATTTTTCAGAGAAAAATAATAGTGATAAGATGCCTCTGGTGGTTAATGCACTGAAGAGAGAGATCCCTGACTTGTCTAGTATCGATGTTGACTCATCTTAATCAAAGTAGCATTGAGCGTTAATGTTCCAGCTGCAAAGTATAACGCGTCACATGCCGATGACAGATTTGTATTTTGTGTAGATAGGTCGGAGGGTTACTGCTTTTGTCACAGAGATCCTGCTGTAACTTGTCATTCATAAGTTGCAATCCTTCTAATATAGCAAAATGAGCTATAAACCTGCAAAAAGAGCTGCAAACAAACTGCAAGGAACAGGGTGAGAACCTCATTGTTTTTTTCTTCAGTTTTCGTTATTCTAAGGTTTCTAGAAGGATTCCTTTGGGTAGTAATACATTCTTATCAGAATGAAACCCCGTCGTGCATTTTAAATCTTATGGGGCAGATTTACTGGTGCAAAGTTTTGTCTTGGAATCTACTTTCCAAAACAAATTCTGATTTGCAGTTGAAAGTAGCTCTAAAGTAAGGCAAAATAGTGGCATGCGATACAAGGAGACATACCACCCATGGATTTTGGTGCTAATCCCTATCTACTAACATTGATAGAAAGGGACTTGCATCAACAAACTTTGCCTCCTTGAGGCAAGCATAACTTTAGAGAAAAGTTTTATTTTATCCAAACTTTCCACCTTTGCATGTTTGCTGCACTGTACAGCACACATACAAAGTTGGAAAAATGTTCAACTTTTGTAAAGCACAGTATTTTGTAGTGGAAGGGATACTCTTCCAGTATGAAACCCATGCTGGACATCACGCACACCACATTATTTTATGGTGCACAGTGTTTGTTTTTGGTGCAAGGCAGCCTAAAGTATGCCAGCACTAGGGGAGAGTGCAGCAGCACTATATCTTAATGCATATGGTGCTGATGTGTTCTATCCCTTTCATGCAACATGCACAGGAACTGTTGTTACTGCGCTGTGCTGCAAAGAAACTTAGTAAATTTGCCCCTTCGTTTCTCCAGAGCAAACATCTTTAACATATAATGGCTTCCATTATGGATGACGTGACTCCTACACCTATTAGCACTCATTCTCTTATGTAACATTTCCTATACATTGATTTATACACTTGTATGATTCATTGCCTTGGTATATGTGTGATTTTAATTTTTCTAGCACCCTACTTTTGGATCAGTAACTCCTTAACTCTTTTGCTGCTTCGAACGTTCCGCGCCAGTGCGGAACGTTCTATTAAGCGGGCGGGGCCGCGTCGGCCAACGGACGTGCGCAGCACTACCGAGGTAGTGCTCGCGACGGCCGTTGGCCGACGCACGCAGCAAAAGGGTTAAAATAAATGAAATAAATGTCAGAGAGGGGTTTAGGTGAGATTATGGACACTGTTGGAGGATGGTAGTGAGGGAATCAGTGGAGAAGGAAGTCACGTGGAGCAGCAACAAAGATTGTCGCACCTGGGGCAACCAACGCTAATGCCAATCCTGACTGTACCTAGACCACCTAGTGTCCGTGTGTTACAATATGTGAAATGCGGCAGCATATTTATATATTTATATGCATCATCCTTTTTTTCTCTTCTTCGCTTCTACCTCTTGACATCTCTGTTGCTTTACTGTGTTCTTTACCCTACTTCCCTCTGCTTTCTCTCCCCTTTTTTCCACCATCTCCCAGTGGTCTTTCTCACTCTTTGTCTCTTTCTTCTCACTGTCCATCTGCTACCCTTCTTCCCTCCCATTTCTTCTCCCTCAATATCTGTTTCATGCATCTAACTCTCCCAGATATATAATCTGCTCTTTGTTTGAGATTACCCAGCTTTTTTTCTTACACTTAGGGCAGATTTGTCAAGATTTTGCACTGTTGTCACAAAAAACTTACGCAAAGTGGCATAAAGTCTTGATGAACAATTTATTTTCCAGCCAAAACTTTTTTGTGCTGGAGAGTTTTCTAAACATATCGCAAATAGCGCTTTGCTCTTCTTTGCGTCTAGGGAGCACATCATGGGCACTACATGGACGTTCATTGTTACTATCTATGTTTTTTTTCTACACAGCTTTATCCACTAACATTTGTATGCTGAACTTTGTACCACAAATACTCCTCCTTGAGGCAGGCACAAAGTAGGACAAGAGTTTTTTCACCAAACGTTTTCAAAGTTTGCAAGTGTTCTATGTGTCTGACAAAGCATTTTGTACCAAAAACTTTACAAAATCTATGCTAGACGTCCGGTGCAGCACAATGGTGCAAAGGTGCGTGCGTAGTGCTAGGAACGTAATTAAGCTGAAGCCCTTGAGAAGACAGCAGCAGCGTCATATCTTTGTAGATATGGCACTTTCCTGCTCTTTTATGCAACATAGCACAGCAAGTTAGGTTATTTGTATATTTGCCTCTATCTATTTACAGAGAGTACATTTGCACACAAAATAATTCCCTTCAGTACTAGGGCCTACTCTGGCAATGTGGGCTTTTTGAGACCAAGAAATTATTTTGCTTTAACCAGAAACGTTTTAAGGCATGTGCAAAGCTGACAATTCCCCAGGGCCCCCATCTTCTAAGGAGTCCTCTGGTAAAGTAACATTTTTGTCTAGCTCACTTCCTTGTGTTTCTGTATCTCAGCCTTCAAGATATATTTCGATATTGTTAGCTGACATAGGGCTGGAATATGCAGAAAATGGGTAATAAAATTCAAAGTTGTTCCAAAGAGGAGTCCCGAAAATATTCCTTCCCTGGGACCCCCAAAACCCTTAAGATGACACTGGCTGTATTCTCTTTTCTTATATATTGCTAAGAGCCAGACAACCCCACTGTAAGAAATGTGGTTATTAGTTGAGCAGGATGCGAGGCCTGCACAAGTAGTAGGTCCAAAAGTGTCTCCTTCCCAGGAACCAAGGGCCTCATTTACAACGATTTGGCATAGGGCAGCACCACAAGTGTTTTTGTTGCACTGCCCTATGCCAAATCGAAAGGGCTGGAATGCACTGTATTTACGAGATACAGTGCATTCCTGTCCTTTCAGCCGGTGCCGGCACACAATATGGTGCCTTGCACCAACACAGGCACCCTTGCACCATGGCTCAAGAGTGTCTGTTTTGTTGGCAGGATTATTTTTGTGCAGAATGGGACACGTTCCTGCACAAAAACAATGCATGGAGGCATTTTCCTCCTTCTAATGTGCTGCCAAATGCAGCACATTAGAAAGAGGAAAAAAACAAGGAGAAATAAATGTATTTCTCCTCATTACACCTTCCATGGGGAGGCGTACAGTTTTGATGCATTCCCAGGTTTCCAGATCCTTGTAAATATGGGAATACTTCAAAACCCATGGGTTTTGCGTGGGAATACCCACTGCAATGCCCATGTAATACCTCCCTGATGCATTTTAAGGCAACGCAGTGACTTGCACTGTGTTGCCTTACACCATATCTATGAGGCTATGAAAAGCCACACAAAGTGGCTTTTCGTGGCCTCGTAGATATGGGTCTGCACTCTGCGCCACCGGAGCATCATACAAATTGATGCAGCCCAAGGGGCTTATAAATAAGCCCCCAAATATCCCATTATAGTACTTCACTGTCTAAGGCTAGCGAAGCAGAGAAATACAAGGCCTACTCAGGGGAGGTGTTGCGGGCTAGTGATCTCAGCCCACTAGCACGCAAGAACAACACTCAATAAATGATTGTCCAGTCAGTGCTTTTTCTTTGAAAACAGGGAAGTACATTTATTAGCACACATTACTAAATAAGCATAAATTACAAATATGTACAATGTGTATGAAAATACCTTTGGTGACATTCTGAAATCACATTTGAAAACTAGTTGTACATGAACTCCAAAATCACAATACCCCCATATATGCCAGATGCAATATGACACTATATGGGGGTGTTGTTTGAAATAAAGCAGGCCTTGTGGTTTTGTCAAGGGTCATAACATCTATATAAGGCATAACTATTGACTTTGTCAGGTACTCACTACATTAGGATAAATGGAATAATCACATATTAGAGTTCACCGATAAAATCAAGGGACAAAGGCGTTCACTAACCATTGCATTGTTCATCAATACAGATTGTCAATAAATATTTAGCATTCAATACAACATTAAACATGTGTTAGAGCCTTTGTTTTACCAATTTAGGCCACAAATGCAGCCATATGACCAACCCATAGGGATCCTTGCACAACCAAGGAAAGGAGCTTCATGCCCCAGCTCCAGGAAAGCTTAAGAATGTGGTGATTTTGTTTGGAGATCATGACCCCAGAAACTAAAGTCAAGATGTATTAAATTACTCATGGGGGGCTGTTGCACTCCTGCAGCCCCTCAACACTTCTTGTCAAGCATTGGTGGTGGCCCCTGCCCAGATGAATAGTCACCAAGCGATTGCAGGGCACTATGGGGTGCTCACTCACAACTGGGAGCATGCATATTTATTTAGTGGCTCTGTCCACTTTGTAAGATGAGTGGCCTCACGCTCCACTTCTCTTTTCCCTGTTTTGTTTTTTTGTTTTCTTTTAGGGGTGCCCGGGTCTCACCTGGGAAACCCAGATGACATTTTATAACACTGGTGGATAGGGGGAGTCTGGATGACCCTACCGGCTTCACGCATGTGCTACCCTCCAGTGCGCAGGAACCAGCATTTTCATTTTGTCTCTCTCCCCTGTCCGCACTGTTCTACTGCAGGTGGGTAGAGGGTGAGGGATGTTCTCTGCCCTAGCCCACTGACCTCCTAGCCTGAGTGATATGGCAATGGCCTGCTGGACACTGCATGGCCTGTTGCCTTTTCTGTCCCAGGAGAATGGGGTTCCACAAGACATGATCGCATTGGGCCCTTGGAGATGGAGTCCCCACCGGAAGGAGCCTCTGGGGAGTGGGGCTCCATGCATGTTCCTCTTCCCCAAAAAATGAGTAATTAAAGTTGTGCCAACCCACAGGCAAAGGCCTACACCATGGGTATTTTTAGAATCTGCGGCAGAATCCCACATGATCTATATCTGTAGCAGGAGTCAAAGGTCAAAATCTTTAAAGCTGTATAACTCAGGCCCCAATGGCCCAATTTCCATGATCTTGGGCTCATTGTACTCCTGGTTGCAAGCAGTAGTCACCAGGACCATTTTTGGTTGGTCTCCTAGCTTTATGGGGATCTGGTTTCACTAGCTCCCTGCGCCAGCCTTCTCCACTGCTTTGCCCTCCAAAGACACCATTGCTTCTTGGCTGTGTTGCAGGACATCTGGGGAACAGGGGAGTCCAGGTATTCCTCCAACTGGTCCTCAGGAAGCATAAGTCAGCCAGCCCTCCTGGTCCTTGGGAGACCCATTTAATACTGGGGGTCAGCTGCAGGCAAAGTCCTTAGTCAATCAGGGCCATCAGGTGGCTTGTCCTTCGAGCTGTACATGATTCTGGTGTCATCGCAATCCAGGGTCTTACTCCCTTTTTTCTCCCTTGTGCAGGGGTTTTTAAGTGTGGGTGGAAAGATGCTAGGCAACCCAGGCCAACAAAAATCGGTTCCGCATCAGAAAGCAAAAATCTGAGGAATATCACACAAAAGATGGTCCTTTCCAACATCCATCAACAATAACATTTTATAAATCCCATGACAAACAAAACAAGCACTGACCAAGCTAAAATGTTGGCAGCCAATACCAGAGCTATTGGCTTTACCAGTGCTTGTTTTGATAGCACCTCCGACTGCACAGCTATTTCTAAGCGCTAAAGGTGATATTATTAGCATACAAAATGTAACAGGTTTAACAAGCTCAGACGAATGGAAGGTTAAAGTGGATGTGGCTGGATCAAACTCATGACCTGTAGATCAGGGCAAGTGTTGTCAGCCAGCACTCAGCTCACTGTGCCATCTTGATCCATCAGGAAGTTAAATGCTCGCTGCTGATAACTTCTGCGATCTGTAAGTCACAAGATCCAATTGTAACGAGGCCAGCCTTCCAACCTCCCTATGTCAGTTATTGCATGTAGATGCACATCTGCAGGTAAACGTGGTGCCATTCTGTACATATATTTACAATGTTGCACATGTGCAGATGGTGCTGGTGCATTATTTGACTATGGAGTAATACGAGTGTTTTTCTAAATTTCATTGAAATGTAGTGAGAGTTGACAACAGTCAGACATTCTTTGCTAAATACAATATAAACTGATTAGAAATACATGGCTGAAACCAAAACTGGAACAAGACACACCTAGAATTCTAATTCATGAAAGAGGGAAAAGTCTCTGTGCTCAAGCACATGGGAAAATGCAGTGTTCTAGAATACAAGAAAGCTTGTCAGAGAGGCTGCCTTTAATAACAATAGTAATAATGATAATTACTTGGTTTTTAAATAGTGCTTCATTTCGCATTTCTGCCATTTCCAGCTGTTGTAGATAGCTGGTGTTACTGGTACTGAATTTAATGGTACACCATTTACCAAACTTCGAATTATGGAATTATTTGCCAGGATTTCCAGTAGTGACCTCCAGATAACCCCCATGTTTCAGACACATCTTTCAGTAGTAATCTTTCAACTCACTGAGCTATCCTGTTGATGCAGGAGGAGGTGAAGAATTGCATAGAAATACCGAAATAGTATGTGGCAAAATTGTGAAGTGGCAGATTTTAAGGGTGAAGATGGCATACTCAGAGCATAGCAGTTTTAGACTGAATCATGTATGCATCCTCATAAGCAAGGGAGCTAGAAACATAGGCTCAGTATGACACAGTAAATAACACTTGATAAGGACAGTGCTTTACTTTAGGAGAAAAAAAATAACTATATTCAACAAGTAAGTAAACATCACAATTAAAAAGAATGTGCACATAAAAATCCAGTATGTGCTATCACCTTTTAGGGTGCCGATATGTCCCCAACCATTATAATAGCTTCTTATTGCACTACATTTCTGTTAACATTCACCCTATACTCAGCTTTGATCCTATGGGGACTTGTTTCAAACTGACTCTAGGAGTCTCATAAACGCTCGGGTCCCTACTTAGCAAAAGTACAACTATTGCAATAGTTGGGCATCAATTTGGGCAATAGATATAAATGCAGTGACTCTAGACCCAAGTCTGATCAAGGGGGCCCACTGTGATACCACAGGGTATAATAAAAGGTGTGGCTGGGTTTTGGCCATCCTAGCTGTTTATACCTGAGGGGTGCACTAAGTAACAGCAGAGCAGGATTCAGCTACTGCAGATGTGAAAATCCCAGCTATCTCCAGCACTGGAAGGGAGGTAACAGAGCAACAAGATGCATTCCCATAAAGTTTTATACAGTGTGAACCAGACAAAGTTGGACAGTGGAGTGCCTTACACAGGAGTATGAGGTAACTCCGCTCTGACAATGGCTTAGCTCTCCTTGCAGGATGCAGACACAGGATGCAGATGCATGGGAGGTCCTACAGCTAAAGCTCGGGGGTGCTCAATAGACATCGCAGAAGGCAAAGGGCCATCAAAGAGGTCATGGAGGCAGCTGAGGTACTTGTGCGCCACTTTTGCTTGCCTTCTGGGGCCACTTCCCCTGTTCCCTGTCCCCTTGTCCCCAAGAACCCTGAACATGGCCATCAACGGTGATAATTGGTGAATTTGTCGGGTTGTGGCGAGGAGAGTGGCATGTGTAGGGAAAACGGGAGGCAGGCTGCCCCTCAGTGCAGCCTGTGGCCGGAAAGAAACATGACAGCACAAAACTAAACTGAATTGAGATAGAAAGTTATTGATGTGACTGAAGGTGTGGCATTGGGGCGGTTAAAGACCCCCTCACTCCATACTAGCCATTCACCTCCAACAGGAGTACAGTGCTGCGAAAGGAAGGGGGGGAGGAGGAAAGGGGTGATCCTCATCTCTGGGTAACAGTCTTAGGCCAGACATGATTTTGTGACCATTTGTTGGAGTTTAGTTAAATACAATTCATTTTTGTGTGAATTGAACATGTTTGAGGTCTTACATTCACTGTGAGTGCCGTTAAATTCCCGACTGTTGAAAATCAATGGTCTTAGATGGTTATTTGGGAAATACATATATATTATGGAGGTGTTTGATTGTGCTTAAATATTACCTACTTATCACTTTAGAGAGTTTGACATACAGAACTGGGTCATTATCTCCTGAGGAAATAAGGGCATGACAGGTAGTAGCTTAGTAGCAAAGAAGGAAGCAGACACTGTGGTTAGAGCCCTGCCAATGGTTGTGCATATGCATCACAAATTGCGAAGCAGATTAGTCAATAGCTTTGTTTAAAAGTCCAGAATATTTCTCCCTAAAATCTACATTTGTATTAATATTACTGTGGACAGGGCCCCAAAACAAATATTTTGACTATGGCCCTGCTTACTATGCCTATACACTACCCACCCAGAACCTTAAACAACGTTTACTGCTGTTAGAACTGGGGGTCTCTAGTTGGCAGAGGTAGGTACCTTTGTCCAAATAGGGACCCTTGCTTCTAGTCAGGGTAAGGGGGATACACTACTAAAATAACCCCTTGGTAGCTTGGCACGAGCAGGCAGGCTTATCTCAGAGGCAGTGTGTAAAGCATTTGTGAACACATACAGTAACACAGTGACAACACTACAGATGGACACCACACAGGTTGTATTATAAAAATAAGTATTTTTATATAGACTTAACACAAGACCCAAAACGACAAAAATCCACAATACACTATGAAAAATATGACTGTCAATGGTAGAAAATAGTTCAGTTCAATAAAGATGGTAAATGCGACACTCAATGTTCAATTTACCTTTGGATGCGTAACGCGATACAAACAAAAGAGTTGCAGGGAAGGTGATGCGTTGGTTCCTTATGTTATGTTATGTTATGTTACCTGAGTTTATATAGCGCACAGCTGCCCCAGCAAAGAGGCGTCCCGGCGCTGCCAGCGTCAGAAGGAACAGGGCTAAGAACACAACAAGTAGGCGTAAGGAATATACAGAAGACAAACAAGACTAAGCAGAAGGAAAAAGGAAAGTTTTAATTGCTTTCCTGAAGTCCACAATGCGATCCAAGCTGCGGATCTGATGCGGCAGGGAATTCCATAACTTGGCAGCTAAATAACGGAAAGATCGACCTCCGACCCGAAGGCGCTTCACACGGGGGACGATTACCAAATGCTGTCCCAAGGAGCGCAGCTGGCGAGTGGGGACATACAGGGCTAGCAAGTTAGCCAGGAGACTGGGCGAGGCAAGTTTCAGAATCTTAAAAGATAAGCAAAGAGCCTTAAATTGGATCCGCTTGGCCACCGGAAGCCAATGTAACCTCCGGATGGCCCCAGTAGAAGGACAGTTACGTGGGAGCCCTAGCAGGACCCTGGCGGCAGCGTTTTGAACATGCTGCAATCGCAATATCTCAGCCTGATTAGCTCCCAACAGGAGAGAATTAGCATAATCCAGTCTGGATAGAATGGCTGATTGAACAATCAGTTGGCGCGTAGATGAATCAAAAAACTTCAGCAGGGGCCTCAGTCCCCGCAGGAGGCCAAAACAGGTACCCGCAACTCTTTTGGTATGTTCTTGAAAGCTAAGGGTAGCATCCATCCATACCCCCAAGTTTTTTACCACCAATTTAGGGGTGGGGGTACAACCAAGTACGATTAGGCCACCATTGTTCACTCCAGAGGCTCCTGTCCCTCCCCACCAACAGTAGCTCTGTTTTCGTCGCATTCAACTGGAGACAGTTTAAAGTCATCCAGTCTGCCACAGCGGCCAGCCCGCTCCGAAACCTTGAAGCATCCTGAGTGGAACCATCGGACAGGGCCACCACCAGCTGTGTATCATCTGCATACGAGACCATGGTGAGGCCCATGTTCCTAGCCACCTTAGCAAGAGGCTGAACATAAAGATTAAACAATATGGGGCTCAATGCAGAGCCCTGTGGTACCCCCTGCCCGATGGAATGAGCCTGAGAAAGAAACGGGAGGGCCGAAACTCGAAAAGATCTCTCTTTCAGGAATGATCTAAACCATTCTAGTGCTAGGCCCACCACCCCAGCCTCCTCCAAACGCTGTAACAGAATTTTATGTGAAACCGTGTCAAATGCGGCACTCAGATCAAGTAGAATCAGTGCCGCTGTATGACCGGAATCAAGAATGGTCCGCAGATGTTCTGTCACAGCCAGAAGAGCCGTCTCTGTACTGTGACCAGGGCGGAAACCATTTTGAGAAGGATCCAAGATGTTATTGGTAGTGAGATATTTCATTACAATATTGTTGACATGGGCCTCAGCAATCTTAGCTACCCAAGGAAGGAGCGATATAGGCCGAAAGTTTTCCAGCTTTGCTGGAGTCAAGTGAGGGTTTTTAAGAATAGAGGATACCCTCGCCTGTTTCCACGGCACAGGGACCACAGCAGTAGTAAAAGAAGTATTAACAACATGGCACAGAGGTGCCAGGAAGAGAAACAGTGAATCCCTGAACTGGGCAGGTTTTAAAGGATCGGCCGGAGAGCCAGACTTAATTTTCCTGCTCAGTAAAGAAAACTCTTCCAGCGTTATACTGGGAATAGCTGTCAAAGAATGTAAAGGAGGGGGCTCATGACGAACGGCTGGAGGAGAAGACCCTTGCGCAAAGGACCGATAGATGGTATTCACTTTATCAACAAAACGTTGCCAAGTCTTCACACTGTTGCTCAGAGGTAATCATAGAAACAGAAGAGTTACTCCTTACTCTGAGGTCCTTAAGAATTTTAAAAATACATTTGGCCGGATTACAGCTAAGCTTTATTTCATTGGCATAGAAAGCTGCTCGGACCGTGCAAATGGTTCTATGATAGTTTTTTATAGCGGACAAATAGCATTTCTTTGCCATAGTCTTTTCTCCATGCGCGTTCTAATTTCTTGCATGCTTTCCGAAGTGCAGCCAAAGCGTCATTGTACCATGGGCTAGGGTTCAAAGTGCGGCCTTTCAACCATTTAGCTGGAATGAGGGAATCCAGCACTTGGACAATCCAGTTACAAAAGGCTCTATAGCCCACATCTGCATCATTGTGTGGAGCCGGGATATTAGCAGCAAGGAGCGCATGAAAATCCTCCAATCTCAATTTACGCCAAGGGCGCCTAAAAATGGGGGGAGGAACAGTCTTATTAAGGGGCTCAGGGGCAGGGAAAGACATGGATATCAAAAAGTAGTCAGACCAGCCTACAGGTTTAGGAGTCTCCACCATAGCCAGAGGAATGTTGGAAAAAAAGGGATCCAACAGATGGCCGGCTGAATGGGTAGAGCCGGGGACCAATTGACTTAGTTGGCAGGCTGCCAAGTCCGCAAGCAGCCCACTGACTGCGGTATCTTGCACAAGATCAAAATGCAAGTTAAGGTCACCGAGAATGCTAAAGTTAGCTGTACTCATTGCAAGCGTGTAGGTGTACTCCAGCAGGGCCAATTTAAATTTCGCAATAGGCCCCGGAGGACGGTATACTAACAGCCCTGAGATGGTCAGATGGGCACTGAAAGTAATGCTAAAACGCGCACATTCACAGCCCTCCATAGCTTCTTTAACAAATAGGCACGAATAGCAAGATTTAAAAATAACCGCAATGCCGCCCCCCCTGGACTCTCTGTTGATAGTAAGAATGGAATAGCCAGGAGGCAGCGCTAAATTAGGTTCAGCTACCGTATCCTCATTGAGCCAGGTCTCGGTTAGAAAAAACACATGCGGTGATTAATCCAGAACCAGGTCATAGACTTCTAGATAATGTTTGTCTAAAGACCGCACATTCAGGTGGAGCATTCTTACTGGTGGCCTAGACTGAGAAGAAGGAGGTAAAGGAGGCTCCAGCATAGAGGAGACGTAGCTACAGCAGGGACATCCAAAGGGCCCTTCCAGGGGACCCAACCGAGGCCCACTACATCCTTCAACCATAGAGTTAACTGCCAATAACTCCGCAATAGAGTAAGTGCGCCGTCCCACAAAGCTCCAGCCAGCATTCCTGGCGAGAGGCAACGTGCAGGCGCGGACGGGCGCAGACGGGCTTGCCTTTGGCACGCCGCCGGCGCTCCCGCGCCATGCCCCGGTTAAATACCGGTGGTATCAAGAGGCACGAGCAACTGGACCGCTAACCGGCAAAATGGCGGCTAGAGGAGGCCAACTGGAAGTAGGGGTCTCTCGCGGCAGAAAAAAGCGTTTCACGACACCCTCCACATCAATCAGCCCAAAAAGGCTGCGGTGGACCGGGGTGTGGAAACAGCAAGCAATGCCAAACGAAGATTTTTTAGCCGGGGAAGGACACAAAGGTAATGGCCACAATACACAGTAAAAGGGGGGAATTGAAACAATAAAAGGTCTAAAAAGCGTAGTCTAGGCAATTTAAGCAGCGCTACCAGCGAAGTGCTCTGCTGCACGACAGCTGGAAATTAACGCAAGAACGGTGATGCGTCGGTTCCTTGCTCCGGGGGAGGTGATGTGTCGGTTCCCTACTGCTGCGTAGGGGACGGTGATGCATCGGTTCCTTACCGGAGAGGAGGTGATGCGTCGGTTCTTCACCGCGTGTGGAGGTGATGCGTCGGTTTCTTACTGCGCTTCTGTGGCGATGCAACCCGCAGCGCCGTGATGCGATGACGACCCAGTGCAATGAAACAAAATGGCGTCTTCCTCTCGATGCAACACTCAGGGGGCGATGCGTGCACGCCCAACGGCCGTGCGGCGACTCAGTGAATCTTCTGAGCCACGACAGGCCCTGCGACACGCTTCTCCGATGATGCGACGGCGTCTGATGCGACGGCGACACTCTTCTCCGGTGATGCGAGGCGCTTCGGCGATGCGATGGCGACAGCAGCAGCGGCGGCGCGCTTTCTCGGCGATGCGCCGACAGCGGCTGCGGCGGCAACACGCTTCTCCCTCATGAGTCGCCCTTCCAGCTCCCAGCGACACGCAGTCTCTCAGAAGGCCCAACACAACAGCAGGCACTTCAAATTCCCAGCAAGGGAATTCAGGGGAGCTGGTTGGTGAAGTCTTGTGTCCCTGAGACTTCAGCAGGAGGCAACCTCAATCTTCAAGCCCTTGGAGATGTTCTGCAAGATGATGAAAGTAGTACAAAGTTCCTTTCTCCTTTCTTTGGCAATCAGGCAACCACTGCAGGCCAATCCCTCAAACAGCACACAGCATAGGGATAGTCTCCTCCTTCAGTTTCTCTGGTTCCTCTCCTCAGCAAAGGTTCATCTTGTTTGTTCCAGAAGTGATCTAAAGTCTTGGGGTCAGGGCCCCAGTATTTATACCCATAAATCCTTTGTCCTCTGAAGGCAGAGGGTCCTGTACCTAGTCCAAACCAGTTCTGGGTGCATTCTGCCAGTGCACGCCCTCTTCCTTTGTCAGTGTGGGCCAGGGACATCAGACGCACCACAGGAGGTGGAGCCAGCATTGTGGAAGGCAGGCACAGCCCTATTCAGGCCCAGGTGATACTCCTCCCATCACTCTACATGCAGATAGGTCTATTCAGCCCTGTGCTGACTCACCCTGTCTCCTGGAGTCCCCCAGCCCCTGTCACTCACAAAACCAGACATACAATACACAAGCTAGCAGAGGCAGGCTGGATGGTTTAGGCAAGAAAATACCTACTTTCTAAAAGTGGTATTTTCAAACACAGAATGTTAAAACCAACTTCACTAAAAGATGTATTTTATCATTCTGAGTTCAGGCATACTAAATTCGTTTTTCTACCATGTTCCCTGGGTCAGTTAGGATTATAAGATGTTATAATCAAACTGCCCATTCTGGCCTATGGGGACAGGTAGCCTTGCAATAGTGAAAAACGAAATTGGCTGTAATTCACTATCAGGACATGCCACACACATCAGGGCATGTCCTACCTCTTACATACAATGCACCCTACCCGCAGGTCTACCTTAGGGGTGACTAACATGCAGAAAAAGGGAAGGTTTGGGGACTGGTAAGTGGGTGCACTTACCAAGTCGACATGGCAGTACCAGACTGCACACAGGCTCTGCAATGGCAGGCCTGAGACACACTTTACAAGCTGCTCCTGTGGGTGGCACAACCAGTGCTGCAAGCCCACCAGCAGCATTCGAGTCACAAGCCCTGGGCACAACCAGTGCACTGTACTAGGGTCTGACAGTGAATCAAATAGGCCAAACATGGAGTCACTAATCCATACATCAATTTATCATAGGGAGCACTTGCACTTTGGCACTGAATAGCAGTGGCAAAGTGCCCAAAGCATCTAATCCAGCAAAAACATGTCAGTAACAGAGGAGGCATAGCGCAAAAAATGGAAGGGAGACCCACGCCAATGGTACCAGGTCTAACAACTGCCATAAACACTTCCCATCCCTGAACCGCAAAAACCCCTTACTTCCTTTAACCCCTTCCGTGCTTCCGTCGGCCAACGGCCGTCGCGAGCACTACCTCGCTAGTGCTGCGCACGTCATTTGGCCGCCGCGGCCCCGCCCACTCTTTCAAACCGGCGCACCGCGGCGGAATTCGCGACACGGTTAAGCGGTTAAACACTACCCATCCCTGATACCTAAAAGCTCCCCATTACTCCTATAGACTAGCTATTCATGAACCCTAAAAACGTCTTACTACCCCTATTCATTACTCACCCATAAATCCTAAAAACTCTTTACTAGCCCTATGCACTACCCATCCATGAACCATAAAAACTGTTTACTACCGATGTACACTAACCATTTCTGAACCTTACGTTTCTCTGCTACCCCTATACACCACTCATCCCTGGACCCTAAAGATTCCTTATTACCTCTACACACACCCATCTCTGAATCCGAATGCTTAAAACTCCTTACTACTCCTATACATTACCTATCCCTGAAACCTACATCTCTTACAAAAATTATAAATGAAAATAACCATTTAATCATATATTTAATTACAATTTTGAAATATTTAAATACATTCATATTTAAAAAATTAAATTATTTTATTGTATTACATTAAACTTATTTTATGTTTTTATTTTAAAATTATACTAAAATTAACTTATTTTTACTTTTATTGTCTTAAGTAACAATATATATGCATGTCTATGTACATAATATATATTTCAGATCTAAATATATATGTATATATAAACATATATGCACGTATTCACATATATAGTGGATAACAATGAAAAAGAAACAATGAAAAAGTAACTTACCTGCAGAGTAAAGACCTGTGAAGTAAAAGGCTGAAAAATTACCTGCGAGGTAATGACTACCGAAGTAATGGTGGTGAAGTAATTATAACATATGGGCCCTCATGTATTAAGCAATTTTATGTTCGGTAAGGCTACAATTCTAAAAAATTATAGCCTTTCTGACCACAAAATGGCATCTTTACATTCACCAAAGCCCAATTAGTATTCAGTAAGATGTTACAGAATCTTACTGAATCATTACTTGGCTTTGGTAATAAATAACGATTCGGTATTTGGAGTTAAGGGTGTCCCTTCCAGGTATCGAATGTATAAGGTATGTATTTAATGTTTTGCAACTGAAATCCGGTCACAAAACATTAAGATTTTACCACCTCCTCAAAGGAGGTGGTAAGACATTTGCAAATGGAAAGGGGTCAACGTGGAACACCTTATCCTTTGTGAATGTTCACAAAAATGTTTTTATGAGCAGGCATGGTCCACGAGACCACTGCCTGCTCATAATAAAGGATTGTGTCTTTTTTTTTTACATGTATCCCTTTTCCTTTAAGGAAAACAGGCTGCATTTAAAAAGAAACAAAAAAAGAAGTTTGCTTTATCTAAAACCAATCACCATGCCTGTGAATGTGGCCAATTGTAGTGGGACACAATGCACAACCTATCTCATGGATAGTAATGAGGTAGGTCGAATTGCGACCCACTACGATTCCGTATTTTGAGAACTGACCAATTAGTGTATAGGTCGGTTCGCAAAATAAAGTCACATTCGGTAAAATTTGGTGTGCTTTTACCGAATCCATTTTTTGTACATTCCTGTTAACGATCGTTAAATGTCGCAATTTGCAATTTCTTCAAAGGAATCTTTGTACATGAGGGCCATAGTTTCTACATGTCATATACTCCTAGGCTGTTTGAAGATATTCCCAATAATTTAAATGTAGGTCAGGCTTTTGAATATAGCCTTTATTTGGGCATTAGAGGGCTGGCTTCCAAACCTCCAGTGTGCTCGAGGCACAGTCACAGCCAGCAGTTTAGCTTTTCACACCAGGGTCGTATTACCGAAATCCTCCCAGGGGTGGCCACTTTGTGCACCCCGGGGCACTTTGGTAATACAGAAGGGGCCGCAGACAGTTGTGCAGCCCCCTCTGTACTACAGATAGCCTGGAACACATGTAGCGCCAGCGCTGTCTCAAGAGGGTGTTCCCTCTTTTGCATGGGAGAGCGGTCTCATGCAAATGAGGTAATCTCTTTACCACTGTTGCGCCATATTATGGACACGGGCACAAAGGCAAAGAAGCTGTCAGGAGGTGCACTGAAAGTGCGCCACTGTCAATGCGCCTCCTGTGGGCAGCCCTCTCGAGCGATGAAAGGGGGTCCCATGGCCCCCCACACATCCATTTGCAGACGGGTGCTGTCACTGACTGCACCTGCCTGTCAAATTTTTTGTGATCCCTCTTAAAAGTACAGGCAGGCTGCCGCCTGCACAGTGAAACATGCAGCAGCTTTGAAGCAGCCGCTCTGTATTTCACTTGAATGCGCTGCCCTCAGGGCAGCACAAATTTGCAGCTGCCCTGAGGGCAGAGCCTTCACTGTGATACCTATTTAAAGGTGCGCTGTGGTGAAAACAGGAAAAGTGTGCTCTATGTGTAATAGGGTCCCAGGTCGGAAAACTGCTCCTGACAACATGAAAAAGAACTGCTTCAGTGAGCAAAGACAGTGCAGACCAGAGAGGACGAGTAAACACCTTTTCTGAAGATAATCTTTGACCCACCCACCCATCTCAAGTACTGACTAATGTCCCTGGTGCACTGAGAGTTGTTTCCCAACATTTAGATGACATCTTGGCATGTTGTTCCAGCGCATGGAGGATGTGGACAGGAAAAAATAGTGAGACCTCAATAAATGAAAAATATACGCGACTAACTTAAGACGAAATGTGCACTTGTACATTTAACTTTTATTTTGGGCTTATACAGTACCCTTGCAACATTCGACACTGAGGTGCTCAAACTGTTTAAAGATTCACCATATTAGTGTTCCAGGGTGTGATTGACACATAATGTTTGTAAGTATTAACAAACTGTGAGTTTTCAAAATCTTTCTAATTTAAACTACGTCATTTCATTCATTGGTGTTGCAAATTTCCCTCTGCATGTAGAAATTATGGGATATATTTATGTGGGGAGTTGCATCGCACTTGCACCACGCAAGCCCAAAATGCAGTTTATAAAGCCATTGAAGGCCTTGCGTGACCCCGAGTGGCTTCATAAATCTGAACTAACGCAACACAGTGCAAATCGCTGCATTGCAGTACTCTGCCCTGGGAAGACATTCTATGGGCATTGCATGGGTGTTCCCACGCAACTCTCATGTTTTTTTTAGGCATTCCCAGATTTACCAATGCGCCAAACAGATATTAATTCCCAGAGGAGGTGTAATGAGGAGAAATATCTTTATTTCTTCTCGTTACTTCCTCTTTCTATGTGTACTGAATTCTGCACACATAGAAAAATTATTATGCCTCTCAGGATTGTTTTTGTGCAGGAAGATATCCCTTCTTGCACAAAAATAATCCTGCATGTAACACAGGCACCCTTGCACCATGGTGCAGGGTGCATGCATTGGCGCTAGGCAGCCAAAACAGCGCCAGTGCAGGGACAAAGGCAGGAATGCACCATGTTATTTTAAAAGTTTTTCCCCGTCAGGCAGCGCAGCAAGGGACTTACTGCGCTGCGTGACTTTTCCATAAATATGCCCCTATATTTAATAACACCATCATATTTATTCTCTAAAGTCTATGGGACCTACTCGTGAAGGATTTGAGGGACATCTTTTATGTCCAAATCGTATATTGAAGATGTATTATCAGTCCTGCACAATAAGCACTTGACAGTTGTGTGTGTGCAGCAGTCAATCAACGTAAATTTTGCATCACCAGGCTCTCCGCACATATGTAATTTTTGAGAATAAACATGATAACTAAATTTGCGTTATTTGATTTTGCGTAGTTACTGAACATTTCAGCAAAATTAGGTGTAAGTATACAAAATGAAAATTCATCAGTTAGCACTATATGTTAGCAAGAAATGCATCCTTGCATGAATTTTTGCCGCAAAGACACATTTAGTGCTAAAATAGGGCAAAAGGGGAATGCACCATGAACAGTAAGCACCCACTTTCTGTTGTTTCCATGTATAGGCAGTAAATATTTTACGGCAAATGGCATATTCACAGTACATTTTTACCACAAATGCTGCTTAATTATGAGAAGTAGTGTAATCATGTAATTTCAGGAATTTTGCGTAACATGTGTAACTCATTGTGAGAAGTTGGCCTGGTATATGTTGTCCACTAATTATAGTGGGCACCTTGCACCTTTCCAAACAACTCCTTATTGGTGATAGGTTAAAGACAACCTTTATTGAAAGCTATCATAGTGGTAGCTATGGAGAGCAGCCTTCAGGCTAAGTCTTGAAGGAATGCTTGTTTTACCAGTCTATAATCTCTTGAGTGACCAAATGAAAGAGGACCACACCAGGTATATATTTTTAAATATATGTATTTAGTCTTAAACACACCCCTAGTCTCTTTATGAGGCTAGAGTTCGAAGTACATAAGTTACAAGTCGAATATCAACAGTAATAGCACAAATACACGTTTGAGCCCTAGGGGCGTACCAAACTATATACCAATAAAGTGGTATAAGAACCACGACTGAGCTAGACACAAGGCCTAGAGCCTGTAGAAGTGCTTGGCCCTCAAGGAACCACCCAAGGTAGTGACACAGGGGACCCACGGGGGACGCGTGCAGTGTGAGAACACAGCAGCGAGCCGCCGTTGACTTGTATGGGGAATGTCGCGTTTGGAGTTTTAAAGAAAAAGGTCACTTAGAGGAGGACTTGGAGCAAACCCCTTTAGAACTAGGCTGTTCTAGAGTCAATACCCACGGGAGCACTGGAGTACTCGAGTTACCTCACCCAGGGAAGCCGGGTGCATAGGTGTCTTTCGGGGTCGGGTTTCGTCGTCGTTTTCAATGGCGATCTGCTGCAAAGTGCTGCTGGCGACCAAGTCGAAAGTGTTCTGGTGGATCCAAGGGTGGATCGAAGATTTGAAGAACCTGAAAGCAGAGGGGACAGAGTCTGGGTCACTAGCCAGTGACCAGGAAGGCGATGAGCAGATGCCCACCGATGTCGGGTGCTTCAGGTAGGTTGACGGTCGTCTTGACTCTTCAGCCACGAGGTCCAGGAGGTGTCGACGACAACCAGGAGCTGGATTCGAGCTGTCCCACGACGTCTGTCGATTGCTGCGGTGTCGGTGACCGGATTAGACCCAACAAGCCTTGGCAACGGCAAGTCACGTGGAAACAAAGAAAGGACGTTGATGCAGACCAGCAAGGTCTGGGGGACTCACCCAGCGAGGGTAAGTCAGGGCACCTCTGGAGCAAACAGGAAAGCCCAAGCAGAAGAAGAGTTGCCTTCGGGAGGGCCCACTAGCCAACGGACTAGCGACCGCAAAGGAGCCTCGAGTGGGCGCACTTGGAGCTGGCTCACAGGACACTCGTGGAGTGGAGGCCAGTGATCTTCAGTGCAGTCGGTGCTGGAGTTCTGCGTATCAAAACTCCGCGAACTCCACCCAGGCTTACTCTTCAGTACACTTCTGGACCTGTGGAAGATTCTGAAAGGAAGAAGAACTGCTGTGCTGCTGAAAGGACTATGGGGCATATGTATCACAAATCAGTTTTGCGAGTCCTTAATAGCGATTTTTTGCGAATCGCTATTAAGGACTCGCAAAATGAAATGTACGTAGGAATCGCAATATTAATTGCGATTCCTATGTATTCCTTAATTGCGAATCGCAAATTGCGATTCGCAATTAAGGAATACCTTCCCATTCATTCCTATGGGCCTAAAGGCCCATAGGAATGAATGGGAAGACATTTTCAATTTGCAAGTGCCCAAGGGCATGTATGTGCGCTACAGGCCACTTTGAAAATGCAAAAAAGTGAATTTTTCAAAGAAATCGCAAATTCCCACCAACTTGAAGTTGCCCATTTTTGGATCCAGAAGAACCGCAGCATCTCCTCTGCTGTGTGACTCAACCCGAGCAGAACCGACGTATCGCCTCTGCTGTGTGGACCTTCCTGGCACCAAGAGTTCGCACCGCAGCCTCGCAGCTCCTTGGAATTGACACATCACCTCAGCTGCACGACGCATCTTTGACGCCGGACTCCGCATTACAAGTCCTCATCAACAAGAACTTCCACAAAGACTCAGGATCTTGCATCGCAGCTCCTCGGAACCCACGCATAGACCTTGGCTGTGTGGCGCATCCTCAATGCTGGACTTCACATCGCAAGCCCTCAACGAGATCCTCGACGATGATTCAGGTCCTCACATTGCAGCCTTGCAGCTCCTCGTAACCTATGCATCGGCTCTTTTGCACTATGCATCAACAACGCAGGACCTTGCTCTGCAACCAGGATTTAAGGTATTTTTGTTCAGGGAGCCTAACTGGGTACCTGTAGCCAGGCCTGCACTGCATTGAGGTCATTCTGAACTTATGACTTTATCCCAGTCCGGCGCAACCAGATAGCCACAGTTGCCTCTTATGCTTATTGGTGCAATGTTTGCTTAAATCTTTAAAATTGCATTTCTCCAGTTGTACTGATTGGATTTTTGTCATTTTGGCCTTGTTTTATTTATTATTCTATGTTTCTAATCTGGTGTGGGATTCTTTTTGTTGTGTGTTTTCACTTTCTTAATTTTTGAGGTGCTGCATAATACATTACACATTGCCTCTAAGTTAAGCTGACTGCTCTGTGCAAAGCTAGGTTTCAGCACAGGTTAATTTGGGGTTTGCTTGTGACTTCACCCTGACAGGGATTGTGGTTCCTGCTTTAGTAGGGTTTCACCCCCCTCAACCAGTAACCCAATTTCCTACAGTGGTGAAGTGGACGAGGGACTAGTAAGGGTTATTTATGATTCAGGGAACGTTAGCATTAAGAGGTTCTAAGGGGTTAGTAGGGTTTTGGGAAATGTAGGGATAAGGGGTAGTTTGGCGTTCAGGGATTGGTAGACTAAAAGGGTAGTGAAGGTTTTTTAGGGTTCAGGGAAGGGTAGCATTAAGGAAAAGTAAGGATTTTATAAGGTTCATGGAAGGGTACTGTTAATGGGTAGTAAGGGGAATATGAGTTCAGGGTTTGTAAGCATTTGGGGTACTAAGGGGTTATTAGGTGACTGCTGGATAAATGAAACAATGTATGTAAAAAGCAACGTTTAAAATCCGACATTTCTGGTACTGTCATAGCTAATAATGAAGGACACATTATTACCTTGACAATTTCAAATCACCTTTAATGTAGTTGACATTGTAAAAGTCAACTTTATTACATACAAGCTGAAAGCCCAGTGCCCTAAGAATGGTATAGTGGACTCATTATGTTGCGACCTCCACTTAAAAGTTAAAAGGCATGCCGTTTTTTACAGAGTACATGATGCTCGGATCTATTAGGCAAGGCTCATCCTAAAGCAGAATTCAAAATTCCGTATTTGTACATTTTAAAAAAAGGGATACAAAGTCAGTTCTCTAGAAGACTATTTGACTTGTCCACATTCTACAAGTTGTAACGCATCTTCTTTTGCCCCTTAAAAACCAGGCTTGGTACTAAATATTTACCACATACATAAGTAACTAGCTCATCATGCACATTCACTGACAACCAGCGGCGGCCGGCACAGGTAAGCGTGGTGGGCGGTGGTGGGCGGGGCAGGGGGCGGAAGGGGCGGCAGGGGGGATGCCGACAGATGACGGAATAGGTGTAATTTATTTATTTAATTATACCTATTCCTTCATCTGTCGACTTACCCCGGCGCCCACCCCAACCCGCCCCCGCCCGCCCCACCACCCTACCGCTTTGACCTGTGCCGGCCGCTGCTGCTGACAACCGCACAAGACATTCAGTGTGAATTAACATTCATCCTTTTCGCATTAGTGACAACGATTACCTAAAATGAATACAGCTTTAAGACTCTTGCCTATTTTTCCAATTGTTCTCCGAAAAACATGCTAAAATAAAATGTAGTAAAACGGTAATGTGAAAGACAGGTTTATAAAACTACCGAGCATACTTGTCCACATATGCCAGTTTTATGTCAGTAATGTGCACTGATTATAGAATTCATGTTATTCACTAAATTGCACTTCCGGAGTCCACAATGAGCAAGAGGATGCATTTGTGCAGCGTAGCAATAAGCACTAATGGCAAATCAATACCACTGGTAATTATATCTGGGATAGGGGCATGGCCCAACTCCTGGTTGGGCCACCGCTTCTCTTTGGTTCCCTTTTTAGGTCTCGCCTAGAGTTGCAGCGCGCATGCGCGGCTCGCTCGGCGAGACATATTGTGAGGGAGGAGATTTTAGAAGGGGACTTGAAGCCCCGCCCATCATTTTCATTGGGTCGCGTCAGCGTTTATGCTAAACGCTGGCTTCCCATTGAAAATTATGCTTTTTGGCCACTGCCCTTTCTCCCTTTCGTCCGGCCCATCCGGACTGGCTCGTCTGCTTCACGGCTGTCGTGAAGCAACTTCTTATCTCAACATCAGCCGCGTGTTTATTTTTGCATCGCGCTTTCACTTAAAGTGAAAGCGCGATGCAAAAATAAACACGCTGCTGATGTTGAGATAAGAAATTGGGCTAGTTCTTTACATTGTTTGGGGGTCAGGGTCTCCCCATCTTAGATTTGGGCAAGCTTTGAAATGCGTCACAGTGTTGTGAAATGGCATGATCGTACTCTGAATGAATGAATATGGGTTTTATAAAGCGCTCCGTCAGCCACTGGCGGCAACCTGGCGCTAGGAGAATCTGAGAGAATCTGTAGCTGTGATCTCACGAGAACTCTTCAAGAGCTCATTTTAAGGAGTATTTGCTGCCTGTGTATGTGTGTGCTGGTGATTTTCAGCCTGATTAGTCCCTTGTCGTGACCATCCATGTGGACTGTGCACTGAGGCCTGGCCTCCTTCCTCGTGCACGTGCATCGTTCAGGCTTCTGTTCTGCCCTCTTGGTTTCTGCCAGAGTTGATTAAACTCTTTGCTGGCCGCTGAGCCTTGGGTTAGCTTCTCGCCGGATTAGGGCCTCTTCAGGGGCGCGGGATCACCATCTGGCTAAGGCAGATCTAGTATTTCAGGAACGAGAGCCTCGAACTGCGGGCAGAGTCCGGAGCCCACGCATCCTTCGGTTGTGTGCACACAGCCGATGACGGCTGCTGCAGCATCCGCGAACGCCCCCTCACACGGGTCTAGAGGAGCGGGTACCGCCGAAGACAGTCCCTGCTCTCCTCTCCTCTCCTTGTGCACAGTACGAGTACTGTGTGCGGAGTCCACGCATCCTTCGGTTGTGTGCACACAGCCAATGACGGCTGCTGCAGCATCCGCGAACGTCTCCTGCACGCAGGTCTAGACCAGCGGGTACTGCTAAAGACAGTCTCTGCTCTCCCCTCCTTGTGCACAGCACGAGGGCTTTAGGAGGGGCGCTGCCCCCACGTACACAGATCTCATAGCAGCCCTTGCAGCAGTGGAGTTGTGTACACCGCTGACGCTGAGGAGATCTGCACTCAGGCTGTGCCGAGCGCAGGGCATTACCTGCACCTCTACGCCGCTTGTGTGCACTTCCATGGGCATCACCTGATGGTTTCACGCTGTGGTCACAGCCGACAGCTTCTGCGTCCTTTAGAGTGTGTGTACATACACGAGGTCTGTGTGTGGTGTGTGTGTGTCTCCCCGTGTCCCCGTCTGTTTGTACTAAATGTAGTGTTAATATTCAGTGTATGTGTGGAGTGAGTGTTTTGTTTACACCCCTCACTCTTTTTTTTTCGTTCTTTTTTTTTACTTTAATGAGCGCAGCGCCTTCTTCACGGACACCGCGCTATGCAATGCAATAGGTGTTGCTTTTGGTATTGTAAATAACAATGGCTTTTAATTTTTTAAAAGGCATTGCCATTTACAATGCCAATAGCTCCAAAATTCGCAGTTGCGAGACCTATTGCATTGTAAATGCTTGTTTACCCTATTGTCTAGTGGTCTGTTGTGACCAGGGGGAGTACTTGTCCATGCGTCACTCCCCAAAAATAAATGTTGCTGGTGTCTAGTGGGGTGGATCCCTGTCTGGAGAGGGCCCTCAGAAGCTCTGCTTGGGATTCCAAAGCTGCGATTCACTAGGCCAAGACAGCACTAGAAAAGGGACATTACCCTTGAATACCTGCTGCCTACAGAGAAGCTCTAGTACTCTCCCATTGATAGTAATCCACCCCTGCTGAGAAGTTCTGGTACTCTCCCTGTGAAATGCCTGCACTTTTTTTGTGGAAACATGTTATTGATTTTATCTTTCAAAGTTATCAAACCAAATGGCAAATAAAGCAGTCGCCATAAAGTTACACTTGTTCGGCCCTGTATCTCCCTCCCACCTCCCTCACAGTATCCCATCCAGATAGTCTATTCATAGGTTTTATAAAGCCCATGGCTACCCAATGACAGGTTCCGAGCATCACAGTGCCACAGGATGCTGGCACAATGCCCCTCCTATTCTAAGTGGAGCCTAAGTTTAATGCACTTAGGGCCGGGTGTCTTCACTTTACCCCCATGGGCGCGCACTGGGCCTCATTTGTTCACCGTTAGACATAATACCTCTTTCCCCCCTTGACCAACATTCTAGGTCCCCCAGCCCATCCTCCCCATACTTTGATGTATTTTCTGGTACAAACTCTGCCCTCATATGCCAACTTTTCTCTTACCCTGCACAATTCCATTCCCTCCAACCATTCTTATAGTGTTGGGCAGGTTGTGCTGCCCCATTGCCGGGCAAGTTCTCTCTTTGCTACCATGTATCCTAAGTTAATCAGCAGTTTATTGTAGGATGTTGCATCAGAATCTGCCCAAATGCCCAACACTGCCATTGGTGCTTCAGCGCTTTAGATATTCCTGTGGCTTCCGCTAAGGTATGCTTCACTCCCTCTCAGAAGGTCGTATTTTGAGGTAATCCCACGGAATATGGATGAATGAACTCTGTTGACCAAAGTGTCTAAGGCGTAGGTCGTCTTGGGCACTGCCTATTCTATGTAGGAAGACATGGGTGCAGTTAGTCCTGTGCAGGATTTCTTAATTGTATGAGATGGAAGCTTGCGTTAATGGCTACTTCCCTCGGA
This sequence comes from Calotriton arnoldi, assembly GCA_963921515.1. Taxonomy (NCBI): domain Eukaryota; kingdom Metazoa; phylum Chordata; class Amphibia; order Caudata; family Salamandridae; genus Calotriton; species Calotriton arnoldi. Next base: position 194,158 of record CAWUFW010014529.1, on the reverse strand, counting down.
AATTGAAGTGCGTCCCCCTAGTCGTCATCCTCCCCCTCCCCTACATCCCTCTGCCATCTTGTCCTGAGCTGTGTCAGCTCCTTCTGTGTGCTCCTCATTAGCGTGGCATAAGTAAGGGAAATAGCATTTTTTCTCATATGCCCATCCAATAGTTGACATTCCAGTGGGGAGTCCTCCTTAAACTCCTTCTGACTAGGGGATCTTGACCTGCAGGGCATGTCTTAGTTGCAGGTATTTCAATATTTGCGTATCTGTGATATCGTATTCAGCCTGTAAGCGTTGCATTCCATACATCTGCCAATACGGTAAGCCTGATCAGATCCCATTTTTTAAAGCCTGGGAGAGTCGTTACTGGGTGTAGTCTCTTGCCCACCCTCAGGGGGTTCTAGGTTTAAACTTCTTTCACCATCCCATTTCTCTAGTCAATCTGCGACGTGTAGATGCTACCGTGACCATAGCCGGAGGGGCATCCGACGGCATCCCCCCTCTGTATAGTATGTGGAGGTAGCTTTTCTGTCCCAATATCTCCTCCCCATTCAAAACACTTGATTCTCCAGTGGGGCATATGGCCACTTCTTCAATGTGTTTACCTGTGCTGCCTCATCATACCTACTAATGCTCAGTGGTGCGATGCCCCCCTCATACACTGATCTTTGCAGTGTAGAGAGGGCGATCCAAGCTGGACCATTCAGCCAGCTCAGTGACCATAGGAGTCTGTTCGTTGACTGGAAAAGGGCTTCAGGGATGGCATATGGGCTATTTTAGAATATGCAAGTAAATCTGGGTAGTGCTACCATTTTGAACAGTGCTGTTCTACCCATAAGAGGCAGTGATAGAGCTCTTGAGTGTCTTACATCCCTCTCCAGTCTCTGTAGGAGTGGGGCCAAGTTGTCCTCGTAATGTGTTTGTGCATCCCTAGATATCCAAAGGCCCAGGAATTTAAAGCTTGGATTTCCACCTTCAGAGGAAGCAACAGCTTGTCTCCAGCCAACCAGCCCTCTTCTGGGAAGACTAGAGATTTCTCCCACTTTATCCCCCGCCCGAGTGTTCTCCGTAGATCTTAAACACCTCCCCAAGATGTTCCAGCGATGCCTGTGGTTCCGCGACTTACAACAAAAGTTCATTGGCGTGTAGCAACATTTAGTCTTCCATGATTCGCTGCAACTCAATCCCTGTATCTGGACATCCACCCATATCCATTCCGCTAGGGCTTCTATGGCGAGCAACACACAGTGATAGGGATGCACACATGTCTCATGCCCTTTTGGATGGGGAAATCCTAGGACAGGATTCCATTCACCTTAAGTTAGGCGCTAGCATTTGTATAGAGGAGTCGTATTCTTTCCAAAGGTTTGGATCCAAATCCCATTTTCTCCATGATGACAAATAGAAATGACCACTCTATCAAGCTGAATGCCTTATTTGCACCAGATCTGAGATCATACCCTAGAGTGTGTCGCCAAAATCTTTGCCAAATCCTTTGTCTCCGTGTTAAAAAGGGATATCGGTCAACATGAGTCCCATCTATCCCAAGATTTGCCTGCTTTGGGAAGAAGTACAATGATCTCTGTATGCAAGTCTCTCAGTAGCTCCCCCCCCTCAGCATGCCGCCATGTACACATCATGCAGCGGACCCGCTTTCTTTCCTGCAAGTGTCTTAAAAAATTAGTCCTGAAGCCTGTTTGGGTCCAGGATCCTCCCTGAATGTAGCTCCTTAAGCGCAAGTATTATTTCATCCTGCATTATCTTGCTCTCCACATTTATGGCAGCCATCTCTTCATGCCGTATACAAGGACAGTCTCACATGAGTCATTTAAGGTCCTGCTCCATGGTTTACAGCTGGGAGCGTAAAAGCTCTGCATGTAGCCAATCAGAACTTCCTCTATTTCTTCACTACCCACAACGGGAGAGCCGTCCAGTGCTATGATACTTCCGACATGATTCCTATCCCTGCGACCACTTCTTAACCGTGCCAAAAGCTTCCCCACTTTATCCCCTATTTCATATATGCATTTCTGCCTACCAATATGCCCCATCTTAGCTTTCTTTGTTGCTAGGGAGTAGAACGTTCGGTTTTTACGATACTCGTTCGCTTAGCAGCTGATGGTGTCACATGGTACTCTGTCTCCATCTCTATAAGCTCTTGTTCAAGGTCTAGGCATCGTTGGGAGGTTTCCCTCTTTTCTCCCCTTTTGTCTGCTATTATCACCTCCAGAATCATGGCCTTGTAGGCTTCCCAGCTAGTCACCGCATCAGTCACAGAGTTCTCTTTAAATAGTGCTCCATAGCCATATTAAGGCGTTCCACCACTTTCTCAATTGTCACACGTCAAGACGCCATTCTTCATTCTGTCGTGCCTCTCGTATTTCTTGTTGTAAGCATCTCATTTAATGGGAAGTGATCTGAAATCCCCCTCGCTTTGAACTCAACTTCAACAAATCTATGGAGTGTCACCATTGGCACAAGGAAGTAATTTATCAGGGAATGAGTTTTGTGTCCACGGAGTAGTAAGAGTAACCTTTTTGTGTCCCATGTATAGAGCTCCATATGTCCCCCAAACCCATTGCTTGCGTAAAGGCACCCAATTTCCCAACCTGGGGAGCGCAGAACCGATTGGGAGCCGTCCTGTCCATGTGGGGATGCATCGTCATGTTAAACTCTCCCCGTATTATGGTTGTCACCCAGGGTAGATCACACAGTAGCTGTCCCAGTTGCTGCAAGGTGTCAGCCTGCAGTCCAGGTGGAACATAGATAATGATAAGTGCCAGGAGTTCACCCTCCCATGTCCCCCGGACCACAACGTAGCATCCACGGGTGTCTGACCGGACCTGTGTCACCTGGAACGGTGTGTTTTTTTTTAAGTAGGATCGACAAACCTATGGAGCACGAGGAGTAACCCGAATGACTGGCCACCACATATCTCCCCCTGTGTAAGGGGCCACAGTTAGATCCCTGTAAGTTTCTTTCATGTATGAACACTATGTACGTTGCGTAGTGTGTGATAGCTTTGGTTATCAGTCCCACCTAATTTTGCTTCCCAGCCCATTAAATTCCATGTCAGCAATCTGAGGGTGTGTGGCATCACAGTGTTGTATTCGAGTTCCCCTGTCGTGTGGGGGTTCTCCCGGGTAGGTTGTCCTTGTCCCTTGTCCTGTGTATTCTGGTGTAATTGCAAACAGGTCAACACTAACCTTAAAAGTGTTCCAACCCCTTTGCCTCGCAACCTTACCACGCCATGGTCTCTGAACTTACCACCACCCCAATGCATGGTATGTCCATCGCCCAACCAAATCAAAGGTTTGGAGTGTCTCCATCTACAGTTGGTACCTTGTCACTCCAGGTTGTGGTTGGGGAAGAAGGCCTCAACTGCCCATGACCTATGTATGAGCATAGAGCCTCTGTTTGGTTCCCCCCCCATTAACGGGGATGGGCCCCAAGTCCTCCAGACTTTGCAGAGACACCACAGATCAGCGGGGTCAGCAGCAGGTATCCTCAGACAATTTCCTCCAAGGTCATTGGTGTGACCGTTGGTAATGGCCCGTGGACTCCGTCTTCCCCTTGATCGAATTCTTCCTCTCGCCATCCCCCAGTCTCTCTTCCCAATACATACCATTTATTGGTAGTCTCCAGGGAGTTTTTCAGTTGGAGGTGTTCCACCACCCTTGGTCACTCTGAAATCACTTGACCCTTAGTTGGTGCTATCGGTGTCTGACATAATTTCGCTTTTTGTCATTTCTTGAGTTCTTGCCATTGTAGAGCCCGGAACCTCTCTCTACCACTGGGGGGGAGGTGACCTCATCTCTCCAAACAGTCTCAGACTTCCTCCACTCTGTGAAGAAGTGGGTCTCTCCCTGGGCCAAAATGCACCCTATCCTGTCGCTGAGTCCCAGGCATTCACTGGGGTCCCGGTCTGCAGTTAGCCACCACCGTACTCTGGGTCCGTCCTCAAGGCCTTCTCATTCCTGGCACCATCAAACAGCAAGGTTGCAGGAGCGCTCCATCCTCCATCACTCCCACGCACCCAAAGGTTCTCCTGCAGTTGGGGGAGGGGAATCAATATCCGCCCGAGTAAGGTGGAGACCCCATTGTGCCGCTCACCCTCCGTGCTCTGCTCCTCACCTTGCAGTCAGTGGCGTCAGATTCTTCATGGCCCAGCAAAATGGTGGCGGGTGTTCCATGAGTCAGCTCAGGCGCGGACCCTTTGCCCGTCTTGGTGTCTCCACAGTCACCGCTAGTGTCCCAGACAGCCACGAAGTCCTGGGACCGCTGGGAACATGGCCCTGTTGTCGGCGCTCCCCCGGCGGGAGGGGGGATGGCGCCAGAGCTCTGCGATTAGGCAGTCATCTTCAGAGGTCTAAAACTGCATTGAACCTGGTAATATTAAGTGATGTGCCCAACGGTGCTTCACCAAAAGCAACTAAAATGTATGCACAGTAATTTGGTGTTCAGAATGTATTTATGGATCCTTTTTCACCAGAACAAATTAAAACGCATACCCCTGCAATTCTGTGTGTCAGCTCCATTACCCAAGCAACCTTTTTAGTAAACAAAGGCTTCATCTCACTTTATAGGGATTTGCTCCCCAGACACGAGAACTGGTGAGGAGATGCGAATATGAAAAAAGAAGGACCTAGAGGAAAATAAATGCTTTACGTGGAGGCTCGCCGGGAGCTGAAACATCTAATCTTTTAATGAAAAATTGACAAATCATTTGTTGGCATATATTGCTATTTTGGACGATGGGCCGTGTTTTAGTCTGTCAGCTCATTTTCCTGCACAGTTTGTCCGAAAGTAGATTTCTTGAACTCAGAATGTATATATTGGAGTCCTAGACTGTCAGATTAATACAATACTGCATCGTTTTTGGGTCTCGTTGAGACATGCAGTATACACTATAGTGTATATAAGCTCCGCCCACTGTCCACCCATCTCCACCCATCATTTTCATTGGCTGGTGTCTTAAATGGTGCCTTCCGATTGGTTATAGGATTGTTAGTCCCTCCTTATGATGGACATGTCTTCATTTGTGTCCTTCCACGGCTATTGGCCCCTTTACTGCACAGACTACTTTCTTCCGATGCCTTCTCACACCCCCATACTATTGCATTGCCCCCCATACTGTTGCATTGCCAATGCTTGTTTTATTTGTCTCTCCCCACTCTCATCTGAGATCTCTGTTTAATTATTTATGATTAATACAGCCAAAGCCTTGCTTTAATTATTAATCTATGATTAATACAGCCCACGCCGCGGACCTTCTTTTAATTATTTATAATTAATACAGCCCAAGCCGAGGGATCGAACTCTGCTCTCCAGCTCCAACGTCGGCAGCTTTATATGTTACGCCACATCTCCTCTCTTGAAGACAAGCCCCCTTAAAGGGGTTTATCTTTGTTTCCATTGCGTGCACTTTACAGTGCCCCTGGGGCACAAGCAGGGACCTACTAGAGTGCTTCTCTATCAGAATGCACTTTGCGGTCCCCCCGGGGCACAAACAGGCATCCACTTCAGCATGCCTAAGCAAGCGTGTGATGAGTGGATGCGTTGTTTTCAGGCAGCCTACTACTCTTGTCCAGTGCATAGTATGAATCGAGTCGCATCCAGGTGTTTATAATGGGGCACAATTGAGTTGAGGATCAGGTTGTAGAGAGCCACCCGGGCTCTACTAAACACTGTTGCCACATTACATGCACGCATTCACCCCTCGGGGCGGGCTCGACCCGAGGGGATAAATAAACGGTGGAAGACCGCTCGGGGTCTTCGCGCCAACTAGTACTCTAGCACCTTGTACGTGTGTTTAATTAGCGGAGTGCGGCTGCGGCCTAGTACCCTCCAGCGCCCCGCTACACTGGCGACGAGGCCGGTCGGACCGGCACGTGTGCACCCCTCACCTGCTGAGGCTGCCAAGCGACCGCGGAGCCCACCCGCGTCACCGCGCACTGCCGCCTACCTGTTGTTGGCGCCCGCCCACGCGTCCCCTGATTGAGGTGGAGCGCGTTCAGCTGGCGGCGCCTGTCCTGGCGGCTGGTGCCCGTTCCTGCCGCTGCTGCCTGCGCCTGCCCACGTGTCTCCCTGGCCACCGGGAGCACGTTCAGCTGGCGGCACTCTTCATTAGGCAGCGCGAGTGCCGGTGAGTGCGCTGGCTCGGGTGGCCACGTGGGGGGACTCCCGTTTGTCAGCTGGAACTCCAGCGCGGAGGCGACGCCCTCGGCCCCCACTGCTGCAAGGCCCCAGGCTGTCTGGTGGGCCGCCTGAAAGGAAAAAAAAGGGAAAGAAAAAAAAAACACAGAAAGGAAAACTGCGACTGGAGAAGGTGAGGAGGGGGATAACCTGTCCAAGGACACTGCAAGGCCCAGGGCAAGCCTGCACACTGACCTGCACCAGCGTAGAAGACCCCTGCTATCCACTGGGTCTGCAGTGCCCACGTTCAGCATTGCCCTGCCCCTGCGCACAGGCCACGCGTGAGGCGAAACACGTAGGTCTCTCCGGCAGGCTGCAGGCCAGCACGTGGCAGAGGAGAGAAGGCGCAAACAGGGGCACAGAAGGCCGTCCAAGGGGAGGATCGAGAGGGCCACCTACAGCCACCACCTGCCCCATCACCGGACAAGGGTCCCGCGCAGAGATTAAGGTGCGCCCAAGATGAGCGATACCCAGGTGGCGGGCACGGCCGGCCCACAGGCCGGGGCTCAAGGTCAAGCCAGAGGACCTGATGCGCCGCCCCCCGGACAACACCACAACGCCATTGCTCCCCTGCTGCCGTTCAGCGAGGTCTCGGATCCTGCTACGGCCGCGCCACGATGGAGAGCATGGGTAGGGCGGCTTAATCACTACTTCAAAGGAACAAGAGAAACGGACGGCACCGTCAAGCGGTCACTCCTCATCTACTATGGGGGGCCTGAAATTTATGATCTCTTCGAGACGCTTCCGAACACCGGAAGTGAGGATGACTACGACGCTGCAGTTAGGGCGCTCGATAGACATTTCGACCCACAACTGAACCCTGATTTCGAAAAGTTCAAGATCCGAAGGGCTGCCCAGACAGACTCGGAGTCGGTCGATATGTTCTACGCGAGGCTGCGCAAGCTGGCCAGCACGTGCTCATTCGTGGCCCCGCAGACAGAGATCAGGGATCAAATCATCCTGGGCTGCCGCTCGAAGCTTCTACGGAAACTCATACTACGACAACCAGGGATCTCGCTGGACGAGATCCTTGTATTGGCACGCTCCCACGAGTTGTCGGATGTCCGAGCCGAAGCAATGGAGGCAGCACTACACACGCCCGTGGCCGCTACGTGCACTCCACGACACCCAGCCATCAAGGAAGAGAGGGTAGATGCCATACAGAGGCGCCCCACCCCGGTCCGGCGTGTGCAGACACCGCCACGTGGTGGTCAGTGCGGATACTGCGGAGATGATCATGCCAAGACGGCGGTCTGCGGGGCGAAAGGCAAGACGTGCTCTCGGTGTGGGAGACTCAATCACTACGCGAGGGTATGCCGGGGTGGACGGTTCCGGCAGGGCCCATCAAGACAGAGGAGCATCTCGCAACGCGTCCAGCAGGTATCCCTGGAGGACTCTCCTCCACTCGAAGAGGCCAGGCAAGTGTGGGAGGACGAGGACGACGACGTGTTTGTGGTATCGTATGCCAGTAGAGCGGACCGACGACGGAGGCCTCCCCCGATGTGCTCGGTGACTGTGGAGGGCACTGCCGTGCAGGCACTTATCGACACCAGCGCCTCAGTCAATGTCATGGACTCGGAGCAATACGATCGCCTGTCACCAAGGCCCCCGCTTGCACCGTCCACAGCCCGAATATATGTATATGGAGGAACTGATCCGCTACCGCTGAGAGGAGTCATACAAGCCCAAGTAGTCAGCGGCAAGTGCACCACGGACACACGGTTTCACATAACCGAAGGACGAAAAGGAACACTGCTCAGCTGCCACACAGCTGAGGATCTCGGACTGGTGTTTTTCGCGAATCAGATACATGAGTCACACGCCGATGCCATATTGAAAGAATTCCCGGCCCTCTTCACCGGTCTGGGGAAACTCAAGGGCAAAAGGTTCAAGCTCCACATCGATCCAGCTGTCAGGCCGGTGGCGCTCCGACACCGGAGAGTACCTTTCAATCTGCGGCCACAAGTCGAGGAAGAGCTGAGAAAGCTAGAAGAGCTTGACGTAATCGAAAAGGTCTCAGGTCCCACGCCCTGGGTGTCCCCGCTGGTCGTGGCCCCGAAACCCAAACAGCCGGGGGCCATAAGACTCTGCGTAGACATGCGCCTGCCCAACGTGACGGTGAAAAGAGAACGACACATAACCCCGACCATGGAGGACATCGCGGCCGACCTCAACGGGCCAAATGGTTCTCCAAACTAGATCTCAACGCTGGCTATCATCAGCTGGAATTGGAACCGGAGAGCCGATATATCACCACATTTTCAACCCACGTTGGCCTCCGGTGATACAAGAGGCTCAGCTTTGGAATCTCGTCAGCAGCCGAAGTCTTCCAGAACGCGGTCAGAGAGGTGTTGTCGGGACTGCCAGGGGTAATTAACCTGAGCGATGATATTCTCGTTTTCTCAAGCACGCTGGAGGATCATCACAAGCAACTCCGCGCCATGTTGCAGAGGTTAGAGGACTCTGGACTGACGTTGCACAAGGCGAAATGCTCGTTCTATCAGGGCACTGTTGATTTCTTTGGCTATGTGTTCACGCAGGAGAGGCTCCTGGTGGACCCGAGGAAAGCAGCTGCCATCCGGGCTGCCAGCACGCCGAAGAACCCCACCGAGGTGCGTAGCTTCCTCGGCATGGCAACATATTGCGGGCGCTTCATCCCGAATCTCGCAACCATGTCTGAACCCCTCAGGACCCTTACGAAACACGGACAACTCTGGGACTGGTCGAGTGCTGCCAACAAGGCATTTAATGACATTAAGGAGGGGTTACAAGACAAAACAGTCATGGCTTACTTCCATCCGAAAAGGCGAACCGAGTTGGTCGTTGATGCCAGCCCCATGGGACTAGGAGCGGTGCTCCTGCAGGAACATGGTCCTGAAGTCTGGAAGCCCGTGGCATATGCCAGTAAGGCCCTCACCGACACCGAGACCAGATATGCCCAAATTGAGAGGGAGGCTCTCGCCATCAAATGGGCATGTCAGCATTTCCACCTATACCTGTGTGGCCAGGATTTTCAAGTCGTGACGGATCACAAACCGTTGGTCCCACTCTTTGCCGGATCGTCGAGGCTGGCGCCCCCAAGGATTGAGCGGTGGGCCGTGCAGCTGCAAGCGTATCAGTTCAAGGTTGTGTACCGACCTGGAGCCCACAACCCTGCCGATTATCTATCGCGTCACCCCGACCCTGCATCGACCGGGAACCTGTCCCCCGCGGACAATGACACAGAGGCATTTGTAAGGATGGTGTCACAGCATGCATGCCCGAAGGCCATGACTCTGGAGGAGATCGGGCAGGCCACAGCGGAGGACGGAACACTGGCAAGGGTGAAAGGAGCCCTGGAAGAGAACACTTGGGCCCGCTTCATGGATGGGAGCCGCCTGCTACGACCGGAAGTGGGACAGGCCCGGCAGCAGCTCTGAAGGGTGCGTCATGAGCTCAGCGTGGGGGAGCAGGGCATTGTCCTACGAGGACATCTTGTCGTAATCCCAGAAGCCCTACAGCCACGAATTCTGGAACTAGCGCATGTTGGTCATCAGGGCATGGCCAAGACGAAGGCGAGGCTACGGCAAAAGGTCTGGTTTCCAGCCATGGATTCCAAAGTGGAGGAGATGGTCCGAAGTTGCCATGAATGTACCATCACAGGAGGAGACTCCCCGCCGGCGCCAGTAATCACGGAAAATCCGGCCAAATTCCCCTGGACCCAAGTCAGTCTCGACTTCGGGAGCTTCCCAGACGGACATCACATGCTGGTCGTGGTTGACTCATTCTCGAAGTTTCCAGTTGTGGAAGTCGTGGGGTCAACGGCGTTTCCTCACGTGAAAAGGGCTCTGGACAGAATCTTCGCCATGCTGGGATTGCCTGAGGAGATCAAGTCCGACAACAGACCCCCGTTTCAGGGTCGGGAGTTTCAGGAGTACCTGGAAAGGAAGCCCATCGGACACCGGAAGATCACGCCACTCTGGCCCCAAGCCAATGGGGAGGTGGAGCGGCTGAAGAGAACTCTCAACAGGGCACTGCGCATCGCGGTGGAACGAGAGGAGAATGCCGAAGCAGCCCTGGATCAGTTCCTCAGAGTATACCGCCAAACGCCCCACAGCACTACCAAATGTGCGCCCTCACACCTGCTGTTTCTGCGCCCACCACAGGATAGCATCCCAGCCGATCCGACGTGGGCTCCTCCAGAGAGGGACGACGAGGCCATTCAAGCCAGAAGAGAGGCCACCAACCGGAAGGCCAGTGAGTCCCGGCGGGCACAGGAGCCCAGAATCTGCATCGGAGACCGAGTGGTGATCAAAGATCGACACCCCGGGTGGAAGTTCCGAACGCCATTCGAACCAGAGGCATGGATCGTTACAGAGGTGCAAGGGACAATGGTCACGGCTAGGAAAGGACACCTCCAAGTCACGAGAAATGTGTCGTGTTTCAAGCGGATCATGGGTGGCGGCCGTGACAGCGGAGAAGTTGACAGTGAGGTCACTAGTCCGATCGCGTCACCCCAAGAGTCCCCCAGGGCCGGCGGCCCCGTCTCAGAAGATGTGCAGCCCGAGAACAGAGAAACAATCGCCGCACCTGAGAAGGTCAGTTCAGAGGACGCCCGTGGCTCGCCTGCGGGTGCCCAGGGTGGCACTCGGGACGCTTCCATCTCCCGGAGCCAGAGGTATGGTCTCCGGGCTAACCCGGTGCCGAGCCAAAGACTGAAAGACTTTGTGTATATGTCTCCGTGAGGCAAGACGGCTCTGGTGTCCATCACCAAAAGAAGGAAGGGATGTAGAGAGCCACCCGGGCTCTACTAAACACTGTTGCCACATTACATGCACGCATTCACCCTTCGGGGCGGGCTCGACCCGAGGGGTTAAATAAACTGTGGAAGACCGCTCGGGGTCTTCGCGCCAACTAGTACTCTAGCACCTTGTACGTGTGTTTAATTAGCGGAGCGCGGCTGCGGCCTAGTACCCTCCAGCGCCCCACTACAAGGTGAGTGTGGGTTTCTCTGAGTGACTGCCAGGGGCAAAAAGGTGTTGACAATACGTGGTCAGCCAATATATGGCCTCTCTGCAAAGCGCACAGAGCACTGGCCACGTTTAACAATTGCAGGGTGAATTTATGCAAATGTGTGGGTAGGTTGGCACTCTACGTGAATTATAGTGTTACTCGTTATGCCGCGCCGTTAATTACATAGCCCCCTTCCTTTCAGGGACCCCCCCGTAACCCCTCATCCCCCCAACACACACACACACTTTTTTCATCCCACTTAAAGCCCTGGGCGAGAGAAAGCTAAACTTAAGTTAAGGCATTTTCGGCTTTTTGCGTCCCCCGCCTAAATTGGGTCTGTTGGCATGATGAGAAATCAATCATCGGGTCACGTCTGGCACCGAAGCACAACTAAGAGGCAGACACAGACTGAAAGTCTCCGCTCATGTCGAGCCAGCTTGGTGGCAATGACGTTCACAGTGTCTCAAGGACATAACAGAGACCTCTGTAGCCCCAGCGGCGTAGGGTGCCAGGGGGGCGGGGCTCCCATTCTGTCTAAAGCTTGAGCCTATCTCTGAGTTATAGGGTTTGTACGGGCCCCATACGCTTGTGTTACGGCACTCCCGGGTGTGTCCCACTAAAACAGACAACTAATGCACCACGCGCCTCCTTCCAGCTGCCAGGAACATGATCCTGCCCTGCACGAGTGCTGTACAAGGGAGATGAGGACACTTTAATAGAAGAAAGCTTGCTCTAGAAACCAAAAACACAAAAATGTGTAAATTGTTGATTAAGAGGTAAAGGGAGATGAAAGTGCAAGAGAGGCTTCGGTAGGAAAGTGAATTGCTAAGTATTTACATTCGAATGCAAACAATTTTGCAAAATTCCTGTAGCCAGTTGAAGACTCAGTCTGTTTCTGCAACTCTGTTTTCGTCATGGGACCAGTAAGGGAGCATGTTGGGAACCGGAACGTTTGCATGAGAGGGCCTGTTACCTCTAGCACGAATCCAGTGAACACAGAAAACTAGTGCTGGATTAAATGGAATGAAAGCGAAGCCAGTGATGAATGTGGTTTTTTTTTCAGTGTCTTAGCGGTTTGGGTATAAGTTGGCAATAGGTTTGGTGTAGAGACAACTGAGCTGTCCATTGAACCCAGCGCCCTACCAGGCACACAGCAGATACTGATGGGGATGGGAGGGCATGTTACTACTCCCCACATTAGTGCTGAGAGGTGCTGACTCTCAGCACTACTAATCAGGGCAGTAAAACCCCACTATGTTCTCGTCACTCCTCGGCACCCCCTATGCGGTGATGTTAGACATAAAAATGTATCTTGGAAGGGGCGAGAACACAGGGCCCCAGTGAATAGCAGGCAGCGCAGAGGTACATTGGAGAAGCATGTCATGCAAGATTCACCACAGGGTCGTGATAGAGATTTAAAAACAAAAATGTTATACACACAATATTAACCTGCAACAAACACATGAATTCAGTGTGCATTTTCCATGTTTAACTGACTGTAGTTAACACAGGCCGCATTTTAAGATGGCCAACGTTAGCCTGCCAGATTTCTTTTTCTTGTGTATTTTTTTCTTCCTTTCATTGAATGTTTTATTTAGTCATTCTTATGGTATGTGTTAATGAGCACCTGATGAGTACGGTTCAAAATTAATGTATGTCATTATGAAGGACATTTAGAGAGAGGGCATTGTGTTTATGCTTGTGAAACTGATGAATATACCTCATCCTTCTGTTCCTTAAACCTGATTGGGTCCCCTCCTGGAAATCATGTGTAGGTGTATCAAAATGTTAGAAAAAAATGATTTAATTAATTCAATATAGACTTAAAGAGAAGATGTCCTTTGCTTCTTGTTAGAAGAAGTTACCTTACTGTTAGACACAATTCCCATTCCATTTGCTTGTGAGCAGATACTTTCTTTCTACTGTCTTTCAGAGGCTTTCATCCTAAGAATTATTATCTTTATTTCTCCCCAACCTTCCAGGCTCTTTCCTAGCTTAGCGGTGTAGGGTGTTCCCTTATTGGGAAAACTAAATGTGCTGTTTTATTTGAGACAACTTTATAACATTTTTTAATTGCTTTGAAAGTGAAGGTGTTCATGTATTCACTAACTTTATTTGAATTTGTAACTTTACTAATTTTTAATTAACCTTCATTGTTCGCAAATCTAATTCTCTATGACGTTTTAGGGGACCCTAACATGCTTCATGTTATAAAAATGAATTGATTGTGATGTCAGCCTCAGTTGGAACTAAAGATCCATGGAGTGAACACAGCCTGAACCTGAGTTTGCACCAAAACATGCATGTTGCAAAGTGCTGCATCTGGCATAGCTTACATTAGTGCAGCAGGAAATTTAACACAAAGGCCCAGCAGCTTGAGGGGGCCCGCTGAACCCTGATTATTGCTGTATTTCAAAATTCAATCGAAGTTGGGGGTCCATTTCGTTCCTTGCACTAGGGCCCATGGCACACTGGCTACGCTACTGATTCACCAGGGAGCTGCAAAAGCACCGGGCTTAAGAGCTATGTACCTATCGCTTTGTTGCTGCCAGTGCAGGGACAAGCCATCATCACACACATTGCATTGTGAGTCTGCCTCTGCCTGATGGAAAGCATACAGCAGACAGCATGTCTATATTGGAAGACACAGACTGCCCCTTGTCTTAGTGTGCAGAACCAGTCAACATGCTGGGGACACTTTGAAGATTTGTTGTCATCAGTTACTTCTGCAACCATGCAAAGAAACACCTGGGCTTGGGCAGGAAAGGGGAAGGCAGTGCACCTGATAGGAATGGCGGGACCGCCACCCCCGGGAGGGAAGCAAAGAGTTCCAGTCCCCATAAATAAGAGCTGGTGGTGTCTTGTGGATTGTTACCTGCCTTGTTATGTTGGCCTAGGCCTGGCTGCCATGCTGCTTTTCTTTGCGCACGTTACACTGAGCCGGGTCTCCCTCGCCCTTTGCTCGTGCCAAGTTCTTTTGCACTGTCTGCATTTTCTGTTGTTCACCTTTTTGGGCTCAGTCTGCACAAACATGTACAAGGTCGCATAACAATGTATTTTGGTTCTTCCTGATATGGCCAGTCTCGCGCACCCAGACATAACATTAGGTGCAATTGCCATGAAGAATTTGGTATGCTTTTAATACTGTGGTTTACTAGCGCTTAACACACTTGGAGAAATCCCTTTCAGTGAGAAGAGCTATGATGTCCTGCTGATGTAATTCTGCATCTAGAGACTGAGGTATGGGGGTTCGCTAGTCAAAGCCCAGAGGTCTTCTATTATTATAATAAACTATCTTACTGCAAGGGGAGGGTGGTAATGTTATTTATACGTTTATCCACTGAGCTCTGAGATGCTTTCCCCGTTTGTATTCTATGGAATTGTAACCATGCTGCTTATATTAGTCATATGCATTATGCTATTAGTACTGACACGTGTACTGTACATTAGAGCACGTAAGTTGGAATAAACATTTTAACCTATCCAGTGTCTCTTCCTACGCATCTTGTGGACAAGTACGAGTGAGTGACGAAAGAGTGTTCTTGCTTCTGCGAGTCCTGAGATAAAGATACCGTGTTCTGGGTTGTCCAAACATTAGTACTTGGGTGCTAATGGGATGCTAAGCTAGTTGGGTTGGGGTTTTTGGGTGCTACGGTATATGGTGGCAAACCACTGTATTCCGGGGTCCCATTATCCTGTGCATAGCTCTGTGTATGTGCAGAAACCTTATGACATGGCGCCCAACGTGGGGCTGCTTAACTGCGAGGCGCTTGAGTAGTACTTGTGCTTGTCCACAAAACCCTCACGTACGCTTCCGGAGGCGTAAGTGACGGTGATACCTCCTATATTGAACGTTTTATAGGTTCTTTCAAGCTTGAAATTATTAAAAAAGGTTACATAAAAAACCCATTTTGTGCTCCCTGTTAGGTTGTCGAATACAATTGTTTAGTTATGGCTGGTGTGGCGATTGCTGCACATAGTCGAGGGGCACTCCGAGACCACTTACGGGTGTATGGAGTGCCTGATACAGGGATCGATTTGGTCTTTGTGGTTCAAGCCGATCCGGCTTACCACTTTGAGGTGTTTTACACTTGGATCACTTTTGAAGCGGTGGAGGCAGATGATAATCTGTTTCATGAATATAAACCCACCGCTATTCCTGCTGCCTATCGACCCTATACCAATCTTGAAGTACCTCTCACGGCTTGGCAGCACCGTGTTTGGTTTAATGGCGCCCTACCACAACCAACTACCGCAGTTCGTTTAGGCCCCTTATCAATTCAGGGGGCCACTTGGCCTGTATTGGCCGGGTATACCCCGCATCCAAATTATCTGGCATTACCGCTTGCGGAACTGCGCACTATGCATACCGAATTGGTGCGAGTGCATCGAGCCTTAGTGACATACGTTACAGGTAGCCTCCATGGAGCTGCTCCTGTAGTCGCAGGCCAACCAGCTATAGCCGCTGGAGTGACCATAAGTCCTGTCATGGTAAATTCTGTGATGGGCAAACGTCCACAAAATAAGGACGACTATCCTTACTGGCTTGCAGAAAAGTTCGATCAGATAGAAGCAGTGTTTCCCCATACATCCCCAGTAGATAAACATCGCATCCTCACGATAAGTTTGCCAAAAGACATAATCCCCGATTTGACATCATGTGAAAACTGGGGTAAGGTATTCGCAGCAGTTTATTCAAAATGTTTTGGAACTCCTTCCATGACGGTTCTACCCTCTGTAATTAAAAAAGTACAGGATGAACATGGCCCTGAAGCGGCTGTGGAATTAGGGATGAGACTAGTGGGAGTGTTTGATGTAGTAGCTGAGCTGATCCTTGGAAATGTCAAGGGCGATGCTATGAACTTTCAAGTAGCGAATGCTTTGGCTTTGGTCCCAGAGTTGGACAGGCCCCGCGAATTACCGAAAATTATTGCCCGGGCTTATAAAACAATTGGAAGAAATAGCCTGGGCAACAAGCCTTTTGTAAAAATGCAAACTCAATCGCAAACACAAGTTACACAAACAAAAAGTACATCTGAGAAAGATGATAGACCAGTCTTCACTAAAAAGAGTTGGAGACAGAAAAAACAGGGTAAGCAACAAAAGAAGCCGGGGTCGAGAGGCGCTTCTCCAGTTTCGGTTTCTTCTGAACGTACTTATGATTTACGTGATAGGTCAAGGATTAAATCACCAGAAAGGTTTCAGAGCTCTGATACGCGTTCTCCTCGTTCTTCACAGGCCCAGACGTCGTCACAGGCTGGTGGAGGAGGACGGCAAGATAGAGGAAGGGGCCGAGAGGCTCCCCAGGAGCGAGACCAACCTCGACAACAAGTCAGAGGGAAAGCAGAAGACTTTCACCTTCCTCGACCGCAATTTCAGAAGAAAAAGGTTGCCGCTGTCACAGCGAAATATGCCTCAGACCGTGAGAACGAGACTCCAGAATTGGACGTGGGCAGTGACCCTCCTAGACAGCGCCGCGGAAGTTACCATAGTGCGGGAGGCGCTACGTCCTCATATGGAGGCGACAGCAACTGAAACATTTGTTACTGTAGAGACAGCTGACACGAGAGTGGCACCCCTGACAGACTATATAATATAGTCATACAAATTGAAGGTGACATACCGCGTGAAATAAAAGGGATTTTTGGGAAAATCTAACCTCTTCATATGACATTTTGTTAGCAGAGGTGGATTGGCCACCCCCATTCGTTTTAGCTGCACATAAAGGAGAGGAGGTAATCCTTCCAAGCTTTTCACGGCATGTCCCAAAAGACAAAGCTGAAGCACTTGCAGCTGAGTGGGCTGTGTACCTGGCACCAGCGTTATACCGCAACCATGTGGGATGGGATGAAGAATCACCTCCTCATGCAATACCTTTGCGGTCACTACCGCAGCCACAACCCCAATATCCCATCAAACGGCAGGCAAAAGGCCCCGTCTCCGAAATTCTGACACAGTTGGAATATCAGGGAGTAATTGAACCATGCGTATCACCTATGAACAATCCCCTTTTCGTGGTTTCTAAACCCGATGGATCGTACCGCTTAGTTTTGGATTACCGGCATTTAAATACTCATTGTCGGAACTTTGCGGTGCAAAATACACACAGTTCTGCGCTTGTAGACAGTCTTGTTCGTAAAAAATATAAAACGACACTTGACCTTTCAAACGGTTTCTACACGCACAACCTAGCCCCGGAGAGTGGTCAATGGACCGCATTCACTTCCGGTGGTAAATTATTCCAGTTCCGGCGTTTACCCATGGGCTACAAAAATAGTCCGGGCATATTCGCCGCTCGTGTTGTTTCTTTGTTAAATGACATTGATCAAGATGCATGTTCGTACGTAGATGACATTTATTTGACAGACGACGAATTATTCCTGCATCTGTCCCGTGTGGACCGCATTATTCTTGAATTTGCGGAGCAGGGTTACAAATTTAACTTTGCTAAGTCACACATTGCTGAATTTACCGTTCTGTTCCTGGGCTATGAGCTCAATAACGAAGGTAAGGGCTTAGCCCCCATTTCTTGGAAAAATGTGCACATTTGTGCCCCCAAATACTCTGAAGAAACTTCAGTCTTTGCTGGGTTTCTTGAATTTCGGGCGTACCTACATTCCCGAATATGCCCAGCGTATCAAGCCTTTGTATGCTTTGATACAACCAACTTATTCAAGGTCTTGCTGGCTGCCTGAGCATACCTCAATTCTGCAGTCTTTGCAGACAGACCTATTGGAGTCTAAATATCTTTTGACTCGTGATAACCACACAAACCTGGTGATTAGAATAATTCCGGGGGCGGTGGGATTCACATACTTAACCTTTAATGAAGGTGATACAGTACCCATCGCATACAAGTCACATCTGTACACTTCCGCTGAATTGCGCTTTACATCTGTCGAAAAAGTTCTAACTGCAGTGCAAATGGCGATTCTAAAAGAGCGCGCACTGGCACAGGGAAAGCGGATTCTGGTGGTAACACCCTGTCCTGCCCTAGAGGCAGTAACAAAGGCAAGTGTACCGAACTCAAAAGCAATGCATCCCCGTTGGATACAATGGGCTACATCCTTGACGTCTTCGGACTTTTGTTTTTGATTCTTCTCTTCAGACTCAGGAGTATTTGCAGTATGAATTCGTTCATCCTCCTCCTTTGTTTTTACTACCGCTTGAGGATTACAAATGTGTGATCTACACCGATGGTTCGGCGCAACCGGCCACTGGGTCCAAGCACGCTTATTCAGCTGCATGTGCTATTGTTGCGGGTTCCTTTGTAGATGGAAAGTTCAAATCCTCTGCAGTGCATACTCGCACACTTGGAGATAGTACCGCACAATTGGCCGAGCTGCATGCATTGCTACTTGCACTTGAGTTCGCTTCTCAGGATGAGACCACTCTTATTGTATGTGATTCTTTTTACTGTGTACAATCTTATAATGACAATCTGTTTTTCTGGTCGAAAAACGACTACAAGGACGCAAAAGGGAGCACAATTAAGCATAAAATGCTTTGGGTTCGAGTGGCAGAATTGCAACAACGTCTGCCCCTCACACAGGTGGTTCACACCTTAGGCCATCAGCGGGTGGGCGCACACGCTATTGGTAACGATCTGGCAGATGAGGCTGCCCGTTCAGCAGTAGTCACGTGTTCAGTAGCAGCGGTTACCAGGTCCATGTCTAAAATAGACCCTGTTATATTAGCAGCTATTGCTGCAACCAAGGAAGGTAATAATTACCCTACAGGTTTCCCTTCCAAGTATTCTTACACATTAAGTCCCGATCAGGTTCCTTATGTAACTATACCTGACGTTGGAGATCGGCTGATCCCCAACGCGGACCGCAGGAGTGCTTTGATATCAGCTGCACACGAAGGCATGGCTTCTGCTCATGCAGGTGTGTCAGCTACGGTTTCCATCTTGCAGCAGCGTTATTGGTGGCGTGGGTTATATAAAGACACCCGTGCTTTTGTGCTTTCTTGCGACGTTTGTCAACAGATTAAGCCTTCCATGGTAACACGTCCACCACAAACACCGCTCTGCATTGCTAACAGACCCTTTGGGTGTGTTTACTTGGATCACTGCGGTCCATTCTCATCAGACACTGCCTATAAATACATCTTAGTGGCAGTGGACTCGTGCACACGGTTTCTCTGGGTCTGGCCACAACGGAGTGCTGACGCCCGAAATGTAATCAGGGATTTGCGTGTCTTTGTGGGAATTTTCGCATGCGGCACCTTCCATTCGGACCAAGGTCCAGCGTTTGCCTCTAGGGCTTACAAGGATGCAATGGCTTCGCTTGGGGTGCGGGTGAAATTTTCGTCTCCGTATAGGCCTGAGGGCAACTCTATCGTTGAACGAATGAACCGTGACTTAAAGCAATCCTTAACAGCTAGGGTTATAGGTACTGGCAGGAACTGGCTGGCCCATTTGTATACCGTTCAGCGTGCACTTAATAATCTCCCTAGAAGACCTCTGGGTGGGCGGACCCCATACGAAATGCTCTTTGGCATAAGAATGTTTGTGCCTGACCTTGAGGGTCCAGACATCGCGGCGCAATCCGCCAAGTTTGATGTAGATAACCATTCTGCTATGTTACAGGACTTACAAGAAGCCCGAGACAAACTTGCAACTACACATTTGCCTTCAGCCACAGATCCTGCGTTGCAGATTCCGGTAGCCGGCTGGCTTCCAAAGGTTGGAGAACTGGTTCGAGAAAAGGTTGAAAACAAAAAGAATTCGGCCCCTCTTTTCGTGCACCGGTTCCAGTTCTTGGCCTGAAGGGAACACGTACAGTCATTTTACCACCGCTTCCTGGTCGCAAAGAGAACAGATACATCTCAGTTGAAAATGTCAAGCTACAGCGCCTGGCCGATCCTGAATAGTGTCACACCAGCGGTCTCTTGTCCTGCCATTTATCGGACATATGTTCATAGTCCATCTGCACGAACGATCGCTGATGCTGTAATTGAGATGGTTGATTTGCCTGAAACTACGATTGATCCCCAACTCTCCACCAATATCGACGAGGACGAGTATACTTATCCTGCATCAGAATCGGTGGCACATCAACCAACAACGCCACTAAGCCCGACTCGTTATTCCTTTGATTCGGATTCCACATCTTCAAAAGTTCCATCCAAGTTCAGTATTTTTATATCCTGGTTTAGAGACAATTTTTTGATTCCCCCTGGACATACATCTGGTTGGTACTTTTCTTGATATTTTTGTTCATGTCCATTGGCTTTGTCACAGTGTTTTTTCTACTAATTAATGGTCACTATTTACCTGAACGCTCTGCTGTAGACTATGTTTCTGGAACTTTGGCTCCTCATTCCTCGTCTCACATCATGAAGCGTGACCACACATTTGTGAACATTTCAGCTTTCCCAGTTGCTGATGGCATCGTATGGGATGCAGTGAATTATCAAATCCATGGTCCGACGGAAATTATTAATGTACCTAATGTCCTTCGTGTTTCAATGGGTGATGTAGTACAAAATAATATTCATTCTGATGATTGGGATGTGCATGCCGTTGAAGCTTTGTTTGCCGATTTAAAATATTATGCATCTTTTAATGCTGAAGATTTATATATGAATTCCGCTAATTATGCCGATTTGTATTGTTACCAACATTGGGGTACTCATTTTCTCCATAAGCCCAGTGCCCTGCGTAGTTCTGTTAACTATACCCAATGGGAACATTGTCCAAACCCCTTGCCAGGTAGCTCTCAAACTTTACGAAATAAGTTTAATTATTTTACTGATTTTAATCGGTCGAACCCTGCATCCTATTATTTTAGACTAAATAACACATCAACTCAGAAAATTATGTTAACACACACCAAATTGCTTTATTCAGGTTCCTTTCTAAGTGCCCTAGCTGTGGGTGGTTATGAGTACTGGGATAATACAGTGGATTTAAAATCTATTTGGGGCTCCAAGCCATGGCAGGTACAGGGAACCGAGGCATTACACCGTGCTTGCCTCATCCCCACACAAATTATGTTCCTCAATGTCTCCATCTATCAGACTACATGTTGGGGCTTAGCAACCACTAAACAATTGAATACTCCATCAATACCATCCCTGTCGAGTTTTCCCAATGAAAGCTCACGATTCAATATGTCCCTCGTGTCCCTGCAGGCTCTGTTACAGAATAATTCGTTTAATGTTTCTGAGCTAGTGCAGTCACCCTGGTTGGTATGGCCTACATCATCTAATGCATGTCAAATGCGTTTTCACGATTCTGGTGCTAGCTACACACAGAATAGGCCTGATCCGAGGTTTACTGATGCCCGTACTGTCACTACATACTCTGTTGGTAAATTATGCAAACAATGGCTGCAACATTCGTCCCTTGATTCTGTTAAACAACATTTGTCCCTCCTTACAGGCAATATTGATCTGTCCGACTTTGTTTTGGGACCTCGTGGTCCCCGACCTAAAAGATTCATTTATGAGACATATAATGAACTCTGGAAGCTATCACAAATGGAAGCTGCTTCCCGTCTTCGGGAAATAGATCAAGCAAATTTGGAAAAGGTGCTTGCTGTTGTTGACAATAGTATTAATACCCTGTCTTCTCGCATTTATACTTTAGAGAATATTGTGTCCTCTGTTGTCGATATTGTACAAGATGATGTTTCTGTGTTATATCATGGTCAGAATCAATTGCGCTCAGTTATGCAGTTTGCATGGACTTTACAAACGCTTAAGTTAGGTAAAGTGCCTTGGCATTTTTTGAACACCTCTGCCTTGTTTCTACCTTTTAACTTAACTGACAAACAGCAATTTATGTCCATGAAAGATGCAACTTACACTCTATTACATATCGAAAAGATGGATCCTTTGCCGTTCTCTGTTGCAGAACTCGATTCTGCTGTGTGGCTAGTTCATGGGGTTATCGCTTTACCTTTTTCCTTATTTGAATTTGACTCGTGCATGAAACATTACCCTGTGGGCCGTTACCAGCCCTTGGGCAGTGCTTTCCTGCATGAACTTTGGTCCTTGCCTTTCATGTATAAATGCCTTCGGGACGGCAAGGAAGTCTTTCTCACGGGGGAGTACTGCGACTCGACTATGGGTCATTCGCTTATTTGTAAACACATTAAATTGCATGGCTCATGTAGCGTTTCCTCTCCTAATCTTGCTTGTGTGCTGAAAGGTATTCCTGCTCCTGTTATTTCACCTACTTTCACTCTCCTTTCCAATGGTAGTTATTTACTTTTAAATAACGAAAACTGTTGTGGCCTGCAGGCTGGCATTCCTTACATTGTAACAGTTTCGCACAGGGTTGTCTGCTGCAAAAATGTGCTTTTTCCTCCCCCTCATGGCAAGGTTGATATCTCTATTTGGCCTTCCATCCCTACCATGGAAGCAGATTTCAATAGACTGAGCAGAATAAAGGCACTATTATTAAACGAGGAAGTTATGCTCACGTCCGCCCGGGAGACATTCATTCTCCAGGTGGCGAGTACCCACAGTGAAATACAGGCCCTTTTAAACACTAATCTCCCCCAACATTTTGGGGAGTTAATACATCGTATTTTTAACGCATCTAACACTGAAGGCCTAGTACACTTTTTTAAGGTCGTGGGGTCGGGCTTGGTGTCCTCCTTCCAAACTATTTTTGGTGTCATCCCGGCTTTCATACATTCTATTTTTTCCAGTGTCTTTGGCGGTTTCCCATTGATCCTCGCTTTAGCGGCTGGTGTCTTGCTCTTAATTTGCTTTCTGCGCAATGGCTGCTCCCCGATGGGACCTGCTCGATCCAGAACGCCTCCAGCTGCTCCGTGAGCGACTTTTGGCCGGTTTTGGTGTCTTGCCATTGGCGACACTGAGTGTGTCATATACTCTTTCATTTCGCTTTGCGTATTTCACTTGCGTGCAACCTGTGATGACTTGTGTCCGCTGTCCTTTCACCTGGACTCTGGATTATTGCCTCTCCAATTCGTCATTGTCTGTTCCGGATTTTGTTCAGTTGATGGGTCCCTTAGAGGCCCATGAGCAGGACTGTTCCGTTGCTGGCTGTATGGCGCGTGCGGCTGCACTGGGGATTTTGGCGCAATGGGATATCTGGGCGGCTGCCCAGGATCTCCTACAACGAAGCTGTTTCGATTATCACGCAAGCTGTCCCGCATTGCTTCTGGATGCTCCCTTTGCTGAGGAGCATTCCTGCTCTTTGATCTCATGGATTGGATGGCATCTATGTTTTTTGACGATTCCAATGATGAACTCTTGGAGGGTATGGCTTTTTTCTGCACTTACACTTTCATGGATTGACCTGCCCTTCGCCGTTTGGGCGCTCCCTGTGCTCCAACAGCTGTGTTTTTCCTCTGATGGGCCTCTGTCCTGGCCGCTGGACTGACCAGGGGAGGGTGTCTTGTGGATTGTTACCTGCCTTGTTATGTTGGCCTAGGCCTGGCTGCCATGCTGCTTTTCTTTGCGCACGTTACACTGAGCCGGGTCTCCCTCGCCCTTTGCTCGTGCCAAGTTCTTTTGCACTGTCTGCATTTTCTGTTGTTCACCTTTTTGGGCTCAGTCTGCACAAACATGTACAAGGTCGCATAACAATGTATTTTGGTTCTTCCTGATATGGCCAGTCTCGCGCACCCAGACATAACATTAGGTGCAATTGCCATGAAGAATTTGGTATGCTTTTAATACTGTGGTTTACTAGCGCTTAACACACTTGGAGAAATCCCTTTCAGTGAGAAGAGCTATGATGTCCTGCTGATGTAATTCTGCATCTAGAGACTGAGGTATGGGGGTTCGCTAGTCAAAGCCCAGAGGTCTTCTATTATTATAATAAACTATCTTATTGCAAGGGGAGGGTGGTAATGTTATTTATACGTTTATCCACTGAGCTCTGAGATGCTTTCCCTGTTTGTATTCTATGGAATTGTAACCATGCTGCTTATATTAGTCATATGCATTATGCTATTAGTACTGACACGTGTACTGTACATTAGAGCACGTAAGTTGGAATAAACATTTTAACCTATCCAGTGTCTCTTCCTACGCATCTTGTGGACAAGTACGAGTGAGTGACGAAAGAGTGTTCTTGCTTCTGCGAGTCCTGAGATAAAGATACCGTGTTCTGGGTTGTCCAAACATTAGTACTTGGGTGCTAATGGGATGCTAAGCTAGTTGGGTTGGGGTTTTTGGGTGCTACGGTATATGGTGGCAAACCACTGTATTCCGGGGTCCCATTATCCTGTGCATAGCTCTGTGTATGTGCAGAAACCTTATGACAGTGGGGCCCGCCAGCACTGCGTGATTACTGTGTGTGCCCCTCTAAACCATGGACCCCAGCTCCGGGTCTCAATACATTTCCATGCAATCCTTCAGCGTACATGTGTTATTATCATGTGCACTGAGGCTAGAAATCAAAAATATTCAAGAAAACTTGGGGCAGGGTTGCAGACTCTCCAGAGCCATGCAGGGGACATTTCCATCCCAACTTCCCTGTACGTACTTACTTTGATGATATGTTGGTTGTCGCTGTTCTGGAAACAACAGTATTGCAGGTCGATAAAAGCACTTGATATAAAGGTAGAACGCATTTTAGTCATGGAAGGTTCCCCTCCATTCTTTAAATGCTATATTAAAATCGTCCTTGGTTAACACCAATTTGGTCTTCATGCACAAAGCAAGGAAGAAGAGGTAAAAGTATTATTGCAATAAGATTAACATAGATACAAGTTAGAGTTCACCTTGTCTTTTGCCCTATTGTAAATTCTGCATTCATTCAAAAAAGGTTGACAGAGTGCACACCAGTTGCTTTCTTTTATCAATTTTTATCAAACTATGAGCAAACCTGGATTAACTTGCCGTATTATTGGTATATATTATCGCTAGAAAGCGCTATGGCCTTTATCCCCCAAGCGAAGACAGCTGGCATGCCACCCCCGGACTCAACCGGCGCCAACGGCTCTACCCTTTAGCCACTGTGATATTCCCAAGAGGATCCTTTACTAACTGAGTGCGCACCAATTCACAACTCCTAACCTTAATCGGGTGTAAATTACCCCCCTCGGACCTCGGCTTCACGAGCGCGCAGTGCACCTCATCCTTCAGCCCTATCACTGTGAAATGCACTTGTTTGCGCTTGTGAACACAGAGGCAAGCACTTGTGAAAGCGTATTGTTCAAATTGGAGATATTCCCTTGAGAAGCAGGAGTCAGGCAGCCACATCATGTAGATACACAGGTCGTAGGTTTATTGTAGAAGCAAATTTATAAGCAGGGCCACTGGAGTTATGTGGCAAAGGACGACCAAAGTATGCAGCAGGTTGATTACACAGCAAGAAAAGGCAAATATAAGGAATAATGTGGCATATTCCATAGTAGTATCATTTATCTATTTTATCATTTTAATGCACATTAATATTTTCAAAGTAAAGGTTTAATAGCAGTAGAACCACTCTGGCTATAAATATGATGATCAGCAACGGAAAAAAAACGAGGGTCTAAGTGTTCTCGTTTATTTGGAAACTTTTCATCTGTGCGAGCTAAAATTAGTTTTTGTTGACATTTTCAAGTTAGCAAATGGAGGGTTATGTGTCAATGTGGTAAATCCATTATCCATAATTATGCGGAAAATGCTGCATTTACAAAATTACATAATTCCAGTGGCGCTGGTTGTAACTTACTTGTTTTTGGCTTTTCTTGCCGCATAATTTAGTCAACCCTGATGCATGCTTTGTTGCTCATAATGAAGGCAAAAGTAGGATGTCCCGTCTGGAGCAGCATTCGCCCTATGCAGCTCATTAACACTACATGCCAACCCAGCCACACAGTGGCACACCAACATCCCAACTGAGTTATTTACAGTGGCTTTGCATGGGTGTTCTCATGGCGCAAAGCAACAAAAAGCATTTAGTCGATATACTGACCATTAAAAAGGCCTAAAAATGCAGCGTTAGTTGTGTATCAGCGCACAAGTGCTTGCGCAATCCTAGTAAATCTAGGCGCATGACCTAAGAAGCTTGGCCGAGCAGAACAAGAAAGGCATGGGAGAGACAGGTGATTATACTGCACCTACTCACCTGTGAACGGACAGCTTTGCAATTAGGAATGCAAACCTGTTTGCTATATGGTAGTAAATCAGCACAGCTTTAGTCTTATAACGTGACTGATGACGGACTGTGTTCTTTCATAGCGCCATTTTGTTTGTTTAAGGCTTTCAATGGTCTTAAGCACATAGCTACGTGTGAGGTTATGTCAGCACTGTGGACGTCAGTGTAATAACCTAATGTTGAATTTTCCTGCAAACAGTGAAAATACTCCCTCCAACCACCCGCTCCGCACAGTTTGTAGTAACACAGCCCTAGTTGGGGTCGATAGCCAACATTCCTGGTCTCCGGTGCCACTGCACCTGCTGCACTGTTCGTAGATGCGCCCCAGATTCTTAGCTCAATCAAGGTAAGAATGGTGGAAGGGAAGTTAAGCCGGACATTTCAAGCACAAAAATTGGATCAAATTAGTGGGTGAGAATTAAAACCCAGCCCTGTCACTATGCTGCATAGTTAAATACATATAAGATCCTAATGGCGAGACCGATTGGCATTGCCAATGCTTGTTTCAATAACTAGCAGTATAATTTAGTGTGGAAATTCGAGCTGGCAAGACAGCTCAGTGTGCTGAATGCTCACTGCTGAAATCATATGTGTTTTGCAGGCGATGCAGGCTAATCCAGGATAAAGTATTGCATATTTGCTTCCTTCCGTACTTGAGTACCTTTAAATTGGTCAATAACAATCCCGGAAACGTACAATACTTAGAAAGAGCAAAAAAACTGTGGTATTAATTGGCATAAAATGCAGGTTGAAAATAGTGTTGAACTTTTACATAGTTTAAATAGTTGTGTGACATTTTGTTTCGTTTTTGTTTTATTTAATTTATTCTAGGTTTAGATTCTGATTTTTATTACTTTAGTTCATGTTCAGTTGCACATTCTACATGCTCTTTATTGCTATCAGCAATGAGATCATGAAGGATGTACTCCTTGTTATCACTTGAGATATTGCCAGTTTTGCAATACATTGTGTAATTTATTATTTCATATGTGTTATATTGTGTGATTCCTTCTCCAAAATTAAATAAAATTATGCAGCAACTTTATAGGGACATCATCACGGCATGATTATCTTTCCTTTGAGAATCGCCCACCTTTCCTCATCCATCATCAACAGTACATTTGTAAAAAATAAATATTTCCCAGGATTTTGAAACACTGATTTGGATTTGTTAGAAATGCGTTCCAAATTGTTGACTAATAGATTCCCCTAACTCCTTGGACCCCTTTCTCTAATCTGTATGTCTTCATTCCTCTTCAATTCAATTTGTTAGCCACTCATGTAACAAGAAAAGATAAGAGTGTAGTTCGTGACACGTCACTGGCACTGCTCACTCTCCTCATCCACCCTGGACAGGGGCGAGCAGTTATCGGGTGTCACTGTACTCTCCAGCAGTTCCTATGCGGAAGGATCCTGAACAAGACCCAGAATGGCAGCAATCAAGAACAGATCACGGCCACTTCAGAAGGTAAATGTGTGCGGGACCAAAGCATATTTAATTAAAAAAACATTGGCAAAGCCAATTGGTCTGCCATTTTGATAAATGAAAGCAGTTCTTCTTTGATTGGTAACCCTGTTTGTGTGGCTGGGTGGATTACTGAATTTGAAGTCAGAAAGATTTTAGTCTGACATTCTTGGTGTACTCCTAGATTACTAGTGAATCATTTAAGGGAAAACACATTGTAGATAGCTGCCCCGTGTGCACATTTTGTCATCTTGGAGTGGTTTTTCAAAAATCTTAAGAAAAAGCATTCTAAGATGGCCACTATGCAATTGCACACATGCATGCTTTAAGAAAAACATTTTAAGATGGATGTTATGTGCACACAAGTAGTGTGGCCATCTTGAAATAGCTTTTCATAACGAATAAGAAAAGGCAGCCTAAGATGGTCGCCGTGTGTGTCACATGTGCAGTCATTTTGGAATGGATTTGAAGAGCATTCAAAGAAGTCCACATGCTGATGGTTGGTGGAATGCGGACACCAAGTGAACTCTTGGGGCAGCCAACAATTAAAATGTTTTTTAAATAATGACAGCGGGTGGAAACGGGGATAGGGAACAGAGAAACCAAGTAAGACTAGAACGAGAGAAACAATGCACTGAAATGCAAAGTCTAGAAGTCAGCAGTGGAAAGATACAAGTCATCCAATCAAAAACCAAGGAAACCAAAATGTCCCTTGGGAGGGATACACACAAGAATAGCAAGGAAACCATTAAATCAGGATTTTAGAAATGAGTCTGAAAGAAAGTCATTTAATTATAAGCAAGGCGTTAACCCAAAGCTCAATCTAAGTCAATATTGGGTACACTGGTTCTGCTTGCCAAAATAGCCAGAGCTGTCTGTAGGTGAGACCTAAAAAGACATCAAAATGTTATAAGAATACATAGTTTGAAAGCTTCCAGGGGGCCCAGTTAGGTGGCATTTGTGTTAGCATGCCCTTGAGGTATCCAAACAAATTGCACAGTATAGGCCTGTGGTAAGAGGTGGGGGGAGGGATAGTGGTTGGTGATTTATTTTAATCTCATTCCAGGTGATGTACAAATATTACCAGGTAAAGTCTGCTCCTGAAGATTTGCCACCTGATCATTACAAATATATTAATTATGTAAATTACCTTTTATGTAGAGGAGATAAGGCATTTGCAGCTTTCCTTCCCTCCCACTCATAGCCACCAGCACCGGTCAAGCGGCCCGCATCATCTATAATGCTATCAACCATAACAGAAGGTCCATCTTCAGTCTTGAAAGTGCTAGGCCTTGTATTATGTCTATAGCAGTGAGACATTACATAACGCCTTTGTGGCTATAGTGTTAAAGACATAATTGAAGGTATTTAACCAAGCAAATTAAAAATAAGCCTTCTGTTATGTTTGATGATGTGATGCATAATGTGAGCAGCTGGGACCTTGCTGGTAGCACTGATTATTATTCAGGATTTAGAATGAGTGCAATACATAAACTTCTCCTTTTTGTAAAAGGGATGGCTGTACTACTAATTTACTTTAGTTTAGTTTTCAAACTTTAGATGTTAATGATGGCACACAGGGCAGAGAAGGGTAGCCTATCATGGGTCTGATGAACATAGCCACTATTCTTGTGTGACCATGAAAGAAAATAGGGAGGCCGATGTCAGAAGTCCCCTAATCAAACCAAAAGTCATAAGTTTAGAAAGAAATCTATGACAAAAATAAAGGTTTGTGAGGGGCAGAATCACAGCAAATTGGCTGGAAAGTGAGTGGTTAGCATCAAAGAAGCAGTTTGATATCAGATGTGCTGGTACTTGGCCAACAGAGAGAGTAGGAGTGAAAACCCCCAAATTATTATTTGAGTCTGGTATTAGTGTTTGACTGCTGTTGACCTCAGTAAGCTTGTGCTAAACAGTCCCAACACCAAGCAAAGTGTTCAGGTCTGGATATCTTCCGTCTCAGGATCTTGGATGAAATTTGATATGAGTAGCTAAGCTGATCTGGCATTGTAGACAGTTGAACAAACCACCACTAAATAATTACAGCTTATTTTGGTCCCTTGTGGACTTCAAAGTGTGCCAACAGTTTACCTATTCATGTGAGTCTGGGTGGCAGGTTCTTTAGTGTTACAACATGTGTGCAAAGCATTCTATACTGCCAGATGGAATTGTTGTGTAGAGCCTTGGTGACAACTAGTACTCTGTGGGTGACTGCGCTGAGTTGCCAATAGTGAAATCAGGACACTTGTATTGGGCGTGCCTAAAACAGAAGACGTTCAGCAGCAATGTAGGCAATGCAGAAGTCGTGTAAGGTCATGAGTTCAGACCACATTACTCCGTGGGTTGCTTGGGTAGACTTGATGGCAAGGTTGACATGGCTATATGTCAGGCTAGTTAATGATGGTTTATGTATCCTGAGTTTAAGGAATTTAAGGAATTTAAGGTTAATGTTTCTCCCAAAGGGTATGAGAGAGTCAAAACATTCATAAAGGAGCAGTCAGGCAGAAGTTTGGTCATTATGTCCATAAGTCAAAAATGTCACAGGAGGAGGTGCTTGTGTTATTGCTAGTTCTAACAGGAAAAGAGACTTTGGATTAGAGAAGGCTAGAATGGAACTGGATTAGCAACAGGTCAGGACTCATATTTTCAAATTCTACTAATTAACAGCAGGAAACAACAGTCTGTTTGAGTTGGAGCTTGACACTCAAAGTTCAAATGGAGGTGATGTAAAAGTTGTAGTGAAGATTAGATCTGTCTGAGGAGGTGTATCTCTCAGTGAGTCTACCCTTATGTGAAAGGGTACTGTTAGCCCTGTAGAAGGAAAGGCTGGCAACATCTAATCATTTTGGCCAATTAATGTGATTTCGGTGTTGTGGATCCACCTTTCATATCAGGTGAGGCGATGAATATTATTGGTTGTTTAAACCCTATGAGCTAAACATGAGAAGGCTGTTAGAGTATGACAGGCATAGTGTGTGAAGAGACAGACATGTGTCGGGAGTGGGAGAAACAACAGCAGAAGCAATAAGATAGGACTTATTGAGCAATTGCATAGTGAGCAAGTCAGTTGATTGGAGGAGGTAGTGATGAATGAGGAGGTGAGTTAGATCCTAATGCAGGATGGTAGCATCTGCAGTGAAATGGAGAAGATCAGGGGTTGCTGTCTGTGGTGTGAACATGATGTGAGGAAACTTTTGAAAATGTAGTAATATTTAATTTAAATGTTGCTGATAGGGCTGGGAGTTTAAATTCAGATTCAAATGTTATTACTAGGGCTGGGGAACTGGTGAGCCTCACAATACATTGAATTTAAAATAAAATGAATACAAATATTACCATGAAAGGGTGGAACTGCAGCTGCTTTGAGCATTTGGGGAAGTCCTGAACAGCAATGGACGGAGATTTTTTACTATTCCTGAAACACCACTTGAATTCTATTTCGTTCATGTAGTGTGGTCAAGGGAGTCAGTGCAGACATCAGATGTGTCAGTATAGAAGATTCATACTACTTATGACCTAAGCGGTTAAGACAGAAAAATTATGTAAAAATGTTTAATAAACTCCGAAGGGATTTGAAAAAAAGGTTTTGAGAAGGGCATTCCTGATGAAAGGGTTAAGGGGCTTTCCTCTGGAGGAAGAGTACATCACTAATGTCAGTAACCTAAGTGAAGGAATGGTTGCTGACATAGTGTTAGACAGTATAATGGCCTGCTAAGTAAGGAAAAAGGGAGAAATGCTAGAAGTGGAAAGGAAAAGAAGTGGCAGGTGTGGAAGGAAATGCACAGAAATAGGAAGGTGATTCCCCGGGAGAATTGTATCCATGGTTCAACAGCATTTGGAGATGATCAAGGAGTTAAGGAGAGAGACTAATGTATTCTTCTTGCTTAGATGGCATATAGAAAGGATGGGGCTGAGGGGTTACCCTTTGATGTCCCTAAGTGCAAAGCTACTAAATGCCTTCTGAACCTATAACACCCTGCTCGCTAGAGCATCTACAGGAGGCTTGGAACAGGTTGGATGGGGTAAGCCAGTGGGTAACAGATTGTTGAAACAGTTAAACTAATTATTTTGCTCTATATCAGGGATATACTTTCTATGGCAGGATGAAACTTTATTATAAGCAGAGGTGGCAACAAATTTGTCCAGTGTGGGTAAGTGGGGGGCATTGGTGTCTGTATAAACAAATGTGGTTATATTCATTGAATTGATGGTGATGAAGCAATGATGGTGATCCAAGGGGAGGCTGAACATATTAGAATTCATGTTGATAATAAAGCCTGTACTGGAGGTACAATAATATTTCTATTGACTGATGATATTAATGAAGTGTGAGCATATATTATGCCAATAACAGCAATAATATAAATGTGACTGAAATAAATGCATAGGACACAGTCATTTAAGCATCTCAGGGCTTTAACTAGAATCTGAGCTGGGCTTTGGCATGACAAAGGGGCTGGTACAATTGACAGTTCTTAGAAACACTATTTGATTCCACCGAGACTTTGAGCAGCTGATTTCTGTCTATGCCCTTGACTGAAGAAAGCACGTTTTTACATTTCAGTGAGAACATAAAGGGCCTCATTTAGATGTCAGTCGGAAAGCCTCCAACCACAGGTCAGAGGCTTTCGGACCGACATCCATGATTTAAACTCCAACCGCCTTATTACAAAGAAGGCGGTCGGAGTTTCAACCTTAAACCGGACGGTCACACCAACTGGCTTCCAACGGGCTCAGTCCGAAACTGTTTATAATCCCTAGCGGACAGAGTTTCCACCGTCAAGATTATGATGTCGGTTTCCAAAAAGCTTTCCATGTCGGGCTTTCTGACATTGAAAGCCTGTCAGGAAGCGACTTTGGGGGCCCCTAGCAGGGCCCCCTTCCCTCTTCAGCCTCCAGTTGCTGGCCTGGGGGGTATCTATGGTGCCCCCTGTAAATCTCTGCACCGTGTGGCAGGCAGCATAAGGTGCCTGCAACACGGTGCAGGGATTTACAGTAACTCTCATTTCTCTAGGGGAGCTTGTGCTGCGGCCGATTTCCGACCACCGCACAAGTTCACATAAGGAAATGGGAGTTTGCGACCGCACCATGTGCGGTCGCATAGTAGTTGCCGTTTTGGACCGCCAACCCAAGGTTGGTCGGTTTCGAAACAGCAGAGATGTCGATCGGAGGCAACTGCGACCGACATCATAATCTGGCTCAAAATGTTTGCATTGAGTTCCCTCTCACAGGGGTTTAGAGTCAGAAGTACCTTCTTCCACTAGATAACAAAAGAGGTGTTGAGTACAATGCCAACTTAGGAGAAGGTAATTCAGCATGTGGATGTCATTCTGGCATCCATATCACCTAGAGACCCATACATTAAAGTATTAGGGAGATCTCTGTTCCGCTTAAGAGAAATGATACAGGCGGAGAGGTTGCATTAAATGATGAATATGGCATTTCCCAAATAGTGCCATCTAACTTCACAGTACTCTGACGATCCTGGACAAAATATTGGATTAGAAATACCAACTTTCAGAAATATCAGAGAAAGAATATTGTGATACAAAAAAATTGTGATGCCCAAATATCGTTGTCAAGAATATCGATTTTCCAGTAATATTGGTTCAATATTTTCATTGATGTTAATATCGTTTTCAATAATATTGTTGAAAAAATATTGTGTTTTTAATTATCTTTATGTGTGTTCATATACTAATTTTATGTGTTACTATTGGTTGTATAATTGCTAATATTTTTAAATATAGTTTGTAATTGTAAGTGATTTATAAGTTGTTAATTTCATTGCTAATAATAATTTATATTGTCATAGCGGGTTGCTAAGTTTGTAGGGGTGTAGGACAGGATGTTAATTAATGATAATTAATTAAGAATCGATTATTACCTAATTAATTTATTAAGAATTATTTAAATTATTATTAATGATGTAAAGTGTGTAATAATTGTAGTTTTTTAAGATGAATATTAGGTGCAGGCTGCTGGGCTTGTGGGGTATAGGGTGGGAAGCTAATTAAGTAATAATGAATGAACAATGAATTATTAATATGTAATAGTAATTAATTAATTGATTTTTAATTATGTAAAATGTGTAATAATTGTATTCTTTAAGTTATATGTTAGGTGCAGGCTGCTGGGTTTGTAGGGGTATAGGGTGGGAAGTTAATTAAGTAATAACAATTAACTAATAATGTGTTATTAATTGTTTAATTGATCATTATGTAAGTTGTATAATAACTGTATTTTTTAAAATTATATATTAGGTGCTGGCTGCTGGGTTCACAGTGGTATAGAGTGGGAAGTTAAATAGGTAATGCTGACTGCGTTAAATTAGAACATGGCGATAAGATTGGTTGGCTGGCCTACATTAGAAAATCCTTTTAAGCCCTTTGCATCTCACACCTATTCCACTTACCTTGTGAAATTGACGGCTACGCGAGGACCCTTATACGCTCCCACTTCCAAAACAACAGGGATTCAAAAAGGGCTAATTGGTTTCAGGACATGAACACTGTACACCATTACATGGAAATTACCTCCACCGAAAGTCCCACACCACACTTAGGGGTCGATTCCGATCTCGGTCGGAGGCGCACCCAATACCATTCGGTCGGGAAAAAAGCCATGCGAAAGCCAGTTTCCCGACCGATCCGTACAGCACACCGAACGAGCAAGTACGATGCGCACAACAGCAAAAATTCCGGCCGAGCCGTACTCACCCAAACCAGGTCCTGTTCTCCGACCGAGGCGAATACGGAAACGCCGAATCGAGTCGCACGGAAGGGAAAATGCAGCCCCGTCCGGCCGGACAAGTACGATGCGCTTTCCGTACGCGCGCCGAACCCGTCGCTACGCACGGCACGTCAAAGCATCCGGGAGAGGCGCACATAAGCTCCGAATTGCGCCACAACACGATCCACGGCTACGAGACGAACACAGCACAGACGAGGACGACGCGAGCGACGAGGACGAAGCGAAGCGACGAGGACGAAGCCAAGCGACGAGGACGACGCGAAGCAACGAGAAGGACGAACGACACGAACCAACCATGAATCCCTTCGTCCCGATCATACCAATATTCTACATCTACTACCGGAACAGGCACGGACGCGTACGGCGCAGAAGGTAAGTCAGACACCAACCACAAAACACATACAACACGTACACGACACATCACACACATACACTGGGAATCTGAATATACTTGCAACAGCAGCACCATAGGGGCGGGATGCCCATCACCAATGCCACATATGCACACAGGGGCCTGAATGCGCGCCACCACCCCAACCCAGGGGGGCTGGATGCCCACCACCACTACCACCCTTAGCCAGGGGGCAGGATGCCCACCACTACTACCATCCTTAGCCAGGGGGCAGGATGCCTACCACTACTACCACCCTCACCCAGGGGGGCAGGATGCCCACCACTACTACCACCCTCACCCAGGGGGGCAGGATGCCCACCACTACTACCACCCTTAGCCAGGGGGCAGGATGCCTACCACTACTACCACCCTCACCCAGGGGGGCAGGATGCCCACCACTACTACCACCCTTAGCCAGGGGGGCAGGATGCCTACCACTACTACCACCCTCACCCAGGGGGGCAGGATGCCTACCACTACTACCACCCTCACCCAGGGGGCAGGATGCCCACCACTACTACCACCCTCACCCAGGGGGCAGGATGCCCACCACTACTACCACCCTCACCCAGGGGGGCAGGATGCCCACCACTACTACCACCCTTAGCCAGGGGGCAGGATGCCTACCACTACTACCACCCTCACCCAGGGGGGCAGGATGCCCACCACTACTACCACCCTCACCCAGGGGGGCAGGATGCCCACCACTACTACCACCCTTAGCCAGGGGGCAGGATGCCTACCACTACTACCACCCTCACCCAGGGGGGCAGGATGCCCACCACTACTACCACCCTCACCCAGGGGGGCAGGATGCCCACCACTACTACCACCCTCACCCAGGGGGGCAGGATGCCCACCACTACTACCACCCTTAGCCAGGGGGCTGGATACCTACCACTACTACCACCCTCACCCAGGGCGGGCTGGATGCCTACCACCACCCTTAGCCAGGGGGCTGGATGCCTACCACTACTACCACCCTCACCCAGGGGGGCAGGATGCCCACCACTACTACCACCCTTAGCCAGGGGGCAGGATGCCTACCACTACTACCACCCTCACCCAGGGGGGCAGGATGCCCACCACTACTACCACCCTTAGCCAGGGGGCAGGATGCCTACCACTACTACCACCCTCACCCACGGGGGGCAGGATGCCTACCACTACTACCACCCTCACCCAGGGGGGCAGGATGCCCACCACTACTACCACCCTCACCCAGGGGGGCAGGATGCCCACCACTACTACCACCCTCACCCAGGGGGCAGGATGCCCACCACTACTACCACCCTTAGCCAGGGGGCAGGATGCCTACCACTACTACCACCCTCACCCTGGGGGGCAGGATGCCCACCACTACTACCACCCTCACCCAGGGGGCAGGATGCCCACCACTACTACCACCCTTAGCCAGGGGGCAGGATGCCTACCACTACTACCACCCTCACCCAGGGGGGCAGGATGCCCACCACTACTACCACCCTCACCCAGGGGGGCAGGATGCCCACCACTACTACCACCCTCACCCAGGGGGCAGGATGCCTACCACTACTACCACCCTCACCCAGGGGGGCAGGATGCCTACCACTACTACCACCCTCACCCAGGGGGGCAGGATGCCTACCACTACTACCACCCTTAGCCAGGGGGGCTGGATGCCTACCACTACTACCACCCTCAACCAGGGGGGCTGGATGCCTACCACTACTACCACCCTTAGCCAGGGGGCTGGATGCCTACCACTACTACCACCCTCACCCAGGGCGGGCTGGATGCCTACCACCACCCTTAGCCAGGGGGCTGGATGCCTACCACTACTACCACCCTCACCCAGGGGGCAGGATGCCCACCACTACTACCACCCTTAGCCAGGGGGCAGGAAGCCTACCACTACTACCACCCTTAGCCAGGGGGCAGGATGCCTACCACTACTACCACCCTTAGCCAGGGGGCAGGATGCCCACCACTACTACCACCCTCACCCAGGGGGCAGGATGCCCACCACTACTACCACCCTCACCCAGGGGGCAGGATGCCCACCACTACTACCACCCTTAGCCAGGGGGCTGGATGCCTACCACTACTACCACCCTTAGCCAGGGGGCAGGATGCCCACCACTACTACCACCCTTACCCAGGGGGGCAGGATGCCCACCACTACTACCACCCTTAGCCAGGGGGCAGGAAGCCTACCACTACTACCACCCTTAGCCAGGGGGCTGGATGCCTACCACTACTACCACCCCCACTCATAGGATGGACAATGCATGACACAACAAGCACACCACAACCTAGGGAATGCAAGATTAAGACATCCCCCCACCACCATGACAAGCGTGTGAGCAGGCTGTGTCAAATGCCTACAACACCGAACATGACATTGAACATACAATGTGACCCCCTAGCACATGTGCCACACATATATGTGTGTGGCACCCACAATGCAAGCAGCCCATGACCATTGTGGCAATGGGGCCTAAACCCCCATCATCACAGTGACCAAAAGGCAAGTGTGGGGTCCATAGCTGAAGCACATTTTGACCATTGTGGCAATGGGGTCTAAACCCCCATCATCACAGTGACCAAAAGGCAAGTGTGGGGTCCATAGCTGAAGCACATTTTGACCATTGTGGCAATGGGGTCTAAACCCCCATCATCACAGTGACCAAAAGGCAAGTGTGGGGTCCATAGCTGAAGCACATTTTGACCATTGTGGCAATGGGGTCTAAACCCCCATCATCACAGTGACCAAAAGGTAAGTGTGGGGTCCATAGCTGAAGCACATTTTGACCATTGTGGCAATGGGGTCTACACCCTCATCATCACAGTGACCAAAAGGTAATTGTTGACAAAGAAAGAGCTGCAACTGCCAAACTGCATGGATCATTCCTGGTCACAGAACCAAAAACTCATCTGTGGCAAAGTAGTGTATGTGTCCCATTGCAACATAAATTGGGGGAGCCAAATACTGCAGTGCAAATGAAACATTCCTTTGGCCATGTGCAGACAAACAACACCCATGGGGGCTGAGACCGTCAACAGTCATCAATGACACAATGACAGAAGTGACCATCAGAATGCAGACCCACATATTTGCACCAATGGGCACACAAATGCAGATACCCTGTGGAGACAGCAGATGTGAGGTGAACAGATACCATACCATGGCAGCAATGGGACACACAAACCATGATCACTGTGCTGACCGATGACCTAGGAGTCCCAGGGACAGCAGGGGAAACACACCAAACAACATACAGCCAATGGCACACCCAAGATATGCCAATGCAGTGGTGCAGATGCACAAACACAAACAGGCAGACCAACACTGTCATCATACACAGCAGGTGAGGGGTGGGGGTGCCAGTGTCCCCAGGCAACAACACAACACATGAGGAGAGCTGAATACCAATCATACAGATGTGCATACACTGCCACACTAAGGTAACTCATGGATCCAAATCCCCTATGTGGGCAAGCAGGCATTGACAGGTGAGAGGGAGCACAAAACACACATGTCACACAGGCACGTAGGAACAACAACTGACACAGCAAGTCACAGACACACCACAGCACCACCCCCAGGGCCCCCACAATGTGGTGACCCTGGGCTGAAGAAAAATACCACTGTGATGACAAAGCTAAATGTCGTTCACACTGTGAACCACAGTCAGGTGTCCTGAGCAACTAACTACCATCACACCTACACAAGCACAAATCAATCAGCATGGCCAGTAAGCCAAGGCCAACATGGAGGCAGGGGACTAGCCGGGCAACAACTCTCATCTGCACACACTCAAGACCACACCCTCGACCTCCAACAATGTGCAGCAGTGAAGTACACATGCACTGGTGACATTGCACATGCACCCATTACTATTCCAGGGTGGTGGGTGGGAACCAAGGTGTAGAAACACATCACACATGGACACTCAACAAGACTCCTGAATGTCTGACACACTGCACACTACGCTGTACATGGACATGACGGCAATACCACACCGACCAATGGGATCCCAGCCACAGTCACACACCAATGAAGAAGCCAAGGTCACCCACAAAGAACACACATAGACAACAACCAACATTGCAGCCCGGACCCTAAGGAGTGCCAGCAGTCACACACACAACGTGTCACAATCACTGAAAGATAACACAAACTGGAAATCACATGACAGGGGCAAACAACAAGTGCCAAAGGGAAACCTGACTGTGACCCATCTGCGTCAGCACACAAACTCTGCCCTGACAGCAAACACACCTATGGGTGACACCCTGATGACCAGTAATGTGCCATGCACCCACATCACAGAGAACACAGGGAGAAGACTTTGGGGGAACATAGCTCAAGTCAGCAAGCATCACAAACAGGTACAACACTAGGGATCACAGCATGCGCAGATGAATGGAAGTGAACACACAGACATGCACATACAACACACACCTTGGGCGCAGGCAATGTCACACGTGTACACACTGCCATGAGGGGACTCCACTCCTGTGTGAGGAAAGCTGTGCCATATGTTGCCTCAGTAGGGCCCCATCATGTCAGCTGAGCACTTGGTCACACAATCAACAATTAGCACCAAATGAGGGCTCCCATCACATCAGCCTGGTCATGGATGTGCCAACGGAATCATCAGCACAGATCCAACACACTTGTATAGCAATGTTGCACTGACTACACGGATGAGTCCCTCCCCATTGATGCCCAAACCTGCATGTCCACTGGAGATGGCAACACGGTCAGGGAAGTAGACAAATGCAACGATGGCAGGCACAACAGATGTGCAGGGGTGGAAGCCACAGATATGAAATTGCCAATGTAAGTAGGAAACCCATTGCCAAATACTGAACACATGACACCCTCAGATGCTGCTATTGATGACATGGATACACCACATGATAGGACACATTCCCCCTGGACCACATGGGTTCCTGCACAGTAACACTTCATAATCATGAGACCAGATATCACCATCACTGCAGCAAGGGCATGGTTAGCTGCACCAACAACATGTACATCTGAAGCATGAGCACTAGAGAAAAGAAAGTTGCTTTATTCAGCATATGTGTTGAGGCCAAACGAAGTCCTGAAAAAGAGCAAAGGCCAATGGCCAGTCCATTGTCAAAGTTCAAACAGGGTGACACTGGCAGATGTCACCCTACGCATGCCTGCACAATACCAGGGACAATCCACTAGGAGGGGCAACCGGGGGGCAGGCCAGGCACCGCAGGGACAGGATCAGGGCTCACCAGGGGAGTCAGGGAAGGGGTGGTGGGTGCTGGAGAGCCACTGACAACTGCAGTGGAGGTGTCTGACATGGTGTGTGCCGGCACAACTGGGGGGCATGACACAGATGTCGTGGGTGCCGGCACAACTGCAGTGGACCCTGCAGATGGGGTGGACAGGTCCGCCACTGCAGTGCCCAAGTCAGACAGGGCGGTAGTGGACTCCACTGCAGTGCCTACCTCCAGGGGAGGAGAATGGGGAACAGGCAAGGTGGGTTGGACAGAGGGGGGACACCCTCACCACATCAGTGGCACAGACAAGCGCAGCGGGGGTGTGGTGCTGGGAGAGCAAGTGGCAGGGGGAGAAGGCCGGAGCATCTTGGGGATGGTATATCTGTGGGTGGGGGAACCTGGGGCAGGGTGTGGTGGGGGCACCTGTGCAGTGGGGGCCTGAGGGATGGAGGACGGAGACCTTGTGCCTGAGCTGCAGGGCGGTGGCGGGGTCTTGCTCTTAGCACTCCGGGGGACTTGCGGGTGGGGCCTCAGTCCGTCTGCGCCTGGGGGAGGGTGTCCGGGGGCGAGGGGCACTCTGCTCCGTGTGGGTGGGCTTCCTCTTCCCCCGGGATGCTGGAGCAGCTTCATCGGTGGGGAAGAGGCCGAGGTCACAGAGGAAGAGCTGCTGTGACTTTGGGGTTGCAGGTGAGGCAAGGGAGGGTGCTTTGGAGGGAGAGGGAACTGAGGACTGCGCAGTGCATGTGGATGCGTGTGTGTGTTCCAGGGCCCCATCCCCTGTGAGTCTGGCTTCAGTCCCCTGAATGTGCGTGCGTGTGCGTTTTGTCATTGGCGTGTGTGTCAGTGTGCTGGATGTGTGTGTGCTGGTGTGTGCCAGTGTGTGTGTGCCTGGGATGGGTAAGGTGCTGGGGAGTGTGGATGGAGCAGAGGCAGGAGGGGTGAGGGACCGTTTGAGGAGGGACACTGCTGCCGTCAGGGAGGAGTCCATGGACCTATTGCCCCTCTGTAGGTCAGACATGCCCGATGAGATGCCCTCCATGAACGACACCAGCTGAGTCAACAGCGCGGTGTGCGCATGGAGGACACTCAGCATGGCTGTCTGCCCTACATGGAGCTGGCGAAGGAGGTACACAGACTCCTCACTCAGGGCAGCAGGGGACACAGGGGCAGGGGGTGCGGTGCCTGGCCCAAAGGAGACACGCTCCCGGACATGGGAGCCTCCACGGACCTGGGGAATGGGAGCCGATGGGAGGGCGGTGGTGGTGCTGGTGGTGGCGGGGACAGCAACACTAGCTGGGGTGTGGTGGCTGCTGACACCCGCCTCCACAAGGGAGTCATCCTCCGAGTTGCTCTGGTCCTCAGCTGAGGTGGATGCTGCTGAGGACTCCTCGGTGTGGCTCCCCTCGCCCTCCGTGCCACTGGGTCCCTCCGACCACTCCTCGGCTGCTGACCCAGTCTGGCTCTCCGGCTCCTCCTGGTCCGTGGAGCTGTCCCCTTCCGTGGCCGTGGATGTATCTGCAAACAATGGGGAAACAGACAGACATCAGTCACCTGCACATAACGCACACACCACTGTGAGCACAGCACATCACAGAGCAAGCCCTGGCATCATTAGTTGTACATTGCTAAAAGTGCACTAATTGAACAGGAGAAGTCAATTGTCAGTCTGATGCCAAGCATGGCACTCACATCCCACATGGCCTTGCACCCATCTGTCTGGTGTCTGTTGGATTGCAACACCCCAGTGTTGACACATGCACCAAGTACACAGTAGTTGGACAGTGCAGAGGACACGGTGTGGACACATCACAGCTCTTGCCACTGAGTCAGTACAGGTTTACGGATGTAAGGGATGCCCAGAGTCAAATAGGAAATGCATGTGATGCATACCAGCGACAGACACCATGATGCACCCATGTCCTGATAGCCAGCGCCACTATGGTGTGCATGTAGCACATGTCACTCCCCTGCAGGATCACCAATCAGTAGACACATGCCATGGCGGAGGCATGACTGCAAAGTCATACATCACTGTCTCAGTGATGTATGACTTTGCAGCCAGACAACAACACTCTGCACTGTGTCACAATAGTAGGTCATGGGGAATGCAAGTCCTGGAGCTGCACAAGTGCACATGTACATCCCCCCACAACACATCCTCTTAACCCTCATCTGTCCAGGTCATACCTATTGGACATATGGGAGACCTGTGACACTACCCTCTGAACCTGAGCCCCTCACACTCTGCTGTGCATGGGGAACAGCTACCTGAACTTCACATTTACATGCCCCAGTCTGCATGGGCAGCTGATCAGACACCTATGTGTCACACAAGTATCGTCTCCTATGGTCACATCTCCAGTGGCATGCTGAGCCCCTACCAAGAAACTCCACAGCAGTCCTGGCGACTAATCCACAGCACACTGACACAGAGGCAGACACCTGAGGGGCAAATCACTGTGCACAATGTGTCCACTGATACACGGGAGTGGGAGTACAGAGTGTATTGTATGGCCTGGAGTAGGCATGACTGTCCAGCCCCACATTAATGAGGGATGAGCCCTGGACTGTAGGCAGCTGGCTAAGTATGTGTGACACACGTCATATACATACTCCTGGGGCCCAAACATTGTTCCCACCCGCAGCATGGGTGTGTGCCAGGTACCCCAGCCACATGTGGTGGATCAGCTCAGCAATTGGACCACAGATCAAAGTAACACGCTGAATACATGTCAGAATACAGGCATTGTGTAAGCAATGGACCCACCCATGATGCCCACCACAGAGTCAGGGAAACAGATGCTGTCTCCCACCTTGAGTCAAGCAAACTGCAAGGACACAGTCCTAAGT
This sequence comes from Calotriton arnoldi, assembly GCA_963921515.1. Taxonomy (NCBI): domain Eukaryota; kingdom Metazoa; phylum Chordata; class Amphibia; order Caudata; family Salamandridae; genus Calotriton; species Calotriton arnoldi. The sequence goes on along the minus strand of CAWUFW010014529.1, from coordinate 151,201 downwards.
GACAGGATTCCCTGCATGTAAGGGCCACACCTGGGTATCAGATGAGGAGTGGGCAGTGCACAATAGAGGGACATGGCTCCTGGACAACATGACTGCTGTACTGTGGCAGTTCAACCTGGCCCGAGGAGGGCACATAACATGTTAGACAGAGTACACAGTGCAGTCTTTGACTCACCCCTCCTTGCTGCTCTCTGGCCTTCAGCTGCCCATCCAGGTCTGGAAAGACCACCGCCAGGATCCTGAGCATGTGGGGGTCAGGGTCCGTGTTCCGCCCCTCCTGCGAGGAGGCGACAGCTTCAGCTGGACCCGTGCAATCCTCCGGGTCCAGCCCCGAAGGTCCTGCCACCTCTTTTGGCAGTTGCGGATCCGGCGCTTGTAGACCCCCACGGACCGGACAGCCCGGACGATGTCCTTCCAGATCTCATGCTTCCGATGGGCAGAAGCCTGTCAGGATGACAAAGTGATAAGGACATTACTACACATGCAACATATCCGTGCATGACACAGTTGCATATACATGTCGCAATCACAGGGGCACATGGTGTACCCAGGCAGTGCACGGCTGCCCATGGACAGTTTTCCAGAAGTCACTACATGGTATCATAGCATGGGGAGTAAAACCCTGTTCAGAAGCACTGTCACTGCACCATACCTGTCCAGTGCAAGTCACTACACACTATGGGGGGTGACAACTACTCAGTGAGCCTGCTAGCCAGTGGTGTGCTGACTCTCAGCCTTGCTAGTCAGACAAAATGCACATTCAGAAAGGCAGTGCACAGAACACTCACCTGCTCCCCTGGTGTCCCATACAGCTTGCTGTACTGTGGAAGTAGGCTGTCCAGCAGGGCCTGGTTCTCTTCAAGGCTGAAGGCTGGGGCTCTCTCCACAGTACGTGCCATTGCAGGGTCCAGAGGGGCAGAGACAGCAGCAGTGCAGTGGCAGATGTCGTCCTGGAGCATGTAGTGCAGGCAAGTGGGCTCTCAGGGGAACATGCAGCAATATATATGTGCTGGAGAGGCAGATACTGTCCCTTGTGTCCAAAGTGATAGGTCCAAGTCGTTTGCATCTTCTGAATCTGGCCAATCCATGGAATAGCAGCACCAAAACACGCCCACAGCATCCTTCAAAATTTCAAATTCATGACATACATGATTTTGCAACATTGTTGTGGGTGACCAACTGATTTTCCAGCAACCGACTCGTTCGAATATTCGAAAACGCGTCCGTTGCCAGGCAAGCCCATTGTCAATGGGTGCGCACCGATCGGTCCATTGAGGTACAACGCGCACAGGGGTACAACGCGTACCCGCACACATTGAATGCAATGGGCCGGCCGGAGGCACCGATCGGTCCATTGCAGTACAACGCGCACAGGGGTACCACGCGTACCCGCACACATTGAAAGCAATGGGCCGGCCGGAGGCACCGATCGGTCCATTGCAGTACAACGCGCACAGGGGTACAACGCGTACCCGCACACATTGAAAGCAATGGGCCGGCCGGAGGCACCGATCGGTCCATTGCAGTACAACGCGCACAGGGGTACAACGCGTACCCGCACACATTGAATGCAATGGGCCGGCCGGAGGCACCGATCGGTCCATTGCAGTACAACGCGCACAGGGGTACCACGCGTACCCGCACACATTGAAAGCAATGGGCCGGCCGGAGGCACCGATCGGTCCATTGCAGTACAACGCGCACAGGGGTACAACGCGTACCCGCACACATTGAAAGCAATGGGCCGGCCGGAGGCACCGATCGGTCCATTGCTGTTCAACGCATCACTGTACATGTGACTGGCATATGTCAGCATGCCTGTCTCAGATGGACATATGCCAGCCACAGATAGCTCCCAGGGAGTGAGGGGCACACCTACATCACGACAGCCTGTCCACACCTTATCATGAAGGCATGTAAGGCTGCATTTCCTATTGTGTGTATGTTGGTGTACATGTTGTCCTGTGGGTGTCACCTGTGGGCAGCCACCCCCAGGCTGTGCACGTGTTCATGGGGACAGGATCCTGGGTGTTACGTGTACGTGACCACTGTGATGTGCAACTGTTCATATCTGTGCATGTGCCATGGTCACATTTCACAGTGGTGTTTGTGTATGTCATGTCACATACCCCGTGAGTCCCATGTGGGACGGTATGTTTGAGCCAGGGTGTCCCAGTGGCACAATAGTGATGGCCCTCCACAGTCTTTGTGCATGTAGTGTTTACAATGTCTCTGATTTCATGTGCACAATGGGAGACAGTCTCCACATCCACGTTGTGTGTGCATGGACTCTGATGTTGTGCGTGTGTGTCACAGACGTCCATGGCTCTCCTGCCATGGCAAGTGTGGCCACTACCTGTGGGGGTCATGTTTGTTTTGTTGTGGTGTACACATGATACTCCAGGTGATGCCAGTGTCCATGTGGCATTACAGGGTCCCTGGGAATGTGCCTGTCGTTGAGCTGTGGTGCCTGGGGCACATCTGTCCTCACATGTCACTGGGGGTGACTGTGACACAGCATCATGATATCCAATGGGCCAACCTGGGCCAAATTGATGCCACCTGTAGGACCGTGTTGACAGATGTTGGCCATGTATGTACCATACATGTCGTTCCGGTACTGCACACTTCATGTAGTTGTGCCTCATGATGATGTATGTTGGGATCTTGAGTGTGTTCAATGCCGCATATGTGGGGTGACTGACGATCTTGCTTACTTCTCCTCTGCACTGCAGGGCTCCTGCTGTCCATCGGCCATTCCCAGACCTGGCAACGATGGTGGAACGGGACAGCATCCGACGGTACCGCTTCACCAGGCAGCTGATTGAGGATTTTGCAGTGCAGTTGTCCCCACATTTGCAGCCTGGCCGGCCGTATCCTACAGCGCTGACCCCCAAGGTGAAGGTGATGGCAGCCCTACACTTCTTTGCCACCGGTACCTTCCAACATACTGTGGCGTCTGCTGGTGGGATGTCACAGACCATGTTCAGCCGTGTGCTCCGTGATTTCTTGGCGGCAATGTTGCTCTTCCTGAACCGGTACATCTATTTCCCTAGACTGCGACGACTCACTGACGTGAAGAGTGACTTTTATGCCCTGGGGAGGATGCCGCATGTCATTGGCTCCATTGATGGGACACATGTGGCTTTGGTACCACCACAGGCCCAGGAGCAGGCCTACAGGAACCGCAAGCACTACCACTCGGTCAATGCACTGGTGGTGTGTCTTGCAGACATGACCATCACACACGTGTGTGCCCGTTTCCCTGGTTCAGCACACGATGCCTTTGTGATGAGGAGTAGTCGCATCCCCAGGTTGATGGCACAGATGCAGAACCAGCGTGCCTGGCTTGTCGGTGTGTACTGACTTTGTGCCATTGTGTGTGATCTGATCTGTAGTATTCCGCCCACTTTTCCAAGTCAGCTGATGTGCACTTGTCTGTCCGTAGGTGACTCGGGATACCCCAACATGCCGTGGTTGCTGACACCCCTCAGGAACCCTGTGACACCTGCCCAGATGCGCTACAATGAGGCACATGGTCGGACCAGGAGAGTGATTGAGCGGACCTTTGGTCTCCTGAAGAGCCGCTTCCGCTGCCTGGACAAGACCGGAGGGTCCCTCCCATATGCCCCTGCGAAAGTGTGCAAGATTATCATCGTCTGCTGCATGCTCCACAACCTGGCAGTGCGGAAGGAGTTGCCTCTCATCCAGGATGACGATGACCAACATCCGCCACCTGTGGAGGATCCTGGCCTGGACCACGATGCCAGTGACGATGATGATGATGATGGTGATGGTGATGTCCGCACACAGCTCATCACCAACTTCTTTAGCTGAATGTGAGTATCCTGAGGTGTCATGTGAATGATGTGAGTTGGCATGATGTGTGGGTGGTGCTCTGGTGCTGTTGGAGTGTGTCCATGGGCTACTTGACAGGATGTGTGTTGCGATGTGTGGTGACAGGTGGGCTGTACTCCCCAACAGTGTTGACATGCTAACTTGGTTCTGGGTGGGTATCTTGTAACATGTATTGTGCATGAGTTTTGCTGTTCTGTCCTGTACTGCATTGCTTTTGACTGTGTGTCATTTCTGTCCTTCACAGGGTACTTTCAGATTCGTTTGGTCAACTGTGTCCACCGACGACGTGATTGCACATCCAGGCTGGTAGCTGTTGTGTCCCTACAGGTGATGTGCGCCACACCCATGGACTTCCTTCTGTCTACAGTTGTTGACTGTGTGCCCGCTACCAGGTGGGGTTACCTTGCATCTGTAGTGGTTACGGCATGTTGCTACTGTGTAATAAACCTGTGCTTCACTTAGTGATGTGCGTTGTCTGTGGTCACACATTTGACTGCCATTTGCTTACTGCACCTGTGGGCTACTTGACTACAACTGGGAATGGGTGTGGTGTCTGTGCATTGCACCGTCTTCCCTGGCAACATCAGTGTAGGCAATGAGCCAGATGGCCTAGGTGTGTATGTGTTGTGTAGCCCTGGTAGTGTGTCTCCCTCATATGTGTCACGTTGCCTGTACTCACATGCCTGTGTTGTCCTTGCTGTTGCAGTTCGCATACACTGTGTAATTTTGCAGTTCATCATCCCCATAACAGCACCCACGTTGGAATCACGACAGAGGCAAGTATGGTGTATTAGTGTGTTTATTGTGATAATAGTGCATAGGATGGATTGTGCTGTACATGAATCTTGCAATCCCAAGTTCCTAGATGAATAGAAAGTCCAGGTAGACAGGATCCCCAGTATCGGGGCCACAGTTGTCTGACACATTGTTCCAACTTGTACTCCCCATGCAATGTGTGGGAGTAGTGTTGCCATCAACAGGGTGAACAGTCTGTGCACAAAGGCGAAAATCCAGAACAGGTTCAGGCTTCCTGGGAGTTGCGCTTGGCCATCAGCCTCTCACTTTCCCCTCCTCGGACGACCCCTCTTCTTGGGGGGGGGCCCTCTAGTGCAGGCTGCTGCGGTGCAGGGGACTCTCCGCCAGAGTCCTCCTCCCTCCCTGTGGCAGTTGCAGTTTGTTCGGTACCAGATGTTGTTGGCACACAGGGAGGTGTGGACTGGTTGCTGTTCATCTGGCGGAGGCATTGTAAAATGTCCCTGTGCACCGCCGTCATCTCATGTAGTACATCCCACTTGGACTCCACGCGGGTCATGTGGGAGTCCACACGTGACATGTGTGACTCCACGTGGGACATGTGGGAGTCCAAGCGGGCATGATGGGCAGCCTGCTGCTGTTTGATGTCTCTGAGGAGCCCCACTACCTGGCTGAGCTCTCCGGTGCTGGACTGGTACGCATCAGCTATGCGTACCAGTTGTGGGTCTTCATGCACACCAGCAACGTCTGCTAGCAGCGACCTCTGTCTCCCACCCCTCCCACCACCCCTGCTGACATGTGCAGTGTGTGCAGTTGCACGCACAGATAACCCTGGTCCACCTTGGGGGTTGGTGGTGGTGGTGGTGTCCATGGCCCCAGGTTGGTCCAGGGTCACTGCGCTGGTGTTGTTCCTTATTCTGTCCATGTCGGCAGGGATGGTATTCGTGGTGACAGTCGTTGGAGGGGTGGGTGCAGGGGGTGCAGCTGGTGGACCTGCTGGTGCTGCAGCTGGTGGTCCTGCTGGTGCAGCATGTTGACTTGCACCGGATGTGCCAGGTTGTTCTTCATCGTCCGAGGAGGACAGAGGCTGTACGACGCCAGTGAGCTCGGCATCCTCTTGAGCCTGGGACTGGGACTCCTCAGCGTCTGCTGCTGTGTCCCTATCATCACCTGTTTTTGGGAGACACAAACAATGTATGTCATGTTTCTGCAGGCATCAGTGGTTGACACACCTGACAGTTGTGACTGTGCCTCGGGGTGCGGGCCTGTACATTGTATTGTCCTAAGTCGTCACAGTCAGGGGTTGATATTGGTGTGGCACATTGTCCTGCATTATTTGGGCATTTCTATGTATTCTCTGGGGTGTGAACATGGTCTGCATTGATTGTGTTTGGTTGACAGCCAGACCTCCTTCCCACCCACCCACCCACCCAGTCAGTTATCCCACCATGGAACGTGCTTGCATTGCAGGGAGTGTAAGTTGTCTCTCAGGATGTCAGTCAGTGGTGTCCTGCTGTTTGTTGGTGCACAGTTGGCAGCAGGGCCTTGTGCTCCCCACAGCAGTAGCCAGTGTCAGCCATCTTGTGAGTCCTTCTCCACTCCCTGTGATGTGAGCATGGTTCAGGGTGGTGTTGATGGGACAGTTGTGGGGGTGAGCTATGTCTGTGACTGTGACTCCCATCATGCTATTGCCTCCACCCCACTTCCCAGCATTCCCATACTTACTTGCTTTTGTGGGGAGTTCAGTGTGTGTGGGTGTGAGGGCAATGGCAAGATGGCTGACAGTGGTGTCCTGCTGTTGGTTGTTGTGCAGTTCCCAGCATGCCCTTGTGCTCCCCACAGCAGTAGCCAGTGTCAGCCATCTTGTGAGTCCTTCTCCACTCCCTGTGATGTGAGCATGGTTCAGGGTGGTGTTGATGGGCCAGTTGTGAGGCTGAGCAATGTCTGTGACTACGACTCCCATCATGCTATTGCCTCCACCCCCTTCACAGCATGCCCATGCTTCCTTCCTTTTGACTCTGCTTCCCTGTGGGGTGGGCTGGCTGTGCTGACAGGATGGCTGGGAGTGTTGTCCTGGCAGTTGTTTGGCTAAGAGTCCCAAGAGTGTCCCTGTGCTTCACACAACATAACCCAGGGTGGTGGTGCTTTGTGGGATCTTGTGTTAGGATGGAGGGCATTGCATTCTACCAGGTGGGTACTGTGGAGTTTGTGTTGGGGGGGGTGAGGGGAGGTGCTGGTGACTATGGTCAGTGCTGCAAGTCCCCCTTCCCACCCAGCCAGCCAGATATCCCACCATGGAACGTGCTTGCATTGCAGGGAGTGTAAGTTGTCTCTCAGGATGTCAGTCAGTGGTGTCCTGCTGTTTGTTGGTGCACAGTTGGCAGCAGGGCCTTGTGCTCCCCACAGCAGTAGCCAGTGTCAGCCATCTTGTGAGTCCTTCTCCACTCCCTGTGATGTGCGCATGGTTCATGGTGGTGTTGATGGGACAGTTGGGGGGGGGGCAATATGTGTGACTGCGACTCCCATGATGCTATTGGCTACACTGACTTGGCCAGCATACACAGAATTCCTTCCTTTGAGTGGTCTTCACTGTGTGTTGGTGTTGTTGTGGTGGCTACATGTGTGGATGTGTGTGTTAGTTCTATTTGTGCCACTGCCTAGCTGTAGTTGTGGTTGTGTTTGTACATGTGTTGGCACAGTTGGATGTGACTTTTTTGATGGCATGTGTTGTGTTTATCTGACTGACATACACATTTTGGGATGATTCTGTTCTAGTTGCTGTGTAATTGCTATGAGTGCATGGTTTGACTCTCCCCTTGACAGTGATGTGTGTGTTTTGTGGCAGTTTATTGTGTACATTTGTTGTGTACTCACCAGGCTCTGGGATGTTCTCTAGTCCATATACGCTCACTGGCGGAAGGATGGCCCGCACCTTCTCCTCCCAGGGCCTGAGGTATATTGGCTTGGCAGGAGGGCCACTGCCGGTGTGTTGGCTGTTGATGTAGTCTATCTTCAGCAGGTCCCGTACCCTCCTGCGCACGTCATACCACCTGTTCTGGATGTCCGTCTTTGTGCGCCGACATGGTGATTGGGCGTTCACCCTGTTGATGATCCTCTCCCACATCTTGGTTTTCTGCGACATGGGGGTCTGTTGGACCAGAGTGCCAAACAGCTGTGGCTCCACCCTGAGGATCTCGTCTACCATGACTTCCAATTCACTATCTAGGAACTTGGGATTCTTCTTGGGGGCATGGTGATGGTTGGTGATGGTGGGTGATGTGTGTGTTGGTGTGCAGGTGAGGGTGTGTGGGTGTGTGTTGTGCTGGGTGTATGTGAGGTAGGTATTTGTTGGTGTGCTGCTGGTGTGTGGCTTGTGTGAGGGATGAGCTGTGGGTGTGTGGTTGCTTTCTCTTGGGTGCTGGTAGTGGAATGGCATTTGCAAAGGCTCATGGTAGTGATTTGTGTCCTTTATATAGGTGGAGTTGTGGGTGTGTCTTTGTTCTCTGTCCCCACCCCCCAGTATTTATTGGCTTGGTAATTGCTTGTTTGGCCTTTTTTTGGTTGATTTTTCCTTTGTGCTGTTTGTGTATGTTGGAAACGTTCTTGTGACCGAGTCGGACCGTGCATTGGTCTCGTACGGTGTTTTCCGTTTCGTTCACGCTGTGTTTGTGCAGTTTTGTATGCTGCGTACGCGTCGGTCGCGGTGTATTGTGTTGCTTCGGCTCGGTTTTGTATGCGTGTCGGTCGTACGGCTTGTCCTCCGTCCGACTCGGTCGTGTTTTCGCGCCTTGCATCGTACTTTGCGGGTTGGAGTTGGCGGGTACGATTCGGTCGGATTTGTTCCGGGTGCGTGTCGGTCGGTTGGATTCGCGTGTTTTTCCGGCCGGATTGCTATTTTCCGAGCGGCTCGGTCGGTCGGCTTGGTTTCCTGACGTGTCGGTCGGATTTATCGCGGCTTGCATCGTACTTGGCGTGTCGGGCGCCACTGGTACGTGTCGGTCGGTATTTTTACCGGATCCGAGTCGGTCGGTGCTTTTTCCGGCCCGAATCGGAATCGGCCCCTTAGCCTGGATCCCAAACCTGGAACACAGATTTGATTTAACTCACTTCAGGTTGTGAGCAGCCCATTCTTTTGCCGCTTTTCCACAACAGGGCCCCTGTTTAACTCCTTGCCCTGCTGTCTTCGGAATAACCCCAGCCACCAATCCCTTATCAATTTAATGATTTTTTGTAGTTTTTATATCACCCCTAGAGTTCCATTTTTATGCCCCATTTTGCGTACCAACAAATGCAGATCGATCAGTTTGAGTCTCCAACTCTTGCAGTGTTTGAATACTGAACTTACCTGTCATGCTGAAATTACTTACATATCCCACTGCCTTAGGACCAGGAGAAGCTCAACGGTCTCAGTAAATGGGTAGCATTGATCTGTTCTTTCACTCCTTTTCACCATTGATGTACTACTACACTGCTCGTAATTTGGATCGTATGTTCTTACCTGTTTTTATTGTGCCTTCATCACATTTTATTGATGCATTATTATTATTGCCTGGTTTGTAATTATATGTTTTAATGTATTGCTGTCTTTTATGGCTTTGTTAGCCAAATAAAGAATATTGACTGACTGACTGAATTGAGTAATAATTAATTGACAATTAATTTATTATTAATGTATATTGTGTAATCATTGTATTTTTTAACTTATATATTATGTGTGGGCTGCTGGGTTTCTAGGGGTAGAGGGTGGGAAGGTAATTATAAATGAATTTAATTATTAAATTATGAGTTAATTTTAATTGATTGTTAATTGTGTTACATTTATTTATTTTAGTTGTATTTTAAGTGTGGGCTGGAAGATTTGTGGGGGTATGGTGTGGTAATTTAAGTTAAGTAATAAATAAATAAACTTTTTTCAAAATGATAAGTATTCATTTGTTTGCTAATCATGATATATATATATGTGATCAAGGCCGCTTGGACGGCTGAAACGCGTCATGGCTGACATCTGAGTTTGCTGACAATAAAATTTCACTTCAGCACAAATTTGGGTCCACGCTCGTTATTCTTGGAGAAGAAAACTGCGGGGTGATTGATATATATATATATATTCACTGAAAAAACCATAGGTTTCAAACACGTTATAGTTAGAAATTAGCATTTAAAAAACCTTTGAAATTCACTGAAAAAACCATAGGTTTTAGGGACAGTTATAGTTAGTTGGACATTGCACTCGTACAAAACCCGTGAAATTCCCCGTTATAGTTAGTTCAGCTAACTATAACTCGCGCCTCGCAATGCACTGCTGATGACGTCACATATTACATCACTCATGACATGGTCAGTGACATCACTCATGACATCACTGATGACATCTCAAATGACATCACTGATGACATTTAAGTGCGCGTTTTAAGTTGGGGGATTAAGTCCCCTTGAATAATGAGGGTCCCTGGGGGCCAACTAGCTCACCATGTACCTCCAAAAAGCGCCACAGAGCTGCGTTGCAGAGAGGTGTAAAGGGCGTGGCCTCTGTACACCTCTCTGCAACGCAGCCTCTGGCACATACTGGAGGTTCCTGGTGGGCTAGTTGGCCCCCAGGGACCCCAGTATTGAAGGGGAATTCGTTCCTCATCTGCAAACGCGCCAGGGAGCGCGTTTGCAGAGTGGTGAAGGAAGGGGGCGGGCCTGCGGCCCGATCGTTTTTTTTTTTCTCCCAAGGGGGGCTGTGTGGCCCCCTTACTTTTTCTCTATTTTGGGCCCTGGGGACCCCATCCCCCAGGGCCTTATCCCTTTTTTTTTTTTAATTAAACGGGGAGGGGGCCGCGTGGCCCCTCCCATGGCCGAATCCGGCCCCGGGGACCCCATCCCCCGGGGCATGGCCACACTTTTAAATACATTTTTAAGGAGGGGGCTGCGTGGCCCCCTCCTCAGGCCTCCTTTTGCCCCGGGGACCCCATCCCCCGGGGCAGGCCTTTATTTTATTTTTTATTTTTTTAAATGATTATTTTTGGGGAGGGGGGCCGCGTGGCCCCCCTCCCGGGCCACTACTTGCCCCGGGGGCCCCATCCCCCGGGGCTGGCCCTCTTCGTTGGGGACTGTGGGGGGGTCCTCAATCCCCCCACAGTCCCAGCCGGCTCCCCGCCTCCTGCGCGAGCCGGCATTGCTTTTCCACATGGGGAGCAGCAATTGGGTTTGCATTTTGAAAGAGAGAGCAGGTTTCCCGTCCTGTCATAGCAAACTACAGTGTCCCGGGGGTAGGCACCCTGGGACACTGCAGGAGCCGGCCCTGGGGGGTGGTGGTCCCCAGGGCCATTACAGGCTCCAGGAGAGGGGCCGCGCGGCCCCCTCCTCCATTGACAAAGCCCCGGGGAGGTGGTGGTCCCGGGGCTCTGGAGGTCCATAATGGACCCCCATATTGACATTTTTAGTGCCCCGGGGAGGTGGCGGTCCCCGGGGCATGTGGGGGCTCGAGCCCCCCACACAGGTAAATTTATAAAAAAAATTCAAGAAGTCCCGGGAGGTGGCGGTCCTCGGGGCTGCGGGAGGGCCGAGAGCCCTCCCGCACCATTTATTTTTAAAGCCCCGGGGGGTGGCGGTCCCCGGGGCTTGGGGGGGCCGCCACATATTATAAATACCCCCCCCGCATGCCCCCGGGACTTGGCCCACCCGGGGGCCAATTAACAACGAAGCGCGGGAGACCGCGCTTCGGTTTTGGTTTTTTTTCGGCGGGATTCGCGCACCCTGAGCGCATCTTGCCGATTTTTTTTTTAAAAAAATGCTTTTTTCTGCCTTGTGGGACCCCCTGAGCAGACCTAGGGGGTCAGGGTGTTTCTACCCTGCCCCCTTTGTGCGTTTTGCGCACTTTTTTCTTCTGGTTTTTTTTTCTAATCGGCAGGATCCGCGCACCCTGAGCGCATCCTGTCGATTTTTAAAAAACAAAAAATGCTTTTTTCTGCCCAGGGGGTCCTTGTGGGACCCCCTGAGCAGACCTAGGGGATCAGGGTGTTTCTACCTTGCCCCCTTTTTGCGCTTTGCGCACTTGTTTCTGTCCCTCGGTTCTACCGAGGGACAAAATGGCTGCCAACACTTCCTGATTTGGAGTGTTGACAGCCACTTGACAGCCAATTAGCATGCAGCTCGTGATCGGGAGGGTGCGCGAATCCGACGCGACCATAGATATATATGTGATTTTCCTTTTGATTTTCACAGGAACTACTGAACGGATTTACACCATTTAACAAAAAGGGTTCTTTCTGAACTAAGAACTACCTCTTTGCCAAATTTGGTGTAATTCCGTTCAGCAGTTCGGGCTGTAGCCGTGTCTAAAGTTTCCTATGGGAAAATAAATGGGGAAAACACGTTTTGGGACCCCCCTTTTTTCTCGGCCCCCGCTTGACGAATCACCCCGAGACTTTCAGGGTAGGAGCGGACCGTAGCGGGCCATAAAGTTTGAAAATTTCGCGAAGATTCGTCAACCGGCAAGAGAGTTATTTCAAATAGAATGTCGCGGATTTCCTATGGAAAATAGGTCCTAACTATAACTATCTACTGGCGACCGCCAATAGATAATATATATATATATATATATATATATATATGAACCACCAATCCCGTTCCCTGAATAACAGACGGGTCTGACACAGCGTGAGTTGGCTCAGGATGAGGTCTTTATTGCCACCAGCAAGCACATTGGAATAGGGTCCTCTGATTACAGCAACTGGCAGACGCGTTTCGGCGGATGCCTTCTTCTGTGCCAGTATTCATGATCTGAAAGTTCAATTCAATTTTCGCGGGGTTTTTTACGTGCTGCTCAGGGGGCTCTCATTGGCTCGTTGGAATCAGCATAGAGAGAGGACTGGGAAAGTTCCGAAAGTAAGTACTTTCCTCTCTCTCAACGATCTCCGATATTCAAGAATGCGCACAAGATCCTGCCGTCACAAATCCAGGTAGCTCAACTCGTAATATATATATATATATCAAAACAAAACCCTTTCAGGCATAGAGTGACGAATAAATTATGCAAAAACAGAAGCAGAGAACTCTGGGTAGTTCTCAAGTTTCGGTGGAAAGCAGCTCCAGTAAGAGCACTCTCAACACCAGTGACACTCTAATTTTGCTCACCTCAAATGTCTGCTTTTCTATCAAAGTTTTTAAGCATAGGATTAGCGCAGTGCTATCCACGCCGAAATAGAAAGGGACAAAGTCTTTTGCCATTTTTACAGCAAAGTCTTTAAGCATAGGATTAGCACAGTGCTATCCCTGCCGAGCTGTAAAATGGCCAAAGCCTTTTACCACTCCAGGCACAGTATTACAGCTTTGGATTGATAAAATACCATCCAAGCCAACCCGAAATGAATAAAAGCAACCCCTGACATGTGTTTCGCTCTTGTTAGAGCTCTTCAGAGAGGTATAGCTTTGTCCAGACACAAAGGAGCACCCAGTATAAGTCAAAACAAAACCCTTTCAGGCATAGAGTGACGAATAAATTATGCAAAAACAGAAGCAGAGAACTCTGGGAAGGAGCACCACTGCTGCATGCGGGAAGAGACTGCATGCGAGGAGACTGTGGCGAGATTACCTTCTCTTGCCTTGCAGCGCGATACTCGGTGTGAAAACTGCAGCTCCTCAACCCTGCTTTCCTTTCCTACTAAAGGTTATTTTATAAATTCTTGAACTATACACAGAGGCAGAAACCTACTCAAGGACGTTAATGTTACTTACCTTCACGGACTACGATAACCAGCAGTCTGCTCGACGATAGCCACACCCACTTAGGGTGGAGTAATTCAATAAAAATGAATTGAATTCCGAAGGTGAGCTTGTGATGCCTTTGTGTAATGAATCCATGATTAAGGGGTGGTTTGGCCCCGAAACGCGTCGGATCTGGTATTAATTACGGAGAGGGGGTAAGGAACTACACAGGGGCCAAGAAGCCGGATGGCAGGGTATCGTGGTGTGCCCTTTCAGAAGCTCAAGTGCGTTTTGTTGATTGATGTACCTACACGGCGGGCCTTGGCCGTGGGAAGGAGCACCACTGCTGCATGCGGGAAGAGACTGCATGCGAGGAGACTGTGGCGAGATTACCTTCTCTTGCCTTGCAGCGCGATACTCGGTGTGAAAACTACAGCTCCTCAACCCTGCTTTCCTTTCCTACTAAAGGTTATTTTATAAATTCTTGAACTATACACAGAGGCAGAAACCTACTCAAGGACATTAATGTTACTTACCTTCACGGACTACGATAACCAGCAGTCTGCTCGACGATAGCCACACCCACTTAGGGTGGAGTAATTCAATAAAAATGAATTGAATTCCGAAGGTGAGCTTGTGATGCCTTTGTGTAATGAATCCATGATTAAGGGGCGGTTTGGCCCCGAAACGCGTCGGATCTGGTATTAATTACGGAGAGGGGGTGAGGAGCTACACAGGGGCCAAGAAGCCGGATGGCAGGGTATCGTGGTGTGCCCTTTCAGAAGCTCAAGTGCGTTTTGTTGATTGATATATATATACATATATGTGTGTGTGTGAGTTATAGTAGTAACTAAAAACTAGTGGTAACTAAAAAATGTATATAAAGTAATTTTAATAATTGTGCTATATTATATATATGTATATATAAATATACACACACATACATTTATGTGTGTATGTTTATATAAGTATATATTTTATGTTGAGTATTAAGTGTAACTGACATTTATTTAATATACATTATATTAATGTTATGTACTAAAATATTTAAGATTTACTTAAAAAAAATATATATATATATATATATATATATATATATATATATATATATATATATATATATATATATATATACAGGAAAAGGGGAAATTGGAAACGCAAGTAAACGCAGATACCAAAACCATAATCAACCTCAGTAACATCAACCTATCTGAAGCGGAAAAACAACTTCTCTCCCTTGGTCTAACCTTTTGCCCTGAAAGCAGCTTCACCTACAGCAACACCCGCATAGACGTATTTAAGTTCATCAGAAAACTTAAATTAATCAAATTTTTCAAACTCAAACACAGCAACACGGACAATCAACTCACACCAGCAACAACATCAACAGCTGGGGTCAGGTTGCTGGTCTCTGACATCCCCACCATCCGCACTCTTGTGGAACTAGATTCTTCCAAAGAGCCTACGTCTACCCAGCAAATCCTACATGATGAAAGTATTGTGAGCTCCACCAAAGTACTTAGCCCATTCAAGCCCCATTCCACCTTCACCCCTATGATGCCCAGGGACGGAATAGACATTTTCAATGATGTCATCACTGATGAACTTAAAGCGCTACACCTAAAGAAAGTACGCAGACCTACAAGGTGAAACCACCACAACAACAAATATCATGACCTTATGAAGAAACTACAAAAGGATAATGAGGTCATCATCAATAAATCTGATAAAGGTGGAAACATTGTGCTTTGGCCAAGACACATGTACCTTGAGGAAGCAGGTAGACATCTCAATGACTCTGTCTGTTACAGAACATCCAGCCACAAGGAGGTGGCCGCCAGCAACAAGGAACTCAAAAAACATCTTCACTCTCAGATCCGATGGAATGATCAGCAAAGATGAACTCTCATTCTTAAATACGTATTCTCCAGTGCTCCCAATCCTATATTTCCTTCCCAAGGTCCACAAGAACTCCACTCCGACCCCAGGCCGTCCGATCATCTTGGCAAAAAAAACATGTGTGAAAACATATCCAAATACGTAGACTTCTTCTTACTGGATCTGGTAACTAGCCTACCTACGTATCTCAAAGACACCAGTGACTTTCTCTTGAAAATTAAGGACATTCCATGGTGTGATGATTACATTTTGATGTCTCTTGACATCACCTCACTCTACACGAGCATTCGCCACTGTGATGGTCTAGCGGCCTGCAAGTACTTTCTAGGCAAAAGACCGATCCACTGTTATAAGCATAGCAAATTCATTCTGTTCCTCATTGAATGGTGTTTATGTCACAACTTTTTCATGTTTAACAAAACGGTCTACCAACAACTCAGAGGGGTGGCCATGGGGGCCTGCTTTTCACCCAGCTACGCATGTCTTCATGTGGGATGGTGGGAGGAGCAGGCTATCATGGCTGGTCTCTCGGATTTGTGGAATAGCAACATAGTCACTTGGCTCAGATACATAGACGCCGTTTTTGTAATCTGGAAAGGGAATGGAGACAGTGCTAGGGCTTTTATCACAGAGATTAATACCAATAATCACAATTTGGAATTCAATGCCAACATTAGTAACAACTCGATTGAGTTCCTGGATGTTACACTTTATATTTCCAATGGGGCGCTACACTCTAAGCTACATAGGAAACCCACCGAAGACAACTCTACCTTGCATGCCTCAAGCTTTCACCCCAGACACTAGATTGCAAGCATTCCCTATGGTGAGATGTTGCGCCTACGCAGAATATGTAGCTCTGCTGAAGATCTAGCAGTCTGCCAGAACGAGGCCTATCATAGATTCAGGGCATGTGGGTATTCCAAACGTAACATCATGACAGCTACCAATAGGGCCAACGCCATACCCAGGGAAGAACTCCTCACAGGGAGGACCACACTAGACACTAACACCGACACTAGTGAAGAGACAGGCAGTCCAGGCACAGTCAGCACTAGGCTCATAATCACTTACAACACAGAGGAACGTGCGATCCGATCCATGATCAACAAGCACTGGGGGATCATAAAATCTGACCCAATTTTGGGCCCCGTGGTTGCACAGCGTCCCGACATTACATACAGGCATGCCTTTTCCATGCATGATGCCTTAGTGAGAAACAGCCCTGAAATTAATACTAAGTCCAATTGGCTGTCGGATGTGAAGGGCTTTTTCAAATGTAACAGTTGCAGGGCGTGTAAATTTGGCAGAAACATCACACAGCTAGATTCCACCTTTAGGAGAGAACCCCTGACCATCAAACAAAGACTTACCTGTAGAACTGAATTTGCGGTCTACTTACTAGAGTGCAAATGTTGTCTACGTTACATCGGTAGCACCAAGCTACAAGTACACCTTCGCATCCTTCAACACCTAAGGGCTATTGTGAATAATGATCCTGCCTACCCTGTAGCGAGGCACTTCAAGGAGGTGCATAACAACAACCTAGACCACCTCCAATACTGTGTCATTGACTGCATACCCCCCCCCCCCAAGACGGGGATGGTAATCGTGAGAAACTACTCCGCCAGCTGGAGAGCAGGTACATCCTAGAATTCAACACCAAGGCACCTGCAGGCCTTAACACAAGTGAGGATTTACATAACTTTCTGTAGTATTGTTATACTGAGATTTCATCCACCTTGCATTCCTCTAATGTGTTCGCCAACTTTATATAGGCATCTATGTTTATAGTGATTCACAATGTCTATATGTGCACTAACTGCATTTGTGCAATTGAGTCTCTTTATATTCACAGTGGATTTCAATGATTGAGCTAGTCATTTAACATGCAATGGCATTTCGAGCACGCCAACAACATTTTTTCCATACTATATTGTTTATTGGGATTTTATTGTCCTCTACACATACATAGTGGCACATTAGTGCCAAAGAGCATCAAAGCGCTTCATGTGATCAAGAGTTGTTAACTAGCATTCACACACTGCTTCACTTTGTCACTTCCAGTATCGTTCACTATTTTTATAATTGCACTTATTCCCAACAGTAGTATGTTTCTAACCCACTCACGTAATTATGCTGACTAGGTACGCGCACTCTGGCACATGTTACTAGAACATTGTCTCTTTAATGGCTAGCGGATTACACATCCCTTAGCATAATGCAACTTATTTAAAAATAAATAAATTTTTGTTACTTACTCGCAGACGCCATCCAACTCTTGCCTGTCCGCGGCTCTTCACAAGGTACTTCCAAGCTCACTAGGAGTCGATAATCCGAATCGAAGAGCCACAGTACATTTAGTCATGAAGTACTGCTGCCTCCGAATCCCACAGGATGCAGACCGGGGCCCCGGTGTAAAGAGCACAGCTATCCTTTACTGGCCTATTGGCCTTAACGCATCAGGAATTCACCACTCTTGCATTAAAACAGCATAGGGGGTATTTTGAAGTCAATCTCTTCCGTGTTATCTCTGTACCTACAACAGTGGCAGTGTTTAACTATAGGAGTCTGTTCACTATGTCTGTAGAGTAAGTCATGTCATTTCCATCTTTTGACTTACTGTCAGCAGTAAAGCAGCACACTAGATAATGTCGGCACAAGGAGGGAAAATGCCTACTCATAGTGCAAACATAGAAAAAATACTACTGCTTCTATGTGTATATATGTCACCTACTTTCCATCAGCGCACAATGTGATCAAGGCCGCATGCCCGGCGGCCGAAACGCGTCATTTGGACTTTGATGTGTGAATAAAGTACCACGTCTATAACCTCGCTATTGGAGTCTGTGCCCTGGTGTTGCGCCGCTGCGGCTGGGATACTTTGGGATTTCGTATATATATATATATATATATATATATATATATATATATATATATATATATATATATATATATATATATATATATATATATATATATAACGATATTTTGCATGGTATCAGTGTAAAGCAATATTTTTTTCTGATATTTTTGTACTTACCATTATAAGTATAGGGAAACTATATTTTTGTAATCAACATTTTTGGCCAATATTTAGGCACCTCGATATTGTTGGAATCAATATTCTGTCATAGATCATCCTGAGGATCACCAAGTTCATTATTCATATATTCAGTTAAGGAGACAGTCCCATTGTATGACATTCTATGAAAATTGAAGTGTCAATGTGATGAAGAGCAGACTAAGGTGTGTGGCCAGCTAAAGAAAGGCCTGGTACATACTTCTGCACTAACTGGTTGTTACCCTCATTTGCTCTCTTTTCCTAGGGACATTGGTGACTGTCAATTTAATGGTAGCAATCCTGTGCCACCAGTTCAGAAACACACAAGTTGTTCCTGCTTATGCACATATCACTCCACCCAGTCTTTAAAGGACATTCTCCAAGAAAATTGCAGTGTAGTTTATATATCTAAGGAGATCATCCATTGTTAGGAATAGGCAATCTAATCTTGAGTTGTAGCAATAGTGACCTTTCCATATGAACATATGAACAGGAATGGACTGTCCAGTTAGAAATGTGATAATGTGAAAAGCTGAGCATCATGCAGCCATAAAATGGCAGAATGATGCACTGTAATTGGTTCAAGTTGAATCCCTAGGCAGACAATTGTTAACAGGCATGTTCTTAAGCGCCAAGTATTTTACCTGCCAAGAATAATTTGCTCTTGATAACATAGTCAGGAGCAATTGCATATTTTTACAATTTGAAAGTTCCTAAGTTATCATTTCAGATAAGGCGCCTTTTCATCAATGTACTGGACAAAAGAGTAATGGAACGCATTAGTTTGAGATCAGAATGTGCAGTTGAAGTACTGCCCACAGATATCAGGAAGCTTGACAAGTTGAACCCATTTCTAAGGACAGGGATGATGAAGACGATTGATGCTAATGACAATGTGTGAAATGAGGCCTTAGTCTTTGTGCACAAAGACAAATGCATAAGGTGCTATTCGGCTGTGAACTGCTGAGGAACAGAAATTTGGGCTGAAAAATAAGGGCTGTCCAAAGACGCAGGTAGTAGAAAAGTGGAAATAAGAGCAAGTTTACAACTGACACACTCATATAATCATGGTGGTCATGGCTGCTGATCTACTATTAGTCTCCTTTTATGCAGGCATCACTGGAAGGTGATCAGATACCTTACATAACCCTAGAGTCCGTCGAGAATGAATTGAGAATCCTGTACCAGACCAAGGAAAGGGATGTGCAGCTTTAAATGGCAAATTGTGTGTTCTATCTATATGCAAGCATAAGACTTGGCGCTCTTATGATCTATCCATACCAAAAGGATAAGACAAGTTTGTTGATTAAGTATGCCCAACCTGAAGAGCATTTAGGTTTGGATGGAGAGAAGCTGTGCCCGTTCTGTACCAGGGAGGAAAGGTTTATATAGAGAACATTAAATGGATGATCAATGCCTTCCACACACCAGGAGAAAGTTTCTAATGCATTAGGGACAATGATTCTTCATTTTTGTCTTAAGAGA
Organism: Calotriton arnoldi; assembly: GCA_963921515.1. Taxonomy (NCBI): domain Eukaryota; kingdom Metazoa; phylum Chordata; class Amphibia; order Caudata; family Salamandridae; genus Calotriton; species Calotriton arnoldi. The sequence continues at coordinate 131,451 of CAWUFW010014529.1, read as the reverse complement.
AAGAAACACCTTCTGCTCTGACATGCCTCCATGGAATGGAGCAAGATGCTTCCACCTTGATGGAAGAAGAACAATAGTAAAAAATCCCCACCGGTTTGGCAGGGATCTTTAAATATGGAGGAAAAGTTGTGGCTATGCTGTTATTGATCGGGCCTCTGCAGCCCCAGTGGCTTGGTTGACCACCAATCCAGGGTTAAATAGTTAAGTCAAAACTGAATCATGCATTGCAAAGCTAAATTTACAAATGCAGCTGGGAGAGGTTCTGCCAAGATTTCAGTGGGCTTTAGCAATAAGACCATCTGGCAAGAGGGCAGTAACACTGATCTGAAGCAAGGATTGCTGGGGATGAGGTAAGGTATCTCATCTTCTTGTCTGGTTTTTCCAATCGTTCATGTAGAGAAATCTATAAGTTCAGAGAGAGAGGAAGTAGAATATGCTAACTTGGAGTATTACAATACACAATTTTGATGAAAATATATGTTAGCAATAAATTCAAAACGTGAATCACATATATGTGTAGAAACACAATATTTGAAGTTTGCATTTTTAAATTTAAATTTTATATTTTTTTATTTTTGTAATTTTGTATTTGTGAGATATTGGGTTGTTGGTTTAGGGAGGTGAAACCCTCCTCAAGCAACAGCCAGAGTATTTGTCAGGGTGAACCACAAAATGTCTCTAAATTAACCTGTTCTTAACCCTCTGGTAGCTTGGCAGAATAGCAGTCAGGCTTAACTTATAGGCAATGTGTAAAGTATTTGTGCAGGACACAAACAGCAATAAAGCGAAAACACAACACAAGAGAAATCCCACACCAATTTCGAAAAATAGAGTAAAGTTTAATAAATTATTTGAGACCAAAATGCCAAAAATCAATCAGTAGAACTGGAGATATTCAATTTTAAAGATTTAGATAAAAATAGTGCCAAAAGGGGCAAAGCGCCAACTGAGGGTATCTGGTTGTGCTGACCCAGGACAAAGTCACAAATTCAGGTCGACTGCGATGGAACACTGACCGGGAACAGGACCAGGTTTGGCGCACTGAGGACTGTACCTTATGTCCTTGGTATGCAGTCTGCAAGGCATTACTTTGCAATGCTTCATGTTATCTGGCTTTTGTTCCAAGGAACAGTGAGGGCTGCGATGTGAGGTCCTGTATTAAGATGCATCACTCTGCATTGGTTCCAATGAGGAGTGATGAGGGCTGTGATGCGAGGTCCTGTGTTCGATTGCGCTGCGCTGCATCGGATCTGATGAATCTGGCAGTGGTGCGGCCAGGCTTTGCGGGGCTTTGCCTTGCTCGGTGTCGATTCCAATGATGTTGGCAGCTATGCAACGAAGTTTTGCGGGACTTCGCATCACTTCGCATGGATTCTGATAAAGCTTGCAGCTGTGCAGCGAGACTTTGTAGGGCTTTGCGTTGCTTTGCGCTGGATTTTGTGGAACCTTCAGTTAAGCCAGGAGGAGCTCTCTCTGATACCAGCCATTTGGCCCAGAACTGGGGAAGCAGCCGTTAGGGGTCAAGGACTCACTCCTGTAGAGGCCACCAGGGGTCAGGCAGATCCAGTTGCAGGCCAAGGCAGGTCTAGTGCAGCAGGTCCACTGGGCAGTTGCAGGGAGAGACTGGAACTTATTGTGTCCCTCTACCCCTGAACAGAAGGGCAGCCAGCTGACCCTTGTAGACACTCTGCCTGGAATGAAGGGAGAAGGTCCAGTCATCCTTTCAGAAAGCAGGGCATTCATCAAGCAGCAGGGCAGCAATGTCTACAGGTTCAGGAGTCTTTGTATACCTGATGCCCACTTTGAAGTGGGAGAAGCTTCTGGAGTTTCCACCTTGAAAGTTGTCTGGAATTTCCTGCCTCACTGCCCTGGGATTTGAGGCACAATAGGGCAGCATAAAGTCCTTTTTGTGTGAGCTGTGCCAGTGTCTCTGAAGTACATGCGTGGTAGATGACTGGTCCGCCACACATCCTGCCAGACATTGCCCATCCTACCAACACCCATGCTGTCTGGGAGGAAAACACAAAGCCAACTGCCAACTACACCTAGTCATGTGAACCAGGAACAGGCTGCAGGCACTGAATGGTTAGGGCATGAAAATGCCAACTTTCTAAAAGTGTCATTTTCAGAATTGACTGCAAATGTGACTTTACTATTAAAGAGGGTTTTAAATTACAATTCCTCGGACACCAAACATGACATGTCTACCTGCTCTAAGTTATCATGTATTAAATGTAATAAGGTAACCCAATATTATCTTATGGGAGATGCAGGCCTGGTAACAGTGAAAAAGGAATTTGTGAGTTTTCACTACCAGGACATGTAAAACCTAAAGGTATAACTCCAATTGTTTAATACAACATACCTTGCCCTGTGGGCTGCTTAGGGTCTACCCTAGGGATGTGTTATATGTATTAAAAAGGAAGGTTTAGGGCTGTTAAAGGTTCATTTTTCCATGTCAAAATTGTAGTTTAAAATTGTACACACTGGCTGCAATGGCAGGCCTGAGACAGGATTAAAGGTCTATGGAAATGGGTGGCACAATAAGTGCTGCATCCCCACTAGTAGCATTTTCTTTGCCAGCCCTAGGTATATGGTATTCCACTTTGCTAGGGATTGACAAGTAAATTAAATATGCCAATTGGGTGTAAGCCTATTTCACTACTTTTAAAGGAGAGAGCACAAGCACATTAGCACTGGTTAGCTGTGGTAAAGTGCTCACAGTCCTAAAAGGCTACAAAAACAGGTTCAGAAACAGCAGGGGTGAGGCAAAAAGTTTGGGTGTGACCATGCATAGAGAGCCAAGTCCAACAGCATTGAAGTTTGTATTTTGGATATTTGAATTTGTAGTAAATTGATTTCAAATTTTGCATGCCGATGTTATATTTGTAACTATTCTTATTTTATGATGATGATGAAAATGTTGGAAATTATGTTTTTCAACGAAACAGCTGAAAACATTCAAATTATTGGTGACATATCTACTCTGGGGCAAATAAACTATGTGGGGGCCCATAATCAGTAAAAACCTAGTAGTTCACCAAACAATTATCTGCGTAAAATTTCCAGGTAAGTGGTAGCTACGGCTCTGTTTTTTCTAAGGTTATTATTATTATCATCATCACTATCATCACCATCATGTTCGTGTTAATATAAGTAGTAGCAGTACGTTTTTAATTGCTGTTATTATTAATATGTACCATGGAACTTTTTAATAAGTATATTGTTTTAAAATTCTCTTAATAAATGTGTTCCTTCCTCATCAACATGTGTTGTAAAGAGCTTATCAATAGCCATGTACCTTTTGATAGTTATGTGACTTATTGTCTTTCATTGTAAGATTGTCCTTACACTGCCAACTTTTAAATATGAGGAGTATTTTTCTCTTTATCATTTTCAGAATGACACTGTTGGTATGGGGTCCTTGGAAGCATCAAATACTCTGTGTCTTGGAACACACTGATGGATGAAAGAAGATTATGTTCCAAACTGTTTAGTCATGTCTAATCTATAACACCATTTTATGAAGACATATCCCCCATTATTTCCTCTTAAGGCCTTCAAATTATAATATGAATTTGATGTTCAGACTAGAAAAATAGCATTTTACAACTTGTGTCATGTGTACGCCACTGTACTGAAATGACTTAAAATTCAAGCTATATTTTTGCCTCTTAATTTAGTTTTGTTTTAAATTTTTCCATCACAAATTGATTAAAAGCAGGACAGTGTCTGATATTTTGAAGCTGATGGCAAAGTACATTCTTTTTTGTCCTTCATTTTTCACTCTAAAAGAGTGCACTGCTTCCCCATTTATTCATATTTAGACCTGCAAGTAAATTTGATCATGCATAGGTAATCTTGCACAATCCGAAATTATTGAGCTACCTGTAGCTTACATAATGTTTTATTTCTTTAGGCTGACACCATCTTTTGATGTGTGTGAGAAAATGAATTATTGGTTGGGATGGATGGAATTCCACCACAAGTAATAAAGTCATTAACTTGTTAGGTCCAGTCAAAGTTGTTAATTTAAACCTGAACTTAGGGCCCTGGTAGATATGGTAAAGACAAATAGGCTTAACTTTGAGAAAATGTGTATGCATTCAGAAGTGCCAAAACAGTTAAAAAGCCAAAACAACAGCACAATAAAAATCCCTCTCTAATTTAGACAATAGAGTTACATTTAAATAACAAAATATCCAATAAGGGGAGCCAGATGTATGATTTTTTACAGACTAAAGGAAAAATATTGTCAAACAGCAAATGGTAGTTACTGATTATGGTAGACGCAAGTTTTCAGGCTGACTACCATGGAGTGAGGGTTGGATACACTAACCAGGTTTGACCCAGTTGGAAGTTTTACCTTTTTTCTGGAACTCAAAATCTCTCAGCGGGGCAAGGTAGCAGGCTGTATCTGAGAAAGTGCCCATGAAGCTGTTGGTTTTGGCTGGAAAAGCTTAGGCCAGGAGAAATTCAAAATTCATGCCAAGGGAAGTCCTCTTTTGAACGCCTTCTCTTGGGCAAGATTTTGATCTTCGAACTTAGGCGCTCATTACGATGGCGTGCGTACCGCCACCGGCAGGCCATCGGTGGTGGTCTGCCCACCATCTAGGGCCTCGGTCTGACTGCTGCATTACAATGCAGCTGGTCAGACCACAGAGGTGGGGGGTAGGACCGCTGCCTCCAACAGGATCAAAGATCCTGTCGGAACGGCGGTCAGATTACTTATCCCTACAATGGGGGTGGTGCCTGCGCAGGCACAGCCGTTTACGATATCCCTTTCCGACTGCCTGGTCATGGCGGTCCCACCTCCATGAACAGGCAGCCAGAAAGGGACTTTGGGGGCCCCTAGCAGGTTCCTATGCTCCTCGGCCTCTGCTATGTGGCCAGGGGGGCACATGTGGTGCCCCCCCCAAAACATCAACGCACAGTGGTGCCTGGCACACAGTGCATGGATGTTTAAAAACATAGCACAAGCCGCAATATAGAAAGAGATGTTTAGAGCTCAGAATTCTTCAGTGGGGCAAGGCTGCAGCTGTATCCAATGTTGAGGTCAGAGCCGAGAAACCTCTTTTCTCACACCAGCGAGGCCACACCTTGAGCTGATAGGCTGGAATGGTTGGTCCTGGTCCTCCAGAGGTTGGAAGTCCAAAATGTTTTTAAGTCCCAGGCTTTCAGAGGTGATAGGGGAAGCCCAGGTAGACACAGTCAAGGGTTCCAGGGCCTTAAGACCAGCAGTTAGGGATCAAGACCAATTCCAGTGAAGGCCACAAGCGGGGTCCAGGGCAGGTCCAGTTGATACTGGTCATCCAGGCACTTAAAGGAATAGGCTTCTTGCAGCTTATTGTGGACCTGTAGCTACACAGTAGGTCGGCCAACTTCATTGTTTGATATTATGGAAATACTCCAAGTGGAAGCTTTTCTACTTAAGGAAATTATAGAAAAATCTACTTTAGTCTGATCACCTGAAATCTTCATAAGTGTACACATGAAATGTTGCTGAGATAGATTATGAGGCAATGTAAATTTCTTGGGGTCTCCTCTAAATTTCTCAGGCAGTGCTAAGGGTATTATGGGTAGAATTTGGGTGTATGTCTACACATTATCCTTCCAGTCATTTATAGGAGATGGAAAGGCCCAAGGGTCAGTAACCTTAGGTCCTGTGGGTAACAATACTTGACTAGTGTCCATCTTGTCAGGTTTAATAAATAACCACATTTGTGTTTATTCTGTATTAATACATTTTGTAGAATTGCTTTTCAGACTTTGTTGAACTAAACGGTTTGAGCCGAATTGCCACATCTAGATTTTGAAATACAGGATATCATCACAGTCCCTGAATGCCCAGCCTGACTTAATCTGTATTACAGGAGCATTCATGTCTAAAAACAAAAGAAGACTTTCATTTTCATTATGGCACTAGTGTTGGTAGTTAACTATAGATTTTGTATATGATATACCTGCAGACACACTCTCTGCATTTTCCACTTTCTATGCTGCAAAAAAAAGTGATCTTTATCCTGAGCTGTAATATAATTAAAGCTGATAGAGTAGATGGGACCAACATTCTGAGTTATATGTTGTTTGCTAAAGACAGCCACCATCATCTACATTATGCAATAACTTTCCCTAGTTCTGCTTATGTTCAATTTAACAGATGGATAGGTGAAATGTGAAAAGAATTCATTACTATCATATAGGTCAAGTAGTCTTTTCATACCATATGTGTCACAACAAAAAGTTATTCCATTGACTTCTAATATGAAAACTATGAAATTAATATTGAGTCCTTAATTCCAATGAATAACCCCCTGTGGAAATAAACAACATGAAAAGAGTGTTTGTAATCCAACTTGATGAATTCTTGTGAAAATTAAGAAAGTGCAAATTTGGAGTTTGTAATCCTAATGGAGGACTCCTTGTGTAAACAACAAAGTGCAAGTCTATATCCTCTCTGATTCCAATGATGATTTTTGTTGACTTCTCAGAAAAACAGATTATAAAAATTGTAACAGCAAATCCTGGCTGACCATGAAGTACCTATACTCTAGACGTTCAAGATGGCCACTACTATTTCCAATTCTTGTGAGATGCTTGTGGCTCCATGGGGCATGTACTCTTTCTTATCTTCTCTCAGGTGTTCATCATAGTGTGTCTCTCTTAGAAGAGAGGTTTCTGTCCAGATGGCACCAATAATCTGTACACGCTTCCAATCTCTTCTGCTCTTTTAGAGGTTCAGAGTAGAGCACCATGATGAACAGGAGTGCAGAGTTAATTGTGTCCTGTGTTGCTTTATGACAACCACTGACCCCTATGCTCCTCAGGGTATTTTGGAGTGACAATGGAGCTGTTTTTCAAAGCAATTAAATAAAAGACATCATGGAGAAAAAGAGCAATATTTTTAAAATGTGAATAAATGATGAAAAGTTAGATATTGCATTAGATACTGTTAAACATATTTTTCACAAAACTTGGGATTGAATTTGAACTTATGAAGCCACAGATATAGGCAGACGTGTATCACACAATTATTAATAATGGGATCCCCGAACATGTTGGGAGAAGTGGGTTAGGGAACTGACACCTGTCAGTCAAGTTAACGTACCCGAAAAGAGTGCAGGCATCAAATTTGATGGTTATATATTTCCCACCCAAGCATCAACTATCTAAGAGGCTATTGTGACCTGAGTCACAAAACAATCTATTTTTGTTTGCATGATTTATAATCCTACCAGCTGTATGCCTGCAAAGTCCATGACCTTGGGAATTTTAAAGAAGTAATTAATAATATTAAGTATATTTTGGGTATATGCGTAATGGTCATAAACCTACCAGTGCAGAATTTCCACATTTCAACCATTCTGCATGTGTTGGGTTGCACATTCAGTGAAATCCCTCATAACATTGACAGAGAAAGTGGGGGAGGTTCATGAAATTGGCCAAACATTGGACACCCCTTACACATGAATCACTTAGGTGGAAGGTTAGCTGTGCAGATAAGTATGGGAAATAATTTCCAAATGTGTGTGCCTACATTTAAAGTTGCCTTGTCCTCAGTTCCCTGGGTCACTCCTCTGACACACTTTGGACAATCCACACCTCCTCTGAGAGTTATCATTTAAGTATGCACCGGTAACCGAAATTGCTTGATCCTATTTAATGAATCTAGAAAAAATGTATACCCAAACTTTAAAACTGTTTTCCCATGCAAGCCTGGATTACGTGCAGTAAAATGGGATGTCTTCATCTTGGAAAGCACAACTGACTCATAAGCTGATGATAGTTCCCTCCAGAACTTAGCCAGCCTCATCCTGAAAGCAAGAGTGCCCTGATAGCAAATAAGATCTAAGCAAGAAAAAAAGAATCTGAGACTGAAATATACACTTTTCACTTGGAAACTTCATCTCCACAGCCAAAGCCACCTTTAACAAGTCAACAATAATCCTGAATCTTCAAAAGTATCAATGTAATTGTCAAAGCCATCTGACCTTTCCTCAGTTTTATTAGAAAGCCACACAATGCTGCACTCAGTCAACATTTGCAAAGCCATCAATCAATTATTCATAAACAAAAACCTCAGAATAACAAAGCAAGCCTCTAATGCCTTCCATCCCTCTAGGCAATATATAAATGTGGACCTCCTCAAAATTGCTTCATCATAAAAATCCTATTAACAACCTTTCAACCTTCAATGCAATGTATTCACTGCATCTCTTGCACAAGACATCTTTCCCATTGTAATCATAACCCTTCTACTAAAAAGCACACCTGAACCATGAAGGCACCACCAGCTGTTAACAAACCTACAATTTTTCTAAATTATGATTAAATAAACAATCACTATTAAATAAAAATATCAAGTTAACATTAATTCAATCCTACAGGGCTATCAATATGGGTTTGCACCACTCCATCAAATCAAGGTCACCATCTGAGCCTGCTCCTTTATGGATACTAAACTCGACAGTGATTTGCACTCTCCTATTTGGATAGATCGTTTCAACGTGTCCATGACCCAAGCTTTGGTCCCAGCCTCTTGGAAACACGCGATGGCTATGCTGCTATCAAAAGAACCTACTCTTGATGCTTCCAAGTCTTAAAATATTTGTCCCATCTCACTCCTTCAAGTCTTAACTAAGCTATTAGAAAAACATATTATGCACAAGTTTCGTCTCACTTGGAACTCCAAAGCCTTCTCCATGGCTTGATATTTGGCTTCCGACCTGTCCATAGTAGTAGTAGTCGTCACTGAACATCTTAGTTCGACACTTGACTCTGGAAGAACAGCTGCCCTGATTCTTCTGAACCTCACTGCAGTTTTGACACTGTGACCCACTGGCTGGCCTTCTCCACTGGCTGGCTGGTTCCACTCATACTGATCAAGTGACCTCCAGCTCCTTTTCTTCCTCAGTTCGCAAGATGTCATTTGCGGTCCCTCAGAGATCATCCCTGAGTCCTCAACTCTTCAATGCTTATGCTTGACCCTTAGCAGACATTGTAGAAGCTTTCAGCATTACTCAATTTTCACATGCTGATGACAACCAAATTGTGTTTTCTTTGTCTTCTACAGAGGACAAAAGCAGTCCTGTGCTGAGACCATGCCTATCGTCAGTGGCTCTTTGGATGAAAGAGAATTGTTTAAAGCTGATTGGCAATAAAACTGAGGTTCTGGTGGTGGGTACCCAACCTCAGATCTGGGGGCTGTCAGAGTGGTAGGAGGTTTTAGGTCAGATCCCTAACCTTAAGCAGGTTGTTAAAGTTCTGGCCTTCTGCTTGGATAGCAGACTCAGGTTGGCATCCCAGATCAACAAGGTGTCTGACACGTGTTGTGGGCTCCTTCAATGCCTGTGTAAAAATCTGGGGCTTCCCCCTGTTTCTGCTCAAAAAACTGTTATGCATGCTTTCATAACTTCACATCTGGACTAAGGAAATGAGTTGTATTTGGGAATTTTGAAGTCCCTTTTAAATAGATTGCAAATTTTGCACAGCGCTGCCGCCAGACTTCTTCGCCATGTTCCTTGGCGTGTGTTTCAGTTTCCACCCATCTGCATGAACTTCAGTGACTGACCGACCATTAATAAACAGGTCAAGTTCAAAGCACTGTGTTGTATGTATAAGGCTATGGCTCAGAAGGCCCCTTAATAAAGAAACAGTCTGTTCACCCCGCATGTCCCTTAGCTCGTGTTACACTCATGCAGCTTGGGCTTCGCGGCCATCCCTCCGGTAAAATTGGCATAGCAGGGAGGCTGTTCTTTCAAATTCCTAGGTCCCAAACCCTGGAATTCGCTTCCCCTCTGAGTCAGAGCTGCCCCCTCCTTTGACATCCTTCGTAAGAAAGTGAAGTCCTGCCTCTTTTAGTCAGTTGTTGGTCCCCTTTCTAACCTTTCCGTGTTAGTGCTGGTTAGCCCTCTGGGCTGCCATGCGCACTATAAATACATTAAATAATAATACATGCACTAGCACAGCAATGAAACAGTAAGCATTAAAATCATGGATGCCACCCTTTTCATAATTCAACAGGACCCCTGCCTGTGGACCCAGATCTGATTTAACTCTTAGCCGCACTAACTGCATACCAAGGTCCATCAATCATAGATCAATATTTCCTTATCAGACAAGAAATTGTGTGACAAGGCACAATTCTTGTTCTCCTGTTTCTACATGCAATATCAACACATCCACATAGCCACCTCCAAAATACAAAATGATACTGGTAACTTGACAAATGCCCCAAATACTGCTAGCTGTGCTTGCACTAATCACACACAGAACAGAGACAGCAGCGCAATCATCCTTCAAAAACACAAAACAGACACAGGAGAGGGTCAAGACTTTTGTGAGGCCATGCCTTCGGCAGCTGTATGCTTGTGTCTCTTTTTAATTATTATGGCAGCTCTGGCACAAGTTAACTGTAATAAACTGAGTTATTGGTTGAGGGGGGTGGAAACCCCACTCAGGTAACAATCGCAATCCTTGTCAGGGTGAACCAAAAAAGTCACTAAATTAACCTGTGCTTAACCCTCTGGTATATTGGCACAAAAGCAGTTCGGCTTAACTTAGAGATAATGTGTAAAGCATTCATGCAGCACACGAACAGTAATAAAGTGAAAACCTAATACAAGAAAAATCCCCAACCAATTTAGAAAACATAGAATACATTTTAATAAATAAAATTATACCAGAACAGCAAAAATCCAATCAGTAAAACTGGAGATATTCAATTTTAAGTTTTAAGTAGATGTAGTGCCTAAAAGCACAAGGCAGCACTTGCGGTCATCTGGTCACACTAAACCAGGGGAAGGTCAAAAGTTCAGGCCACCCCTGATTGAGTATGGGCCTGATACAGGGACCACATTAGTCCCGCTCGAAAAGTTACCTTCTCATAATCCAGCGAGAAGCGTCCTGGTTGTGGTAGAAGGTGCCGTGGGGAGCAGGGAGAGCATCACGGATGGTTGTCACTGTAGCACGAAGAGCAGGTCTGGTGTAGTGGAAGTCGTAGCTGTAGCCCTAAGATCGATTTGAGCATTGCAGATGGTCGTTGCTGAAGCTTCGCATTGGCAGTCATTGCGGGCTGTCGGTGCTGTAGCTCAAAAGTGCAGATCTCATGTTGCCGGTCGTCACTGGAGGACGCTGTAGCATGAAGAATCAGGTTCACCAGGGCTTTGTGTTAGCGGTCGTCGTGGGCAGCAGAGTCTCGATGCGAACAGGCCTGTTTGGGTTCACGAAGGGCCCAAAACATCAGGATTTCACCTTTCGTCACAGGAGGAGCTCAACAGATGCCAGACAAGGATCCAGGACCTTGTGTGGCACCCCTAATTATCTTGTGGCAATTGTTGTGCATGGACCTTGCTATCTATATACAGAAGGGAATGGAAAGCCCCCTAATTTTAATGAAACCTTGCTTCGAGAGGACTCCGGTCCTGTACTTTCTGGGACTCTGTGGACTTTGTCTCCTGGGCCAGTGACACTCGCCTCCCTACTCTCTCTGGGAGATAGTAAACAGTGGACATGCTGGGAACCCTTTAGCAGAGGGTTCCCATGGACGTCTGTGGATCAGCTCTGGCTGGAGGTGCCCCGGGAAGGAGACCCCTAGACTGCTGTAAGACACACAGGTGCGGTGCAAGTGGCCAGGATGCTGTGATAATTGGAGTGTAGACATGCATTGTAGTCTACCTTGAGATCTGTGGTGTGCTGCTTCTTGACCCCGAGTCAAAGAGCTATCAAGAGCTGAGGGGCAGCAGGGAGGTCTTTAAGCCTCTCTCTCAACAGAGGGAAAGCAGTTTAAAATAAGCTCCAGGAAAATTGCTAAAAATGTAGAGGCCAGGAGGCCACAGCTGTTACTGCTGGTGGCTGGGGCACGCCACTAGGAGGACAACTTCAACAAACCCTAATCTAAAAAGACCCAACAGGTCTCAAGGTAGTATATTTTGTTTATCTCGCTCTTGGGAGAATTTGCTCGATGAGTTCCTAGTGCTGCGGAACAGAGAAAGCCTCTACGAAGTCCTGTGGTTCTTTTTATTATTCCACTGGGGAGGGCCAGTGCTCCATAGAATGAGCTCATTGGATGTGCCTTCACACCCAGGATTTATTTGTCCATGCTCCCTGAGAGGACCAGTGCCCTGGATGACTGCTCACACAACAGCACCATTGATCTTGCATGCCTTCGAGAAAGGAGCATCTCCACAAGCTGCAAGGGAAAATCACAGCTCTTCCCTGCCTGGGGGAGTCCTAAGGCCTCACCACCATGGCCCTGTGGAAGGGGAGTTCCCTCAAGATGCACTGGAGCTGCCTACCTCTCTCCTTGCTCCTAGCACTTGAAGAAGGAGTAGCGTAGGGAGAGAAAAAGGGGCGAGAGAACAAAAGCTAGCTCTCATGCCTGCCGTATGAGAGGTGCCAGGCAGGTAGGGAGATGGCCTCACTGTGCAGGCTGGGCTACTGCAAGGTCCAAAAAACAAGTGCAGGGTGCCTAACTGCAGGGGTGTCCCACAAGTGGGGCCAGACACACCCCTATAAGAAAAAGAGAAGAGTGCAAGTGGACTCTTTGTTCTAAAAAAAGGAAAGCAAACCTTTCCAGGGCCGCAGTATGACCACATCAAAGTCCCGGGAGATCATCGCCTAAGGGGATAGGAGTGCCCAATAGGCCCCAGAGGTGAGCTAAAATCTGCATATCTGCACTGGTGTTGCACAAAGAATGGCAGTGACACAGCAAGGAGAATTTATTTTACATTTGGGGGGCTGCTAGGAGAGTGGCAGCCCCCTTCCAGCAGCATCAATAATTATCCAATCTCCTCACTCTAAGTCTTCCATGTCCCATGATTAATAACCATGAGAGAATTTTCAGCAGGTGCCAAGCCCTCCAGGAACATCGTTTGTCCATGGACACTGTTGCTATCATTTAAATATTGAAATGAAACTCGGACACAAATGTTCAAATCAATGCATATATTTAATAACACCTGAAATATTTCTAATGTTGAACTATATTGTGGTGGATCGGTTCATGTCCACTGCAAATTATGGTGACACCCTGTTAAAACCAGTAGGTCAGACTTTTAATTAATGTATCGATCATTTTGTGATGTGCACATAATGGAAGTATTGTGCTTTTAGGGTTTAGGACTTAACCGGTGCAGCAGACTGTTAGAGGTGCCTCCAGCAGAAGGGCTCAAGGTACATTTGGGGAGGGGGGGGATCAATTGACCTGTGTGACATTTCCTTAGTTTGTGTCCCTTGCAGATTGTGAGGCAATTTATAGGATGTCCCTATTGGCATTCCCACTTGCATTCTGAATATATGTGATAATCTGCTGTCATTCTGTAGAGATTTCTGGTTAAATAGGCCTTGGGCTGCTCAGCCTTGCTAGTCTGAGAGTTAAGTGCTAAAAAATTGTACTTGATTCTCAACTTGGGGTCCAAATGCTAAAGACTCCTTTTGTTTCATTTTGGCCAGTCCATTTTGGCCATGCTAGCACCCCTTCACGTACATATCATCCAACTGCAAGTGTGAATGTAGAGAGGTCTGAGAAGCAGCCTTGTTTTATAATACACTTTTGAGCTACTCAGTTCTGATTTCTTCTCCAAGACCATACAACCCATATATGGGGTTCCATCATTAAATGTCAGGAATACACATTTTGTCAGGGTTTAATTCAGCAATAGTATCACATTTTATTCTGTTTTTAAAAACTACTATGTTGTGACTTAAAGATAAATCAATCATTCAGCAACAAACATGCTCAGGATCAGGGTTGTCAACTTCTGAGGTTGCCAGAATCTATTCTCTCCTTGGTAAGAGGAGATTATAGTGGCACTGTGAGCTAGCTGATACAGACAGGCTAACGTATCTGGTGGGGGTGCACGGAAACAGTCCGCCACCAAATTCCACAGTTTATGTTATCCAAATGCGCAGATCCTGTATAGGTTATATAGGAACTACACAACAGCACGGGCCGGCTACCAGGGCCAAGTTAGGCCTGCAGAACAAAGTACCTTAAATCCTGATTTGCGGAGGGTTGCAAGGATCTGTGTCAAAGGTGTGTCACACAGCCGAAGTGATACGTTTGTTGCCAGATGCAGTGAGGCTGTGGTGTGAGGTCCTGCGTCATCATCGAGGAGCCCATCAATGGGGGCTTGCGATGCGAAATCTGGTGTCGCTGATGTGTCGCGCAGTCGAGGCGATGCATCGGATCCGAGAATCTGCGATGCTGCGATATGGAGTCCGATGTTGTCATCGAGGCTGCTTTTGAGGAGAGATGCAAAGGCCTGCGCTGACGATGCATTGCACAGCGGTGGTTCTGATGGACTGCGATGCAATGCGGGTCTTTTGCGACTGGTCCAACCCACGCAGCAGCGGCTATGCATCAGTTATACTCGGGTGTGTGCCACGCATCAGAGGAGATGGGACGGTTTCCCTAGATCCTTAGAGGCTGGCAGAACACCTTCAGCCCACTTCCAAGGGTCCAGGACTAGGATGGCACCCCCTTGGCAGGATAGACTCCAAATGGCAGAGTCCAGGTGCAGGTGCAAGATTGAGGGAAGCCTATTGTGTCCCTGAGGCTTCAGATTGAGAGGCCAGCCAACTAGCCCTTGGAGTCAATCTGGGGGTCTGGGTTCAAGAGATGCAGGTTCAGTCCTTCCCACCCAGGCAAGGGGGCAGCAGGCAGCACACCAGAGCAGCAGTCCTTCAGAGCAGCAGTCCAGGAGAGTGGCAGTCCTTTCAGCAGCACAGCAGTCCTCCCTGTCAGAGTATCCACAGGTTTAGAAGTGTACTAAGGAGTTGGTGTCTGAGGTCCAACATTTGTGCCCAGTGCCTACTTTGAATTTGAAGAAGCTTCTGGAGGTTTCCACCTCCCTGAAGTGTCAAGCAACCCCTTCCTCCCTGCCCTGGCCCTAGATTGTCGGGGATCACAATAGACTAATGACAGATCCTTTGTGAGAGTGCTCACGTAGAGCCTTTGTGATGTGCAAGTGTGGTAGGTGACAGCTCTACCCCCTAGTTAACTCAGAATGATCCATCCTGCCAACACCTATGTTCCCTTTGTCTCATTGTCTGGGACCAATACACGGCCTTTGGAAACCCGCCAACCCCCACGGACCACGCACGCAACCTGGGAATCATCCTGGACTCCGAGCTCAAAATGGACCGCCAGATCAACTCTGTCTCGTCTTCCTGCTTCCACACCCTCCGCCTCCTTCGTAAGACCTTCAAATGGATCCCCCTCGAACACCGAAAGACTGTCACTCACGCCCTGGTCACCAGCAGACTCGACTACGGCAACGCACTCTACGCCGGAATAAACAAAAACCTCACCCGCAAGCTACAGAACATCCAGAACGCCGCCGCAAGACTGGTCCTCAACCTGCCAAAACACTGCCACATCTCCCAGCACCTGCGCACACTCCACTGGCTCCCCATCGAGGCGAGAATCACCTTCAAGATGCTCACCCACGACCAGATGGTTACACTGGGGAATTTTATAAACACTACTCTGAATTGCTCTGCCCGTACTTGTTGGCAATGTATGATGAAGCCTACCACAATAACACCCTCCCCCCGACACTGAGGGAAGCCTTACTAGGGGCGCTCTTAAAACCAGACAAAAACCCAGAGAAAGCTGATTCCTATAGGCCATTATCATTAATAAATACGGACACTAAAATTTATAATTGCCACCCGCCTACAACCACTAATGTCCAACCTCATCTTACCTGACCAATCTGGGTTTATACCGGCCCGATCAACGGCCCATAATCTCCGCACTATATTCGCCCTTCTTCATCAACTAAATCCAGAACTAGAGGCTGTGGCGGTACTTCTGGATGCGGCCAAGGCCTTTGATTCGATTGAATGGGGCTATTTATTCACCATCTTGCAGCGAATCGGCCTTCCCCCTGTTTTATTGAACTGGATAAAATTATTGTATACGAAGCCTACTGCGCGCATCAGGGTAAATAGACAGACATCAGGAGCAATACCGATACAGCGGGGAACGCGACAAGGGTGCCCGCTCTCCCCACTCCTTTTTGCTATAGCCCTAGAGCCTTTGGCCTGTAAAATTCGCCAAAAGTACGCACATACGGCGCTACGGTTTGTTCTGCGGCCTGGTGGCATATCGTTATATGCGGACGATATGGTCCTCTACGTTAGGGATCCCAAATGACAATCTGTTCCCACTGCTTCGGGAATACATTAAATTCGGTAGACAATCCGGCCTTGCGATAAACTGGGCTAAGTCTGCAGTAATACCATTGACTGCGAAAACCGCGGCCCCTCAGATGGATTTTCCCCTTGTCTGGCAGGAGGACCCCATTAAATATCTAGGTATCTGGGTTCACCGAGACCCAGTGCAGGTGTTGCAGAGCAATTACGGCACTGCAATTTCTAGAATAGAGACGCAGGTGGATAGGTGGATCACGCTGCCATTTTCCTTAGCGGACAGGATGTCACTGGTAAAAATGGTGATTCTCCCGAAGATGCTTTACCTTTTCACCAATATTCCTATACCCCCCCCCTGCGCCTATATTTAAGCGCCTGCGCGCTAGCGTGACAAAACTGATATGGGCAGGAAAACAGGCTAGAATCAGCCTTCTCACACTATCACTACCATATGCTGCCGGGGGATTCACGGTTCCTGACTTCTACCTATATTATTTATGCGCGCAAGCTCAATACGCGCAATATTGGTTCCACCAAGTGAAATACATGCCGCACCTGGCAGTGGAAGATGGAGATGCTCACCCGATTAATCTAGTGAGTGTATTAACTCATAAAAGGCCTCACCTATCCAAAGATGAGATCAATACAATACGAACTACCTCACTGGCGTCGGAACACATGGCTCGACTTGCAAACAAAATGCCACTGTACGCCCCGAATCTTCCATTGTCTCACCACTCAGCCCTATCGGTGACGCAGGAGAAGGGTAGTATGGGCCTGCTGACCCAGGTAGGCATTACAACGATGGGTGACTTATATCCTAGCGGGAGCTTTATAACGCCGCAGGATCTAGCATTCGTGAGCAATCAAACGCTCCTGTTTAAGTTTACATACCATAGATTACGAGCAGCAGTGCAAGCACACTACCCATCATTTCCTAATGAACCTCCCACATTAGAATCATTACAACTCCTGATTGCTACGCAGACCCATACCCACATTGTGCAGAAACTATATAGAGCCTTACAGAGGTATATTGGGGCTGACACACATAAAGCGCAGGCTAGATGGAATGCCATCCTTGACAAACCACTTGAGTCGACAGAATGGCAGGCATGCTGTGCACTCACTGAGATTCTTACCCCAAATGGCAATTTACGTATCCTGCATTATAAATATCTTCACCAGGTGTACCATACGCCAGTTAACCTACACAAACATGGGCTGAGGGCGAATGCGAGCTGTAAGAGGTGCCATATGGATCAAGCTGATTTTGGTCATTTAGCGTGGTTTTGTTAAAAAATACATGCCTATTGGGAGCAAGTGGTCCAACTTTTAAATGATGTATTGCAATGTCGATTGGAATGTACAATGAAAACATGTCTTTTAGGCTACCTGCCAAGCTTGAAGTCTGTTAAAAAGAAACTCGCAGCTATTCTGTTATTGTTAGCGAAGCGCAGGGTGTCTATGCACTGGGACAGCTCGAAGACCCCAACCATAAAAAGCTGGATATCAGACTCTATATATTGTAAAGATAACTTTTTGTTGTACGCAGAAGAACTACCCACGGCCGCTAAGCCGCTTAATTTCTGGCAACCATTGTCCGACTATTTGGGTGCCCATCCTGACTTAGGTGGAGCTCCGATATGATTTCTGGTCTTTTTACCCCATTTTTATTGATGTGGCCGGGAGATGTTGGAGTGACTGCTAGATGATATATTGCTATCTACTACTATGTACCGGACAAATGTTAATAATCGTTCATTGTATAATGTACAAATGTACTTGACTCGTCACGAATTGTAAACATGATAACTGTATCTTGTTTTGCAAAAATTAATTATAAAAAAAAAAAAAAAAAAAGATGCTCACCCACGCACACAAGGCCCTCCACGGCACCGGACCAGCATACCTGAACAGCCGACTCAAATTCCACGCACCCCAAAGGACCCTACGATCAGCCCAGCTCTCCTACGTCGTGGTCCCCCGCACCAGAAAGACCAGATCGGGAGGCTGCTCCTTCTCCTTCCTCGCGGCCAAAGCATGGAACGCCCTTCCGCTCCACCTCAGACAGACAACATCGCTCCCCATCTTCGCAAGAAACCTCAAAACCTGGCTCTTCGACAGACCCCCTCCTTGATGGAATGGAACCTGCACCCCCCCCACCCCTAGCGCCTTGAGACCCTTACGGGTGATTAGTCGCACTTTAACAAACCCCTGATTGATTGATTGATTGAAAGACCACCTGCCAGCTACACCTATTCATGTGACCCAGGATCAGGCTACAGGCACCAAATAGTTAGGGCAAGAAAATGGCAATTTTCTAAAAGTGTATTTTCAGAATTGTGATTAAAAATCCGACTTTACCATTAAAGAGGGACTTTAATTGCAGTTCTGGACACAAAACTTGGCCTGTCCATCTGGTTCCTATTGAGAGTTACAACTTATTAAATGTAATGTGGTAACTCCAATGTTATCCTATGGGAGAGGTAGGCCTTGGAGTAGTGAAAAACGAATTTAAGGGGTTTTCACTGCCAGGACATGTAAAACTTAAACATATATGCCCAACCTTTTAAATACACTGCACCCTACCCTATGGACTGTCCAGGGCCTACCCTAGGGGTAACTTATATGTATTGAAAAGGAAGGTTGGGCTTGGAAAAGGGTTTATTTTGACAGGTCGAGATGCCAGTTCAAACTGCACACACAGACTGCACTGGTAGGCCTGAGAAATGTTAAAGGGCTACTTAAGAGGGTGGAATAATCAGTTCTGCAGATCCACTAGTGGCATTTAATTTGCATGTCCTCAGCACAGGGAGTGCCACTTAGCTTGGGTCTTACAAGTAAATTAAATATGCCGATTTTGTATAAGCCAGATCTACCATGATTTAAGAAGAGAGCACAAGCACTTTAGCACTGGTTAGCAGTGGTAAAGTGCACAGAGTGCTAAGGCCAACAAAATCGAATTCAGCAAATAAATGGAGGAGTGAAGGCAAATAGTCTGCGGATGACCCTGCAGAAAGGGCCAGGTCCAGCAGGCTCTATGTGTTTTCATTGCACAAGCTCATCCCATACAATCCCACCAGAACTGTTCAGTCCAGCACTCTCTTGTCTGAGGAAGTTCCCTTCTTCAAGCACTCCTGTAGCCGAGAAAAAAACCTTCTTTGTACAAGGATCCTAGCTCAGGACAGCTCGCCTACTGGAATTACGCTGCCAATTTAACTTTAGTCAATTCAAACAATCTCTTAAATGTTATATGTTATGGTGAAGGTGAATCCAATAAATAATAAATGAATAAATAAATACATTCAGTGATTGCCAAGGGCCATCACATGGGTAGACCCCTAAACATTTGGAGAAAGGGTAACTCCTGTCAGAAGCCAAACAACATGGCCTGTCCTGACCAGAAACAGAGAGTTACAGACGAATGCCTCCTGGAGGGCACTGTGAAATAGGACCAGGTGGAAGAGTTTTCAACAACACAATTTCTTTTCTTAGAGTCTTAATGCTTGTAAATACTGCATCAAAGTTGCTGGTTAGATGCTCATTCTTCAAGCTTATCATTTCTGGACTGGAATTGAAGGGTGGAAGATGTGAATCTGGAGTAGAAGCTCAGAAGGTTTGAGGAAGGGGGGTCATTGCATCAGCTGTGGGCGCCAATACAAAGAATTGAAGCACAAAGGAAGATCCTTGAGTGAAAAGCATGCAGTTCAGAGGAGCTGGCCATACGTTTTGCTCCACAGTCACCAAAAACGCATCTCTAAGTCTAGTATAGGGAACGCCTAAGAGGAAGAGGTAAGATTGAAAGACCCTATCTGAAAAACAGATAAATCGCCATAATACTATACGAAAGAGGAATGGCTTCAGTGGAAGCTACTAGCCATACAGGCAAGTGCTACTTTGAGCATCCGTTGATAAACCCCATCTTTCCCCAAGTTATGCACAAGTGACCGGAACCTTCTGGATCTCTCAGTTGAGTGGAAGAGAAAAGATGGACGCTGTGAGCAGAAAAAGTGTTCTATATAAGTGACAGACTCAAGTATCCCCTTCTGTACGTCCGGGTACTCTGCACAAATACTTAAGTGTTCCAAATAGCGTGCAAAGACGAACATGAAATATCTTTGATCCCAAAATAGAGAAAACATTTATCCAGGATTATTTCACCATTAAAAGGACATACCTGAGTATAACCCTGAATCAGGCACCGAAGGAAATAGAAGGAAAAACACAACAATGCTATATCCTGATCGAAAGCAATACAAGGAGGTCCCATTAAATAAAAAACTAAACTGAATGAATGAATGAATGAATATAAAGTTCTTATAAGACGAGGACAAGTTCCCTAGTCCCCTGCCATCCGGCCTTTGGACATCCCTCCTTTGAATATCGCCACCTCTGCCTACTACATTAGAAAATCCTTGCAAAAATAGTGCCAGATCTCCCGCCCGGGCACACTGTCACTTTTTTGCCATCTTTCAATGACCTGTTACATCTGGAGTGAGAGACAGGTGTGCTGGAGTGACCTTACAATGATGAGTATAGTATCTAGTCGGAAGCTTAGCGATGCTGCTACTACTCTTGGCATAGAGGAGACATACAGTTTATTTAATTGAACTGAACTTAATTTAAAGAGGTTCGTACACTGCACCTTTCTAAAACGGATATCATACCAATTTAGATCACCCCTCCCCTCCCCCGACACACCCAGCTAATCATCCTTGCTGTATGCACTCAAAACAAGAACATGGTATGTAGCCCTGCATGAACTGCAAAGAAGGATGTAATTCACTGTGGCTCCGAATGCTTAAAAATGCATTTTTTCAACTCTGTTAGGAAAAAACAAATATTCTTTCAGCTCGAGGTGCCAGTGAAGCAGTCAGCACAGATACGTGCTATGAAGAAATACAGCTTCACTGAATCATAATACTGAAAGATTGCTCTTTTGGGAAAGATTACCTTTTTCATCTCCATGACCCTGAAGAGGCTGACCTTCAAGGCGGGAAGGAAGATTGATAAATGCCTTTCAAAGCCAGCCATAGATATTTAGCTAGTCCTTCCAGACTGTGCATATGCATTAGCCAAGGCTATTTTACAGCGCTGATCCACACGGCTTTGGCTTGTGATGAGTTTGAAGCTTTGGCCTTCGTGTGATGCCTTCTCTCCCTTTACAGCTTGAAAAATGTGTGCAGGCACTAGTTCAGAAGAAAGTCGGTGACAGAGACAGCCATCAAAAATTATGTTACACTGTGGCAGGCACAGCTGGCACAGATAAGAGCGGTGGGGTAGCGGGGCGGAGTAGGGTGGGAGGGCAGTCGACGGATAAAATTAAATAAAAACTTACTTACAATGCAGTCACCACATCGCCGAGTCGGCAAGTGCAAGGTAAGTGATTTTATTTATTTTTGTATTTAATTTTACCTATCCCGTCGTCTGTCGACTTCCCCCCACCCCGTCCTGCCTCACCGCTCTTACCTGTGCCGGCTGCACCTGCACTGTGGCATGACTGGTCAATGCAGTGCAAAGGGAGGGAGGTAAGGACAGGTGGTATAAACGGAGGGAGGGAGCTAGAAAAGAAGGAAGGACATTGCACACTGACTTTTTGAGAATACAATCTATTTTGGAAACCGACCTATGTACAAAATACTGACTTGCAGGTGGTCACAGAATGACCTGCCTAATTAATATTCATTAGGCTGGTCACAATTTGTGACCCCCTGTGAATGGCTGTGATGGATGGTGACCTGCAAGGGTTAACAGACTACCAACCCTATGATTGCATTCCAAAATGGAACATTATTTTCTTAAAGCAGCTCGTGTTCCTTGAGAAAACAGTGCTGCTTTTAAAATAAATACATTTTCCATTTTGGAACACTTCAAAAGAAGCAGGCAGTAGAGCCGTGGACCACTGTCTTACCCCTAAGGCTGCCAACATGATTCAAGAAGCATTGACAAAGCAAATAGGTCTCGGCAATCCGAGAGTTAAAGGTGTTGTCAATGTTAATGTGTTTGTGTATGGCATTGGTGCTGGTGACATTGACATACGGGTTCTCGGCAGAAAACCAGTTGCGTAGCTGGTGTTGGCCGTTATGTCACCACTGAATGCTGGTGGAGCACAGTTTTGCACTTTAAAATTGAGCTCCCGTACCTCCTTCCTCAACCGGTTGAGTTATATACAAACACAGCATAGATCACGGACATAGAAGAGGGACTAGCATGATACGAAGCAGTGACCAAGTGGCTAGAGCAACAGGCTAGAAAATAAGCAGAGAAAAGTATAGAGCACACCAAAAAGATGGAAACTTATTTATTCGCTATTGGCCATATCAAAGGCTCGCAAACGCTTATTTTATAAATGTTGTTGTCATCTGCAAACGGTGTGACAACACTTTTAAATCACATGAACATAACCCGCGCACTCCGCCCCACTCCCACATATATGCAACATTCCCCCTACTGTATTCCTCCTCAAAAAGGTTCAGACGCCGCTGCTGCTCCCCGCTCCGTGAAGATAGGAGCTTACCTGGGGGAGCAGTGCTTATATGCCCCCCCACTTGCCTTCCCGCCAAGGTAGGCGTCTTCCCCTATTGGGGGGTTCATATCCCGCCTGGGCCCCCATTGGCCGAGGGGGCCGGCGCCTCTTTGGCGGCCGCCGCGGGGGGGGGACCGGGTGTTTTTTCCCCCCTTTCTGCCGTTTTGTGCGCCAAAACCAGCCCCCAACTCGTTCTGTCCGGGGGCACGGCGCTAGTTATGGCGCCGGCTCTCTAGCCCCCTTTGGGGGCAGCCTCTGCAAAAACGTGTAGTTTGGTAATCCTTGGAGGAAGATGAAATTCTAGATACAATCGTACCTTGGTCCTAAATCAGACTAAAAGAGCATGCATTTAAATCTGACTCTGCTCTGGTTAGTGCATTCATGTTATTATTTACTGAAAATTGAACTTTTGCTTAACAGAAAATAACGCATTCCAATTAAAACAATTTGCTCCTCTAAAAGTGTAGATACCTATTACGTGTAACTCCAGCTTTTTCAAGATGGCCGTTCCACAGCGTGGTACGTGATTGGGTCTGAGGTTAGGAACAAGTGATAGGCTGAACGCCATTGCTTGATTTACATATTAGGAGTCCCGAGCTATTATCAGTTTTGATGGTGAAACTCAGCAATTTTCAGATTGGTAGAGTGTGTCTTATACATTGCATATCACGATCGCATCTTTAGTACATTACCACAGAATTCGAAAAAAAATAAAAATAAATATATAATCCACCCTTAGTTGCTAAGTAGCTGAAATAGAGTCCTATATAAAGAAGCAAGGGTGATGGTTTGTAAGGTGGAGGAAACACACAACTAAGGTCACATGCTGAATGCATCTGTCACTGGGTTTTGGGGGACTGAGGCCAGGTGGGAGGAGAAAGAGCTGGTACGAGCACTGTGTAGAGTGCTTAAAACAAAGAAAAAAGTAGTTCCTAAAACAGGTACTAAAATGGGAGCAGTGGATGGATACTAGTGCTTGATCCATTCTCTAGGGAGGGCTAAACACAAGAAGAGGCATGACACATGCATGCCAAGGACAAATAGTGATAAAGAATATGAGAGCAATGATGGAGCGATCAAATGGTAAGCCTATGAGCGGACTGAAGCCCACAGATTGAATGCAACATGTCTCTTCGAGACAGTGCATGCTCTGTCTAGCGAGAACTAAAAAGGGGAGGAGTCCCAATGGGACCCCTTTCTCTCTGCAAATCAATCACCATCACAACTTGGTTTGTGATCGCCATTGAAGTTGTAAACTATTGATACATTTATTTCAGGATTGAAATTAGGAGAGAGTCGTCCCTTTCTCTTTGAGATTCAGAATGGATTGCAAAAGTCGCATTATGATAAAGTAAATATTTCTGCCTCAGAAAAGAACTTGTATACATTAAAAAAGCCCCTTCGCAATCGTAAACCCTGTTAGTTTGCATTCATAGGGTTTATGATCACAAAAAGGCATATTGCTTGCATTTAACCATTTTTCTGGTTATGCTTTTAACTCAGGTGTTCTGGTGTCGATGCATCTGTAGAAAGGGATAAACCTCTTCAGATAATCTTAAAATTGTAACTATTCAAACAGGTTTTTCCTGGATTTGTCAATTCAGGACCTTTGCTCCTGGAAGTCATTTGCACTGTAGGTTAGACCACCGTAAGTCCCCCTCCTTACTTCATCTGTGTGAAGAAGGAGAAGAAGAAGAGGTTTCTCCAAGGACAAATATCTTTTCAGATGGAGAAACAAGCAGACCACCCAACGTGGTTTCTTCTGTAATAAAACGTTACTTTACCAGCTTTCGAAAATTGCACTCATGCATGTGCACTCGTATTCTGAAAATATAGAAATTCAACCTTGCTTTTACAGAGCATGCTTTAAAATTTTGTTCAAAACACTACATCAATGCCTTTTCATGAGCTATGTTCATTCTAAAACAGAAGCTATCTAATTAGTTGCATTTAAATAAGATTTTAAATTGTAAGAATTGCTAGTCGATTAAGGAAGTGCCCCAGCAGAAAAGCAGTACCCAGATCTTGCACTGAGCCTATTTTCAAATATTTTTTTCTTCCACTACTCCTTATCTTATACTTACACTTAAGGAGCTCAAAACAATCTATTGAGCGACTAATCTACATATCCATGATCCACAAAATACCATTTAAACTCACCTTTTCCAATTATATGTTGATATCTGTTTTTTAGCTGAATTATTCCATAAAGAAGACATATCATCTTAACAAATCCCCTGAATCACATTCATTATTTCTTTCTACATCTTGGTAGTATGAGTCATTGTTGGTATACATTTAGCCAATCAATATGTATGTTTCATAGAAAGCAGAAATTCTAATGGAGAAGCCTTGGATATTACAAATTCAATGGTGGTTTTACTGGGATATCAAGAGTCTCTTAATTTTATCAGTAATGTAAAATTGAAAGGCCCTTTAATAGCTGAAACTGTACTTTTTAGAAAGTTTATTCCGACATGTCCTTGCTGTAGCTTTTGGCCTACATCTGCCCAGACTGCAGAGGTGAATCTGAAGCTATAATTTTAAATCTGCCATGCGGGTCGTGCCAATCCTTTTAGGTCTCTAGCACCACTTCATGCACATCTATGTCATGAACTCAGATAAAGATCAGAGATGCCCATCAGGGTTAACCAATTTTTCTTCACATATAGGGGTCAGGAAATACATGTAGGAGGTGTTTAGCAGCCCACCAATGCGCAGAATCAAACTATGCCATATAAATAAAAAAATAAAAATAAAAAATAAAGAGAGATCATGCAAAAAGGCAAATCCCTTCAATGCCCACCATTGATTTGTACTGTTCTTCCTTTACTGGATGAAGGTCAGTTCTTTCAAGGCTTCTGTACCTTCATTCACATGTGAATTCTCAAATGCTACACTTCACCTCTTATCCCATCGACATTAACATGTTCACTCTCTTCCTCCTTTAAAAATACATTTTCTTACCTTTCATTCATAAGGAGAGAACACAAAAATCAGCTTTGCGTCAAAGATCTTCTGAACACCATCAAAATATGATAAATGTCTACTGGAGAGAGAAGGGGACTAAACCCCAAAATCAAGCATTCTAAAATGAAGTCAAACTCCTTGGTCCCTCATGTCTTTGCAAATGTCCATCTATGTTTCCAACTTCTCCCATGCTATTTAAACACTGCACCAAAGAAATGAAAAAATGTGCGGCTTCACCAGCACAGAGGCCTATCTATAAACTCTCAGATCAAGGTCACCACATAAAAGCAGATTATTAATTATTGAAGAGCTAAAACGAGTCCTTCCTTTTATCTCTTTCCACCGCTTCAAGGTGATGACTGATTTTCTTTCTCTCTATTCCACTCCAGAGTAAGGCTGCACCAGTCCTCTCTGCTCCAGCCTCCTGAATGTTAACTTCCTTGTTTCAACAAGAAGAAAATACTTCTGGTTTCCTGCTCATTGGTTTTAATTAAACACATTGCGCCTCTCAATTTCTCAAATTTATGCATTGGCCACCTTTCCATGCTAGGATTAATTTCAAGATGACTCACCCTCCATCCTCCAAATACACCATCCACAGTTGCATCAATTTGCTGCAACAGCTGGCAAACTCTGGAATCAACTTCTAAATCTTTCAAATGCAGTCTTAACTACTACCTGAATGAGCATAATACAGCCGGCAAGTGTAGTAGTGTCTACAATTATATTTCTCCCAGTGAATAGAATAGAATAGAATAGAATAGAATGATTTTTATAGAGCGCATATCTACCCGGAAGCATCCCAGCGCTAAGAATCACTAAGGGGGGACCAGTCCTCTAAGGAAAGAGCCAGGTCTTAAGCTGTTTACGGAAGGCTAAATAGTTACATTGACTGCGAAGCTGCAGTGGGAGGCCATTCCACAGCTTGGAGGCATTATATGAGAAGCGTCTGCCTCCACTTCTGGCCTTCTTGACCCTTGGTACCACTGCAAGGTGTAATTCATCCGAGCGGAGGTTTCTCATGGCTTTATAGGGGCGGATCAATGATTCAATAATGCGAGGACCATTTCCTCTCATGGATTTATGGGCGACGCACAAGGACTTAAAAACAATTCTTTCCTTCACTGGCAGCCAGTGGAGCATCTGTAGTGCCGGTTTTGCAGAGCTGTGTTTCCGTGTGCCCATCAGGAGCCTAGCGGGTATATATATACAGGTTATACCCAAATTACCCTCCTCTTACCTGGGTATATGACAATATCTATGCAAACAAAGATTGGTATGGAGGAATGAATATAAAAAAATGTATTTCTGAGTAGAGCACATTCAATTACCCTCTCGCAGTTTTTTTATCCGTCAAACACATGTAATTTCATTATGGAGACACACATATACAATGGCACCTAGTCAATCAACAACATATGATTACAAACAAAATAACATGTAAAAAGATATATACAAAAATTATACAAACATCTAACGTTGCCAATACCCATCAAAATTAATACTTGTGTCCACCCTTTGGTCTGGGTGATACACTAAGAGGTAGTCTAGGTTAACACATAAGGCAAAAGGGGGTTTATCTTCTATCGCTCTTGTTATGTCAACAAAAAATTATTACACCACTCTTTGTGAATATCCTACAGACTCCTCCTTAATAGATGTCGACGCGGACGCGTTTCAGCCTTAGATGTTCTTCTTGGCCTCATCAGGACAAGGGCAGTGGTACAAAAAATAAATGTATGCGCCGGTCGTTTATAAAGACAGATAACGTCAGTTACGCCTCTACGAGTGTCCAACACCCGAAGTCGGGCCAACTCTCCTACACGGAGGCGGACTTTCCGTCGTGTGTGCCAGAAACTTCTATCTACGCCAAAGTCACTCACTGTTTCCTTAACTGAGTCCTTCGTATTCCGCTATGAATACTCCTTCCTTTACACCGCCGCAACCGTCAGCATTGCCTTATGTGTTAACCTAGACTACCTCTTAGTGTATCACCCAGACCAAAGGGTGGACACAAGTATTAATTTTGATGGGTATTGGCAACGTTAGTTGTTTGTATAATTTTTGTATATATCTTTTTTACATGTTATTTTGTTTGTAATCATATGTTGTTGATTGACTAGGTGCCATTGTATATGTGTGTCTCCATAATGAAATTACATGTGTTTGACGGATAAAAAACTGCAAGAGGGTAATTGAATGTGCTCTACTCAGAAATAACATTTTTTATATTCATTCCTCCATACCAATCTTTGTTTGCATAGATATCATCAGGAGCTTAGCTGCAGAATTCTGCACAGTTTGCAGTTTGGATATAACATTTTTGGGGGCTCCAAGATAAAGAGCATTGCCGTAGTCTATTCTTGACAAGATGAGGGCTTGAACCAATATTCTTCTAGCTGGTCTGGTAATAACGGCAGAACTTTACGGATCATCCTTAGCAAGCTGAAGCAAAGTGCGGTGGTTTTCCTGGCTTGCACTTTAAACGAAAGCTCTTGGTCAAGCCAGATGCCCAGACTTTTTATTTCTGTTTTGGGGATGGGAGCTGGGCCCATACAGGCTGGCCACATAGTATTAGCTTTACAATTTATCTGATTACCCAGGAGCATAAACTCGGTTTTGTCGCCATTGAGCTTTAGATGGGAAAGGCTCATCCACTTGGTGACTTCCTCCAGGCAGTGGTAAAGATCCGGGAGCAGATGGTTAGTCTGAGTCAGAGCCACCACCAGCTGGGTGTCATCAGCATACGTGATTAATTGGATCCCAAAGGGGAGCACAATCTCCGCTAGTGGATGCATATAAACATTAAAAAGGGTTGGACTCAGAGACGAGCCCTGTGGGACTCCACATCTAAGAGGATCCGGTTTAGATCGAACATCGCCTAAAAACACGTGGAAGCACCTATCATCCAGAAAGGATTGAAGCCAAGATAGCACTTTCCCGGACACGCCTAGATTCCTAAGCCGGTGAGCCAATATCTGGTGGTTCACCATATCGAAGGCTGCGCTTAGATCGAGGAGTATTATTGCGGCTGTGCCTCCTTGATCAAGAATCTTCCTTGCTTCTTCCACGACCACCACTAAGGTGGTCTCAGTGCCTTGGCCTGGGCGAAAGCCCGTTTGGGAAGGGTGGAGCAGGTTACTAAGTTCCAAGAAGGAAGAGAGGGTCTGGTTAACTATTTTCTCTGTGATTTTGCCCATAGTAGGAAGCAGTGAGATGGGGCGATAGTTGCCCAAATCTGCCGGATCCAGGTTAGGTTTTTTAACAAGGGCTTTACCATAGCTACCTTCCAGTCGGGGGGACAATCCCTAGTAAAAGAGATGAATTGATCAAATTGATCATACTAGGGGCAACTGTGTTAACTGCCAACTTTAGAATATTGAGCGGTACAGGGTCCAGTGGTGACCCCGATTTTACCTTACTAAGGGTGGCTAAGAGTAGTTCCTGGGTCAGGGGGGTGAAAAACTCAAGACTGTGACTCTTCCTACAATTGTCCCTAGCCGTGGACTCGGAAATATTGTTATCTCTTTGAGGGAGCAGTTTCAGAATCTTTTGCACCTTTGTAGCAAAGAATTCTGCCAATTCATTGCAGCGGTCGCCAGATGGATCCGGTATCGCTGGAGGATCTGGGGCTTTAAGAAGTTTCTTTACAATCAGAAAATTTTCTCTGACCGAGTGAGCTGCTCCTGAAATCTTTTCTGCATAAAAAGAGGCTTGAGTTCTTTTTACTTCGGCCTTGTAAATTAAAACGGCTCTCCTATACTCCTGTTTTCTAGTTACAGAGAAATCTTTCCTCCATGCCCTCTCAATGCGTTTGCAAGCTTGTTTTAAGGCCCTCAGTTCAGGAGTAAACCATGCAGCATTATAGCCACCAGCTTTCTTCTTCATAGGTTTTTTAGGAAGGACTGTATTGAGTGAGTCCTCAATCCAGTGAGTAAACTTCTGATAGTCTGGAATAGGATTTGATTCCAGTATCGGTTCCGTGTTTACCATTACCTGGATCCACTCTTCCAGCGGAAGTTTGGACCAGCGGCGAGCGAGTGTTTGCGTTGGGTGTGGGTGTAATGAGGGTGTCAAAGGGGCCCAGATTGCCGAGATAAGGGAGTGGTCAGACCATGGAATGGGCATAGGGGTTTTCGCAGTAAGATCCCCTAAATTGGAGAAGATTGGATCTAAAAGATGACCTTTAGTATGAGTTGCCTGAAAGACCTTCTGATGGAGTTGACATGCCATCAGATCTTGTGTTAATTCGGACACTGATAAGGCCGAGAGATCATCAAAATGGAGATTGAAGTCTCCCAGGAGAGTAAAGTTGGCCATGGTGCTAGCCAGAGTCATAACCGTCTCCATAAGGGATTTATCAAATTGGCCCATCCCCCCCGGAGGGCGGTAGATAAGAATACCCGAAAATGAAAGTGAGAGGGTAAATTCAATAACAAAGTGAACATTCTCACAATCTAAAAGTGGACTATCTAATAATATACAAGTCAAATGTTCTCTATAGATTATGGCAATCCCACCTCCTACTCCCGCTATTCTGTCTTTTCTTTGGATTAAATATCCAGGGGGGAGTGCCTGGACCGTATCAGGATCTGAGCTGGGATTAAGCCAAGTTTCCGTGAGAAACATAACCTCCGGTCCCAGATCTGTTAGCAGCATAAAAATCTCAGCCGTATGCTTGGGTAGGGATCTGCAATTAAGCAGGAGCAGCTGGTAACTGGGTCCTACCGGGGCTATAGGAGGGGCCAGCGGGGTAAATTTGAAATCACAATGTAGGCATTTGTTGTGGTTCTCTTCCAAGGAGATTGTGTGCATGCAACTGAGACCTGGCTTTATATTTAGCTCATTCAGCGCCAGACTAGAATACACACATCTCTGTACGGGGCCAGGTCCAGGGGTTCTGGCCCCTGGTCCCGATCGGGCGCGGACGTGCGCAGACGGGCTTGCCTTAGGCGCGCCTTTGGCGCGCCAGCGGCGCGCCCGCTGCGCGCGTCCGCTGCGCGGTCGCACCATCTGATGAGTTTATAACGTAGGCTGTGCGTCAGGTTAGGCGACTGAAATGCCAACCCGGCACCAGCCTCTGCGAGATCCTGCGCACTGAGAACCCTACCTCCCCTCGGGGCACCAACAGAGCGCGGTGAAGCGAGAAGCAGTCCAATTAAAGTGAGTAATAGCAGCAGTGACACAATACAACAGTTCAAATTCAATTCAATTCAATTTTAAAAGCAGTTTTTAAGAACGATTTAAGAACGATTTAAAACGGCTAAAAAGTGGAGAGTTACGGACACTGGTGTGACCCTGAGCACATCAAACCCCTTTAGTGATTGCTGCGCGGTCGCGCCATCTGACGAGTTCATAACGTAGGCTGTGCGTCAGGTTAGGCGACTGAAACGCCAACCCGGCACCAGCCTCTGCGAGATCCTGCGCACTGAGAACCCTACTTCCCCTCGGGGCACCAACAGAGCGCGGTGAAGCGAGAAGCAGTCCAATTAAAGTAAGTAATAGCAGCAGTGACACAATACAACAGTTCAATTCAATTCAATTCAATTTTAAAAGCAGTTTTTAAGAACAATTTAAGAACGATTTAAAACGGCTAAAAAGTGGAGAGTTACGGACACTGGTGTGACCCTGAGCACATCAAACCCCTTTAGTGAAGAATACCAGTGATAGGATTTCACATGACGGACAATGAGTTAATCTATGATTTCCATGTAGATCACATATACCTTTAAAAGGCAAGTGTGAGGCCCACAGGTCAAACTTATCCCATTATTCTAAACAGTAATGGACAGGAAAAAATACATGAAATATGTTACTTGATGATCCCATACACTGTGAGTAGGCTTGTTTAATGATACTGCTGTTACTGTGGACTTTATACACACTTTCACAAGTACAAGTAAATTGACCCTGCGTTCCTTTTGCTAGGCCACCAATCCAAACATATATTGTCAAACAGACCTCGCAGAGGTTACGCATAGTGGGCAAATAGTAACTATTCTATGATAGTGAAAATGTAATCAGGCCAGTGTAATAGTGGATGGCCATTTTACTCACAGTTATTGAGAATTCAATTCTATTGCCAACCTCCAAGACAGACCTTTGTCCCATTGTCTTTGGTAGTATCACACGGAAAGATTACCCACATTTATGGATTATAACTAAATATAAAACATGAAAGATGGTGTCTCCCCAATGTGAGTCATGTGCTAGAGGTGGGGACACACTATCCACAGCTGTACCTTGAAGCTCTTGATGCCTTGATGTCATAGCTGGTGCCCCACAGATATTAG
This sequence comes from Calotriton arnoldi, assembly GCA_963921515.1. Lineage (NCBI taxonomy): Eukaryota > Metazoa > Chordata > Amphibia > Caudata > Salamandridae > Calotriton > Calotriton arnoldi. Next base: position 99,501 of record CAWUFW010014529.1, on the reverse strand, counting down.
TTGCAATGACAGTCATCTGACTTTTTAAAATGGACTATCAGAATGTTTAACTTTCCTGTGATCACAGTTAAAAAAAGAGAAGAAATAAACGAGAAGGAGTACCTACCACTTGGCAAAGCAGAAGGCTTTCATCCATCTATCCATCCACATAATCTCACATACACAATAATTCATCCACCTACCACACACTCTCACCCTCAACCTCCCACACTTCCATACTCAGCCATCCAACTACTGATGTACCTATCCTTCTACTCGTAGTCATGTTTACATCTATCAATTCCAATTACTTTCGTTTGAACTTTTGAAGCATACAGGATGAAACATTTGAAAGACATTTAAACTCTCAATATCAATAAAATAAACATGTGTCTTCCCTTTTCCAATTACTCATTAGGGGTAGAATTTCCTACAAGGTCAATTTGTTTTCAGATTTATCAAGGTAAACAGCAAGCTCCATGATTTTCCAGCTGAAACATTCTGTTACTAGGACCCCAGAAATCCTAGTACCAGGCCTAAATATAAATGTTTTGCTCCCGTATAAAGCATGCCTGTATGCCATACTATTTGTTGTGTTTGCACACGCACTATATTTGGATTTGGAAAAGGTCTGAAAACCAACTGGAGAAATACTGTAAACTAAAATGTAGTCATTGCAGTTCCATACCCTAATAAGGACACTATTGTAAGGTTTTACATATTTATTGCAGTATATATTAAATCAATTGAGATTCGTCTATTTTCTAATCGTATATATATTTTGCTGTCTTTGATTATGGAGGCATACACGCTAATCGCCATTAAGTATGCTAAATGTTTAGGTCTGCCTTTACTTTGAGTTTACGGTTTAACAGTTTTTTTGGCAGCTCGATTACAAATATTTATCCACTGTGGAATGGGTCAAGGACAAAAATTTCCACTTGCTGAAGACATATTTCTTGGAAGCTCGATCAATGAATCGAAAAATGATAAAAACAAAATTTAATTTAAAAAGAAATCATGTTCTCTCTGTCTTGTGCAAATAGTAATTTGGAAAATCATAAAAAGGCTATCTGAAAAACCTAACGTCATATTGTTTTAACCATGATTGTTTAAAATGAATGTAAAAACAGCAGCCTTTTGCTTCCGAGGAAATATGAAGGAAAGATCGAAGAATCAATGAGGAAAGAGAGAAGAAGTATTAAAAGTGAACAGATACAGGAGGAGCATTTATCGAAGAAAGAAAGAAAGAATGAAACCAAGGAATGGAGATCACGCAGAGAACTTAAGGAAATCTGGCAATCAAGAAAAGCAAAAAAGAAAATCAATAAGGTACTTCAGTCACTCCTCTTTCTTTTGGCCCCTGCTCCATGGATCTGCAAGAAATATTCCGTGAAGAACCAAAATTGATCCTTTGTATTTGTTTGGAAAGTGTTGTAAAGAATTGTCAAATAGTGCCAATATTATTAGCAAAACAAAAATTACTTTTCATTCAAAAGTATGACCTAAAAATAATAGCACAGGCACTATAGCCACCTGTGTAGTATATATAAACATATAGATATAAATACAGATATAGTTACAAATATAGATATTGATATGCAAATACCTACACAGGGGGTAATAGTGCCTAATATGTTTTGTTTTCTTTATGACTTTGGCACCATTCGACAAATCTGAATGAAACTTTCCAAAAAAGAGTTAATCAATTTTGGGTTCTTCATGGCAAGTTTTGTGCAGACCTGTCAAACCAGGACAAAGAAAAGTGGTGGACAGAAGTCTCGAAAACGCTGTTTCTCATTTTAATTCCCAATTTTCAGAGAAAAACGAAAAGATAGAATTACACAAAATTTGGTATGAAGGTTGAACATTACACAAGGAAGTGCCCTTGCTGGCTTTGGTGAAAGCCACTCAATAATTTCAAAGAAAGCAATGTTTAAAAAGGGGCTCAAGTTCTGCAAATCCGGGTTTGCTGAGTTCCACAAATCCAAATTGGCTGAGGGAGGCTTTTTTGCTCATGTCTGCCATTTTGGGTTGTCAGATCTGGAGTCTTAGGGGCACATTACGATGGCGGGTGGAAGCACCACCGCCGTGCTGGCGGATGCAAAAACCACCAGTTACCGCCGGCACGCAGCAGTCCACACGCCCGTCCAATTACGATGCGAAAAGTAGGCCAAACACCGCCGGCAAGCCAGCAACACCGTCCGCCATCAAAGTGCGCCCGTACATGTAGCGGCGCAGCCTAACTGACACACACCGTCCGACGAAACACGTCCCGCCCGGCGCATAAATTACGATGCCGCAAACAAACGGCTCCCACGGCCAAGAGATACCGTACGACAAACCGAAGCGGTAACACGGATGCCGAGCACGGACAACGAAGAAGCGGCTCCCCGAGCATGAATCCAGCACTGCAGGCACTCCCCATGCTTCTGCTGATGCACCACCAAGGACGCAACGTACCGCGGAGACGCAGGTAGGCACACACACAACAAGTGCACGCAAACAGTGCACACAGTGCAAGAGGCGGAAAAAGCGGACAACCCCCACCAGCGCGTGTACACTACACATCCACCATCGCATCCACATATGACACACAGGCCAAATCGTAACATCGCAGAACACATGTGTACACACCACCTGGGACTAGGAACCAACCACCCCGTCACGGCCCCAAAGCGCCGATGACGCCGCCACACATGCGCACAACGCAGAGGCCAACCGCAGCGCCATGCATCCGTCGCACAGAGACACAGGGACACAACCAAGCAGCACACACATCAGCCCCACCCCGAACGCACATGACACGTGACAGGCCGGCCACAGACATGTCCCCAACGCCCAATTCACGGACAACACCCAACGCCACACAACCGACGCACACATGTCAGTGAAGACACGCAACAGCAGGACACACCCCAGTGTAACAAACATGGCGTAGCACACAGTGGCGGCAACACCAACTAGGAGAAGCAGGGCCCCTTCGGGAAGAGGAACGCCAGTACCACACAGAAACACCCATACCACCCTGCACATATGAACAAGACATATAAAACGGAACACCAAAGAGCCCGGGGACCGACAACAGGTGGCCCAAGAATAACATTCACACACAAGGCCCAACGCAGAGCGGAAAGGCAGCCTGCCGCCCACACAAGGGAGAGCAGACAGCACTGAATGACCTTCCATTCCAACTCCGAAACCACAGCCCTACGACAGAAGCCGGTGAATACAGCCATTGTCCAAGAATAGACCAACACAGGCATGCCGAGGAGACCGACCACAGGGCAGATAGCGCATATCACAGAAGCACACAACGGACGGGGAAGAAAGAAGAAAACACTCCCCCATGTCGGCCACATGCAAGTTAATTGGAAGGAGTCACACAGCACTGACCTTGAACTGTCTGAGAAGCATGTGGGAAGAGGGCCCGTGTCCTCCAAACAAGCCAACAGAACACAAGTCCTGTCTCCCTACGACTACACAGAGCTCACAGCAACCCCGGAGCGTGCACATTGCAGACTGCACACACAGCCGGAGCACGCCACCTCAACGAACCGCTGCGAAATGGCAACCGCAACACACCTACCCAACTACGCCGAACAGCTCAAGCTGTACAAAACCAACCTGTGCCATACATTGGGATGCGATCTCCTGTCCCTGCTGAACGTAAGTTACCGACTGACTTACCGCATCACATTGTTCAGCTGCGTCATGCCCGTCTTCTACTGTCGGAGGTGTCCCTACCAGCATCCCGTCGAGATATGCCTCTCCAACCCGGCATGTCTGAAGGCGGACCTGCTACCACTACTCCTCCCTCTGGACGCACACGACAGGGCCTGCTCTGCCTATGGGGGCATGGCGTATGTGGCCAACATCGCACCCGCACTGAAATGGGACCACTGTGCCTCCACACGACGGATCATCGAGAACAGCTACATCGAATGTCACCCAGCATGCCCCATCATGGTCCTCCAAGGGACAACTTACGAACAACACCTTGACAGCCACCATCCACTACATTGGCTGGCAAACATGTACACCACCAATGACATGGAAGCCCTGCTGGACGGCATCGCATACCTGACAACCTGTAAATACGTCGGACCACAACGCAGGTTCCCCGAGTGACCTATGATGTCCAACCCCGCACCCATGCTTAGCTTCCGCACGGACTGGCCAGTCACCACCACAACAGCCATACCAAACGACCGGCAACTGTAACCACACCATCAACGACATCGCCATGACATCGGATATGACCGGGACATGCACACTGTTCCCCATCACATCCAGGAACACCGCATGCATCGTGGGAGGCAGTGGCATGGGCTCTGTGTATTGCACCCACATGGACGGAACTGCACGAACAACCAGGACACGACATGGATCCAGCGCACATGGACACACACACCGCTCAGTGGACATGAATAGGTCGCCTGGAGTCTGTGGGTGCTGCACCCCTCCCACCCCCGCCCCGGGAATCCCATACCAGGACCTTTGCATGGACGACAAGTGCATACAACAACAACACGACCCCAGTGACTGTGACATGTCCAGTAACCACCACAGTGCAACAACAAGTGGCACGCCGCTGCATGCACGCAAGCACATGCCCTGATGTCAACTCACATGCACGCGTGCATGAGGAACAACCGCAGCAAACCTGTCACATGGAACTGAGATGGACTGTGCCCATGATGCCAAGCGGTCTGGTAGGCTACATGTATACCGTCTGTGTCAAAGTCCGCAGCTCCGCAGCTATACGTAAATGTACATTAGCACAGCCTTGGCCAAGCAGATGTCACTCTGAAGCCCACATCCCACATGCAACAGCCAATCACATGTAACCCCACACCCTATCCCATTTGCAATCATGCTCAGTATATCCTCAACATGTATTCAGCTGCCAGTAGTGTCCACTATACTGCATCACAGAGGACAGAAGACTCAATATAATGTTTGAAACCAAGACTGTCTCCGCTGACTCATTTCACAAGTACGAATGAGAGAGGATGAGAGTATGTGAAGTACACGGCAGTCGTGACATGACCATGTAGTCCACTGGTATTGGATGTCAACGCAAATGAGTAGCACTACTGTGGAAGACACACATGTGTCGTGTGAAGTCGTATGGACGCAGTGCTCAGGTGGGTGGGTGCGACGGGTAGATGCGCACATGCCAAGTTGGAGCACGCCGTGTTGGGAGGGGTCATGAACAGTACACCACCGCTTCCCTGGGCATTGTGAGAGGACACCTGTCGGGGGAGTGAACACGTGTGTGCACAGCAGCCGGGCACACATACAAAGCGGTACCAGGCGCACCTCAGCCCACCCTCTGTGGACAAGCTGGATCCTGTTGTGCGCCCGCCATGCCCCTTGACAAGGCACACACAGCCCCAGTCGACCAGGTGTAACCCCAACATAGTCAATCCGCACAGGCGATACAGGGCACGGGATGGCAGTGGAGCATGGTGTGTGAGAGGTCTCCTCGCGCTCCTCCTGGTCATATCACGCAGGCAATAGAACCTCAACGTCTAGCATGGCACAAGTCACATGGAAGTGTAGGGGGACGCACCACAGCACGAGCAGCACTGACGTCACGGGAGGTGGCTCGCACCATCCCATCCATTGCCCATCATACCAACCACGCCACATGCCATTGCGACTAAGTGCAAGCGCGTGCGCCACCACCCCCGAGCCCTCCCCAGAGAGGCCAAAGAGTGAATGTGTGGGCCATCAGCCACAGACGGACGCGGCCTGGCCGCAAGGGCAGCCACAGCCACTGGGTGTCGCAGGTGGCGGATCCGGAAGGCGAAGACTGTGATGCATAGTCCATGCAGGCCGGGTCTCCATTTGGGGCACCACGCAGGTGGACGGCGTCCCGCAACACATCATACCCTGAGACAGCCCACTCGTGCAACTGGACCCACACATACACTCCTTGCCCTCTCTGGTGCGAGCTTGGGGCTGCCTGTGCAAGCGCTAGCCTCGCAGGTGAGCATGCATATTGGGGGAGCGAGGGGAGGACATGAGGGCTGGGGCGAAGATGACTGTATCACTGTCAGTTAGTACAAGGGATGACCCAGATGTGGAAAGGAAGAGACGTGTCCCGTGTGTACTGCAACTAGTCGCCAATCCAACTACCCCCCATGTCCGGAATGTAAGCCCGCACCTAGGCCCGCCCATCCGCCACATCGAACATACCACCAGCACGACAACCTTCCCATTCGAAACACTGACTGGGGGTGGCGACCAGTGTACAATCATGTGTAGCCTACCCACGCGTACATGTGGGCCCTCCATGATCCATGTCACCTGCGGCAAAGTCATGACATGCGCAATGAGGGAAGTGAGGAGAGCTGCCCGCCCCACGCGCAGAAGGTGCATCAGCTCCACAGACCCAGCAGCGAGTCCAGCAGGGGTCACATGTGCAGGGGCAGCTGTGCCTGGTGTGAAGGCACATGCATATAGACAGCACATCGACCAATGTGTAGTCTGCCCACATCTACAGTCCATCATCATGCGGACATAGGAATTGAACACAGGGCAACACATCTTAGTGGGTGCACCCACCGTGACCAACAATGCGCAATCATCGACGTACCCGCCCTGTGCATGGCCCCCCACCCAACGGAGGCACATCCAGTGCCACCATCCCACACACACAAGCCTTCCACGGAACATGCTGTGTCCAATGGTCAGTACAGAGTCAGCGCCCATCTGGTGGATCCTGAACAGGAGACACATGCACACACATGCCAGCTCCCACTATGTACGACTGCCACCTGGCACGTGCAATGTAACCTCTCACCTGTGACGTGTGACTGCAAGCACACAGCCGTCTTGGCATGGGGCTGTCAATGTGGACACCTGTCAATGTTTCGGGAGGTGTGATCCGTACAGTGCTGTACATAGGGTGCAGTGCTGACACCTACTACTGTCTCATATCCCCTCGTGCCACAGGTCCCACTTGTCTTGGCCGCTCAGCCTGTGCCCACATCGTCGTCGTCGTGTGCCATACTCATCCAGCCGCGGAAGCAGTTCCATGCTCAGCAGACATTCATGTTGCCGTGGCGTTGCCGCTTGACGGATATGCAGTCAGTCCCCATCAGCACGCCCCGCAAGTCATTGGGGCCTAGATCCCCATGTGCATGCACATGGCAGTGGTTTGTATCACTAGCCATTGCCATTGTTGGGAGACCTGTGTAAGTGTATTGTGGCCGTGCCGTCCCAGCTTGACAGCTGGGCTGTGGCTCATGTGCTTGCTCAGTCATGTCAGTGATGTGTATGCGAAATTGCTATGTGTCGTGTTGCATTGACATGTGTCCTCTGCCATTGTCCCTAGGCGGAGACCGAACATTGACCGCCCATACCAATTGCTGGCGGACATGGACGATACAGAGGTTCTTAGGAAGTTTCGGCTGGACAGGCCAACCCTGCATCGACTGTGTGCCATGTTAGAACCCCATCTCCGTCCCCGCAGGGTGTATCCGACTGCTGTCACCCCCACGGCTAAGGTGATGGCCGCCATGCATTTCTTCACCACTGGGTCATTCCAGCACACAGTGGGCAGTGGAGGAGGGATGTCCCAGCCCATGTTCAGCAAGGTGCTGAGGGATGTACTGGCAGCCATGATGCTGTACCGGAACAGGTACATCCGCTTCCCCAGAGCTCGTGAATTGGCGGCAGTGAAGGGTGCATTCTATGCCCTTGGCAGAATCCCACACGTCGTTGGAGCCATTGACTGCACACATGTCGGCCTTGTTCCACCACAGGCCACTGAGCACCTGTACCACAACAGGAAGCACACGCACTCCCTGAATGTGCAAGTGGTGTGCCTTGCGGACATGGTGATCACCCACGTGTGTGCAAAGTTCCCAGGCTCGGCCCATGACGCACACATAATGCGCAACAGCATCTTGCCACGACTGATGTCCAATATGCAACAGGATCGTGCCTGTATTGTCGGTGAGTATGTGGAGTGGTGTAGCGTGCTGGCTGTGCGATGCTGTCCCCTGTCCAGTTGGATTAGCAACGGTTCTCTGTGTCCCTCACACCCAGGTGACTCTGCGTATCCGAATGGGGCATGGCTGCTCAGTCCATTGAGGAATCCTCGCACCCCAGCAGACGATCGCTACAATGAGGCACATGGGAGGACCAGACGTGTGGTCGAGCGTACCTTTGGCCTCCTCAAGTCCAGGTTCAGGTGCCTGGACCGCACCGGGGGTGCGCTGGCGTACTCCCCACAGAAGGTGTGCCGGATAGTGGTGGCGTGCTGCATGCTGCACAATCTGGCCATTCGGAAGCAGATCCCCCTCATCGTGGATGACGGAGATCAACCAGGGCCCCAGCCCGCAGACCAGGACAGCTCGAGTGAGGAGGACAGCGGAGAGGAGGAAGCTGGTAATGTGCGGCAGCAGCTCATCGCCCGCTACTTCACTTGACGGTGAGTGTCCATGTACGACGGCTGATGTGGCTGTATCTGTGCAGGTGTGTGTGTGCTGTGTCAGGGTGGCCGTTTGTTCACTGCGTGCTGTGTGTCAACGCTCCATGGCCAGGGTAGTATGCCACTGTTGGTGGCTGTGGCATTGTGCCCTATTGCTCTGTGCGATGTGTGTACATTGCTTGTAGTTGTTGACATGTACTGTGTGATGGGTGTGTGACACACTCATTGAATGTGCTCCTGTTCTGTCTCCCACCCCTAGGTCCCTACAGGCCCTCCGGATTCAAATGCCATGCCACGCATCAGGTGCCTTTCCGTCCAAGGTGGCCGTTGTATTCCGTACAAATAAGACACAGGGCACAAACAGCAGTTAGTGAAAAAGGTGCATTTATTACAAACTGTGACATGTGATTGTGTGTAAGGTGATGACAAAAGTGGTGCGTGCAGTGACAATGAGCTGTCGGTCATGGCTGCGTGATGATCAGGGTGTACCCACTGGTTCTATGTCCATAGTCCAACACACACATGCCATCCAGATGGCTGTGTGGAGTGGGATCGTAGTCCAAGTCAATGCAGTGGCTGGTCAAGGAAGGCTGGCGGAAGGCTGGCTGGCTGCCTCACTTGCGTTTGGAGCGTGCGAAGTCCTCCCGGGAGATCTGTTTCCACTTCGGACGGCCCCTTCCACGTTTGCGAGGGGGTGCCTGCTTGCGACATGCTGGTGGTTGAGGTGTGATCACTGGCTGTGGACGCAGGGGAACTGGACACTGCTGCTCCACCCTGCACCCCGGCAGGTGGTGGCGGAGGGGAGCTGCTGTCCCTGGCTGTGACCTCACCGCCACCACCAGCTGTCCCATGAGGTCCACGATTTGGCCCATACGGGCGTCCATGGACCTCAGCACCCCCAGCACCTCACGCGTGTCTGAAGCAGACCGGACCCATTGTCCTTGGGCCTCTTCATAGGCCCCAAGGACTCTGGCCATGTGAGGCAGGGCATGGCTCCCAGGGGAGGCTGGCGTTTCCCTGACCCTGCTCCTCCTACCAGTCCTGCTGCCACCGGCCTGCCCACTAGCCACATTGCTCACCACGGTCCTCGCTGTGGCTCCCAGGGTGGATCCAGTCGTCCGGGCCACCACCTGCGCTGGGGCTGGTGCCAGCGAAGACGTGGCGGTGGTGGCGGCGGTGGTGGTCGGTGCGGCGATGGTGGCGGTTGCGGCAGTGGTAGTGGCCACAATGACCGTGGGTGTGGCCGCAACGACAGTGGCAGCAGGGGGCTGGGAATGTTCAGCAGCCCTGGATGATGGGTTGGTGGGTAGGAGGGGTCCTGGGGAGCGGCTGGGCCCTGCCACACCAGATGGGCCTGCTTGGTTGTCCGTGTCCGAAGAGGAGGACAGATCCTCCAGATCCGTGTGTCCTCGTTGGGGGCTTGTAGGCTGGCTGTGCTGGCTGCTGGCTCCATCCCCAGCATCCAGCAGTTCGTCACCTGTGGAGAGAATGAGATTTGTTATTGTGTTGCACCTGGCGAAGTATGTATTTGTCGTCTGACATTGACAGTTCGTGCAATCTTGTACATGGGTTTCCCGGAGGCGTGTGTGTGGCTGTAGCATCTGTAGTTGTGTGTGCTTGGCAATGGGACTGTGTGCTGTGCACATGTGGCATGGGACGGATTGGCCATGCCGATGGGTGTGTTGCTGTGCCCCTACTTATTGTGACTCTGGTGTATGCGGGCTCCTGGCCCATCCTGGGTCTGGTTTGTACTTTGCTTTTGGTGTTCAGATGGAACGCTTAGGAACGCATATGGCAACATGGGGGCCATGCCCCAGATTCGCATTTGGGAGGGGATATGCTTTTGGGGTTCAAATGGAACGCTTAGGAACGCATATGGCAACATGGGGGCCATGCCCCAGATTCGCATTTGGGAGGGGATATGCTTTTGGGGTACATGCTGTGAGCCATGGGTGCCGAACGTGACATGTGTTGTGGCAGCATGACAGTGCATGGTTTGAGGTGTGTGCATGCTTGACATGGCCTGCATATTTGCTGTCTGTTGTGATTACTGGACATGGCATTGGACGCATCGTTATGAGTGAGTGATAGTTGTGTGCCAGCCAACGTATTGCAGTTGTCCCATCTCCTTGGTGTGCGTGCTGCCCTGTGCCATGTGCATCACTGCAGTGCTCGGGGGGTGTGGCCCATGTTGTGTGTTGTTGCTCACAGTGTGTCGTGCGCTTAATTGACTTCTGGCACATGGTTGGTCATGGGCATGTGTCTTAGCGTGACTGCTGTATGTGTGGCAGCTGTGCGGATGACATGCCTTTCATGAGACTGGGGCTGACGGATGGGATGGATGGTATGTTGTATGTGCATGGTGTGTCTGTGAGTTTGATGGGTTCAGTGGTGTTCGTGTGCATTTATGTTGTTCCGCTCTGTTGCGTCTAGTGTTGTTTGTCTTACATAGGCGTAGTTGTGGGGTGTGTTGTTGACAGGCAGTAGGGGCTACATGGACAGGACTTCAATGGTGTTTCGGTTGTGTGTGATGAGTTGCACAGTGGCTGCCGTGTGGGACTATATTCAGTGTGGCTTGTGCATGCAGACGTGGCTGCTTGGGTGTTGCTATGTCTGTGATGGGTCATGTGGGGTGTGAGTCTGTTGTTCATGTCCGTGTGCACATTGTTCACTTGTTCGTGACGGTGGGCGGTGCTGCGTGTTCGTCTGCTACGTGACATGTCCCATGTGTTGGTCGTGTTATGGTCCTCATGCCTCCAGTAATCCAGCCCTGTCCAGTTTCCCACCTGCAAGTTGTTCGTGCGTGCACTGTACTGGATGCCACATGGCTCTAAGCGGGGGTGCTCCATGTTGCAGGTCTGTGGGGGTGGGGGGTGTTGTGGGTCGTGGGGGTGGCTGGACACCCACTGACACCGATTGCTGTGGACCGTGATGTCTGCCTTTCGGCTGTCGTTGTGCACTGCGGTGGCTGACACGTGGCTGTGGGGTGTGGGGGATGCTCCTCCTTGCTGTGCTGTGGGACTGGGGCCTGGTGTGTGTTGTACTTGGGCTGTCCACCGTCCCACCCACTGCACTTTGTGTTCCTGCCACTTACCTGTTACTTGTCGGTTAGTGCAGCTGTGGCGGACACATGGGTGTGGTGGGTGCTCGTTGTGGCGCTTCTGGCATATTTGGGGACCTGTTGGTGGTTACGTGGCTGGCTTAGTGTACACATGTCCCCACGCATCTTACAGTTGTTCGGTTTGGGCTGTGTGTGGTAGTGTCTGTTGCATGTGTGTGTGATGTGTTGTGTATTGTGTGCTGGACATGGGGGTGTTTGTCCCTGGGAGCTGTGGCATGGTGGTAGTGCATGTGAGTACATAGCGGTGTGCTGGTATACATTAGTTTGTACTTACCAGCCTCCACTCCCCCTGCTAATCCGGCGAGGATCTCCGGATGTATTACGACTCGCACCTTCTCCTCCCACGCTTTGAAGGTCTTAAAGAGCGCGGGATTCCCTCCGCCAGTGACGGCAGCCAGCTCTCTGTTTTTGCCCTCCTTCTTCTTGACCAGGCTCTTTACGTCATTCCAACGTTTGTTAATCTCGACTCTGTTCCTGGGCAGGGTCCCGACTGCATTGACCTGGTCTACGATCCGGTTCCACATTCTGTTTCTGGTGGCTAGTGGTGTGTGCTGGACCATGTTCCCATAGATTTGTGGGTACACCTTGATGATCTCGTCGACCATGACCGTCAGCTCCATGGGCGTGAACTTGGGCATTCTTTGTGGTGCCATGGTGTTTGTGGTGCTGGTGCGGTGTGTGTTGTGTAATGTGCAGGGGGTTTGTGGTGCCGGTATTTGGTGGTGGTGGTGGTGGTGGTGGTGGTGGTGGTGGTGGTGGTGGTGTTTGGTGGTGGTGGTGGTGGTGGTGGTGGTTGTGATGTGTGCGTTTCTGTGGTGTGCTGCTGTCCTTGCTGTGTCACTGTGTCCTCTCCTCTCCTCTCTGGTTTGCAATGTAGCAAGGGGTTGTGGTCTGTGGGAGTGCTGCTTTTGTACTCACCTATGTGGGTGTGTCCTCATGGTCTGTTGTTTTCAGGTGTGTTGTGTCTGGAGTTCTGGCCTTTGTATTTTTTGTTTGTCCGGGGGGGTGTTTTCGGGATGTGTACTGTGCTTGTGTATTTGTGCGTGCCTTGCTGTGTGGACTTGTTGGCCATGTTGTGTGCTATTGGTTTTGTGTGCGGATGGTTTCTGTGCAGGTACGTTGGCGCCATGACTTCTGCCGTGTCGATTCTCATCGGCGTTGTTTGCGCTGGCGGGCGGTATATTTGTGGTTTTTCCGCGCTCATGTCGGTGCGATCGTAATTTCACGTGCGGTGTGTTGGCCGTGAGGGCGGGCGGTTTTGTGTTGTCGTGCGTGTTTCCGTCCGTGGCGGGCGGTTTGACTCCGACTCGGACGTTGGCGGGCGGTATTTTGTGTGCTTTTTCCGCCGATGGCGGTTTTCGGTTTGTGTAATCGTAATGGCGTGGTCGGTGTTCAGGCGGTGTGTGCGGGCGGATTTTTGCCGCTTCCATGCCTGGCGGATTTATTTACGCCGGGTATCGTAATGGGCCCCTTAGCCACAAAATAAAAAACATCAAAATGCCTGGCTGCGACGTCAGGAAAGTGTGATGTTTCTGCCATTTAAACTCAATTCCGGCATTCTGAAAAAAAAATGTGAATGGCACCTATAGGGCAGGGTGCAGTGATGTCATTTGAGATGTCATCAGTGATGTCATCAGTGATGTCACTGACCATGTCATGAGTGATGTAATATGTGACATCATCAGCAGTGCATTGCGGGGGCGCGAGTTATAGTTAGCTGAACTAACTATAACGGGGGAATTTCACGGGTTTTGTACGAGTGAAATGTCCAACTAACTATAACTGTCCCTAAAACCTATGGTTTTTTCAGTGAATTTCTAAGGTTTTTTAAATGCTAATTTCTAACTATAACGTGCCTGAAACCTATGGTTTTTTCTGTGAATTTCAAAGGTTTTTTAAATGCTAATTTCTAACTATAACGTGTCTGAAACCTATGGTTTTTCCAGTGAATTTCAAAGGTTTTTTAAATGCTAGTTTCTAACTATGCCTACAGAGGTAGGACATGTGAAGAAAGAAGAAAAAACGCACAGAAAGAAGCAAAAGAAATGCAGAAAGAAGCAACAGAAGTCCACAAAGACGAAGAAAAGTGCAGGAAGAAGCAAAAGATGTGCAGAAAGAACCAACAGAGGAGCAGAAAGAGGCCTTGTTCCAAAATCATCCTGTGCCCACAACTTTTTCCGACGTGTACTAGTGGTAACTGACTCTGACTAACCAGAGCCAGTGCTATACTAAAACACACTTAGAATACAGTGAAAACACCTACATACACTAGGGAACACTATGCATTGGGGTACCCCTGTGATTAGCATGACCTCCTCTGTAAGTCCCTAGTACATAATAGGGCTGGGGGATTAAAACTACCTCTTAAAACGCACTACAGGGCACGTTTTAAGTTGCAGGATTAAGTCCCCTTGAATTCTGAGTGTCCCTGGGGCCCAACTAGCCCCCCAGGTACCTACAGTTAGGACCACAGAGCTGAGTTGCAGAGAGGCGTTCCAACGCCACGCACCTTTTTCACCTCCGTGCAACGCAACTCTGTTGTGCTTACTGAAGGTACCTGGTGGGCTAGTTGGACTCCAGGGACCCTCAGGATTGAAGGGGACTTAATCCCCCAACTTAAAACACGCCACAGGGCCTGTTTGCACACATGTCACCTGAAGCCCCGCCCCCTCCCTTCACCACTGTGCAAACGCGCCCCGTGGCGCGTTTTAAGTTGGGGGATTAAGTCCCCTTGAATCCTGAGGGTCCCTGGAGTCCAACAACTATCCCACCATGTACCTCCAAAAAGCGCCACAGAGCTGCGTTGCAGAGAGGTGTAAAAAGGGGCGTGGCCTCTGTACACCTCTCTGCAACACAGCCCCCTGGCGCATACTGGAGGTTCCTGGTGGGCTAGTTGGCCCCCATGGACCCCCAGTATTCAAGGGGAATTACTTCCCCTTCTTAAAACGCGCCAGGGGGCGCGTTTGCAGACTGCTGCAGGGAGGGGGCGGGGCCTCCGGCACGATGCCGGTCTTTTTTTTTTTTTTTTTGTATGGGAGGGGGGCGGCGTGGCCACCCTTCCCATGGCCACTTTTGGCCCCGGGGACCCCATCCCCCGGGGCCTGAGGATTTCCATTTTTTTTTTAAATAAAAAACGGGAAAGGGGCCGCGTGGCCCCCTTCCCTGGGCCTCTATTGGCCCCGGGACCCCATCCCCGGGGCATGCCCTCTTTTTTTAATTAAAATATTTGGAGGGGGCTGCGTGGCCCCCCTCCTCAGGCCATTTAAGGTCCCGGGGACCCCATCCCCCGGGGCCGGCCTTTACGTTTTTTTTTTTTTTAATTTAAATTTAAATTTGTAGGGGAGGGGGTCGCGTGGCCCCCTTCCTGGGCCACTACTAGCCCCGGGGACCCCATCCCCCGGGGCTGGCCCTCTCCGTTGGGGACCGTGGGGGGGTCCCCAATGCCCCCACGGTCCCGCCGGCTCCCCGCGTCCTGCGGGATCCGGCATTGCTTTTCCATATGGGGAGCTGCTAAGATGCAGCTCCCCGTGTGGAAAAGCAATTGTCTTTGGTTTTTGGAAGAGAGAGCAGGTTTCCTGCTCTCTCTTCCAAAAACCAAAGCAGTTTGCTATGATAGGACGGGAGCCGCGAGGCTCCCGTCCTGTCATAGCAAACTGCAGTGTCCCGGGGGTGAGTACCCCGGGACACTGCAGGAGCCAGCCCTGGGGGGTGGTGGTCCCCAGGGCCATCAAGGGCTCCAGGAGGGGGGCTGCACGGCCCCCCCTCCCTCCATTGGCAAAGCCCCGGGGAGGTGGTGGTCCCCGGGGCTCGGGGTTCCGTAACGGACCCCCATATTGAAATATTTAGTGCCCCGGGGAGGTGGCGGTCCCCGGGGCATGTGGGGGCTGGAGCCCCCACACAGGTCATTTTATTTAAAAAAAGAAGCCCCGGGGGTGGCGGTCCCGGGGCTGCGGGAGGGCCGAGAGCCCTCCCGCACCATTATTTTTAAAGCCCCGGGGGTGGGAGTCCCGGGGCTTGGGGGGCCTTAGAGGCCCCCACACATAAAAATAAAAACACGCATGCCCCCGGGACTTGGGCCACCCGGGGGCCAAATAGCACTGCGCTTCGATTTTTTTTTTATCGGCTGGATCCGCGCACTCAGCGCGTTTTTGCCAATTTTTTCCCCAAAATTTGTTTTTTTTGTATGGGAGGGGGGCTGCGTGGCCACCCTTCCCTTGGCCACTTTTGGCCCCGGGGACCCCATCCCCCGGGGCCTGAGGATTTTCATTTTTTTTTTAAATAAAAAAAAACGGGACAGGGGCCGCGTGGCCCCCCTTCCCTGGGCCTCTATTGGCCCCGGGACCCCATCCCCCGGGGCATGCCCTCTTTTTTTAAACATTTTAATATTTGGAGGGGGGCTGCGTGGCCCCCCTCCTCAGGCCATTTAAGGCCCCGGGGACCCCATCCCCCTGGGCCGGCCTTTACGTTTTTTGTTTTTTTTTAAATTTAAATTTTAATTTGTAGGGGAGGGGGCCGCGCCTGGGCCACTACTAGCCCCGGGGACCCCATCCCCCGGGGCTGGCCCTCTCCGTTGGGGACCGTGGGGGGGTCCCCAATGCCCCCACGGTCCCGCCGGCTCCCCGCGTCCTGCGGGAACCGGCATTGCTTTTCCACATGGGGAGCTGCTAAGATGCAGCTCCCCGTGTGAAAAAGCAATTGTCTTTGGTTTTTGGAAGAGAGAGCAGGTTTCCTGCTCTCTCTTCCAAAACCAAAGCAGTTTGCTATGACAGGACGGGAGCCGCGAGGCTCCCGTCCTGTCATAGCAAGCTGCAGTGTCCCAGGGTGAGCACCCCGGGACACTGCAGGAGCCGGCCCTGGGGCGTGGTGGTCCCCAGGGCCATCAAGGGCTCCAGGAGGAGGCCGCGCGGCCCCCCTCCCTCCATTGGCAAAGCCCCGGGAGGTGGTGGTGGTCCCCGGGCTCGGGGTCCGTAACGGACCCCCATATTGAAATATTTAGTGCCCCGGGGAGGTGGCGGTCCCGGGGCGTGTGGGGGGGCTGGAGCCCCCCCACACAGGTCATTTTATTTAAAAAAAAAGAAGCCCCGGGGGGTGGCGGTCCCCGGGGCTGCGGGAGGGCCGAGAGCCCTCCCGCACCATTATTTTTTTAAAGCCCCGGGGGGGTGGGAGTCCCCGGGACTTGGGGGGGCCTTAGAGGCCCCCCACACATAAAAATAAAAAAACACGCATGCCCCCGGGACTTGGGCCACCCGGGGGCCAAATTGCACCGCGCTTCGATTTTTTTTTTTTATCGGCTGGATCCGCGCACCCAGCGCGTTTTTGCCGATTTTTTCCCCAAAATGTGTTTTTTTGTATGGGAGGGGGCTGCGTGGCCACCCTTCCCTTGGCCACTTTTGGCCCCGGGGACCCCATCCCCGGGGCCTGAGGATTTTCATTTTTTTTTAAATAAAAAAAACGGGAAAGGGGCCGCGTGGCCCCCTTCCCTGGGCCTCTATTTGCCCCGGGACCCCATCCCCCGGGGCATGCCCTCTTTTTTTAAATTAAAATATTTGGAGGGGGCTGCGTGGCCCCCCTCCTCAGGCCATTTAAGGCCCCGGGGACCCCATCCCCCGAAGCCGACCTTTACGGTTTAAAAAAGGGGAGGGGGCCGCGCCTGGGCCACTACTAGCCCCGGGGACCCCATCCCCCGGGGCTGGCCCTCTCCGTTGGGGACCGTGGGGGGGTCCCCAATGCCCCCACGGTCCCGCCGGCTCCCCGCGTCCTGCGGGAACCGGCATTGCTTTTACATGGGGAGCTGCTAAGATGCAGCTCCCCGTGTGGAAAAGCAATTGTCTTTGGTTTTTGGAAGAGAGAGCAGGTTTCCTGCTCTCTCTTCCAAAAACCAAAGCAGTTTGCTATGACAGGACGGGAGCCGCGAGGCTCCCGTCCTGTCATAGCAAACTGCAGTGTCCCGGGGGTGAGCACCCCGGGACACTGCAGGAGCCGGCCCTGGGGGCTGGTGGTCCCCAGGGCCATCAAGGGCTCCAGGAGGGGGGCCGCGCGGCCCCCCTCCCTCCATTGGCAAAGCCCCGGGGAGGTGGTGGACCTGGGGCTCGGGGGTCCGTAACGTACCCCCATATTGAAATATTTAGTGCCCCGGGGAGGTGGCGGTCCCGGGGTGTGTGGGGGCTGGAGCCCCCCACACAGGTCATTCTATTTTTTTTTAAAAAGCCCCGGGGGTGGCGGTCCCCGGGGCTGCGGGAGGGCCGAGAGCCCTCCCGCACCATTATTTTTTAAAGCCTGGGGGGTGGCGGTCCCCGGGGCTTGGGGGGCCTTAGAGGCCCCCCACACATAAAAATAAAAAAACACGCATGCCCCCGTGACTTGGGCCACCCGGGGGCCAAATAGCACCGAGCTTCGATTTTTTTTTTTTATCGGCTGGATCCGCGCACCCAGCGCGTTTTTGTAGATTTTTTTCCCCAACATGTTTTTGGGGGCCTTGGGGGTCCTTGTGGGACCCCCTGAGCAGGCCTAGGGGGTCAGGGTGGTTCTACCCTGCCCCCTTTTCGCGTTTTTCGCGTTTTTCTCACTGCTTTCTTGTGCCTCGGTTCTACCGAGGCACAAGATGGCTGCCAACACTTCCTGATTTGGAGTGTTGACAGCCAATTAGCCTGCAGCTCGTGCTCGGCAGGGTGCGCAGCTCGTGCTCGGCAGGGTGCGCGGATCCTGCGCGGCCATAGATATATATGTGATTTTAATTGTGATTTTCTCAGGAACTACTGAACGGATTTACACCATTTAAGCAAAAGGCACGAGTCTGAACCAAGGGCTACCTCTTTGCCAAATTTGGTGTAATTCTGTTCAGCAGTTCGGTCTGTAGCTGCAATGAAAGATTCCTATGGAAAATTGCATGGGAAAAACACGTTTGGGGACCCCCCTTTTTTCTCGGCCCCCACTTGACGAATCACCCCGAGACTTTCAGGGTAGGAGCGGACCAGAGCGGGCCACAAAGTTTGAACATTTCGCGAAGATTCATCAACCGGCGCCAAAGTTATTTCAAATAGAATGTTGCGGATTTCCTATGGAAAATAGGTCCTAACTATAACTATCTACTGACGACCGCCAGTAGATAATATATATATATATATATCAACAATCCTCCAAGTAAAGAATGGGTCGCACTCACGGAAGGTTATAAGTAAGTTCTTATTTCATTTTGCTTATTTCATGACAAATTGTCCAAACAAAAGTAGTATTGACGCGTTTCGGTCTCCCCTGAGACCTTGTTCACGATAATACTCGTAATGTGCTCTTAACCAAGTATATACATTGTCATTACAATTGGGTCACTTCCTGTTTTAACATCACAAGGTATTCTGGGAGATGTAGTTTATTAATGCGAGATACACCTTTAAAACAATGTCAATGGTGACAAAAAGTGCTATTATGTGAAAAACAGTTTGTAAATTGAGTGGAAAAGATAAATGCATTTAATAATCGCCCTCCTTATGCTCAATTCTTTGCACATGCCGCATTCGAATGTCAATTTATATGTTTTGACATTTAATATTTGATGGATAAGTCCATGCCTATTGTATTGTGATTTACACCCTCCAGTGGGTTCACTCATAGATTGACACCATCTATCCTTAGGTGGAATGCTATAATTGCGATTACAATTGTATGTAACCTTTCGTAGGTGGGCAATTACAGACGTGTTGAAAAGTTTGTGTTCAAGATGTGGTTAAAGGTGCAAATTGTGAAATTAAAACCAGTTAGGGACGCAAAAGTAGCAATTCATAAATGTACATAAAGTTCTTCACTCTGATTTAATCCATACAGAGTGAAAGTCCGTAGGATTAGGATGTGTGAGATTCTCTCTGGCACAGTTTTCTCTCCCTGTTGCCACCCCAGTCATGGCGTGCCACTGTCTCAATTGCATAGAATTGCAATAGTTTCCAGTTACCTCCATGATGTGACTCCATCGGGCATATTCTCAAGCCCTATCGCCACGGGAATGTCACTTTTACTGACGCTCCCGTGGCGATAGGGTCAGCGCCTTATTCACAAGGCAGCGTTAAGCTACTTAACGTGGCTTTAAGGGGCGTGCAGTGGGTGCTGCGGTGGGCGTTCCACCGCAACACCCATTGAATTCGACGCTGCTACCTATTCTCAAGGGCGGCGTTAATAGGTGGCAGCGCCGAACTTAAGACCATGAAAATCCTGGTCTTAAGTTGGCGAAACGATTATCCACTATGGTATATCCAAGATATACCATACGGTGAATTCTTAAGAATCCGCAGAATTTGTTCAGAGGGTGAGGAATGGCACAAACACAGTAAAGCAACGTCTCGCAGATTCAAACAGAGAGGTTATCATGAAGGCATCATAAAGAAATGTTGGGAAAAATCTAATCGAAAGGCAAGAGAGATTCTGAAAACCAAAACACCATAACCAGCAAAAACTCTGAAACTATCACATTGATCACCACTTACTCTAATGAATCCCGGAAAATCAAAGCAATTCTAAGAAAAAATTGGAAAATACTCCAATTTGATCCCACAGTGGGCAAAATCATGGGCAAACATCCCAATATAACCTTCAGAAGAGCGACTAACTTAAAAGATCGGTTAGTCCACAGCCATTTTCAAAAGAAGATTTACAAACCCACTCAATGGCTCAAAACGAAAGGATTTGTAAAATGTCATAATTGCAAAGTCTGCCAGATTGCAAAGAACACAACGGAAATAAAATTGGCAAACAACAAGACATGGAAAATTCAGGAATTGATCACATGCAAGAGCCAATATGCAGTTTATGTCATCGAATGCCCATGCTCTTTGAAATATGTAGGGAGTACAATTTGCGACCTAAAAAAACGAATCTTGGAACATGTTCGTGCAACAATCAACTAAGACCGCAGTAATACGGTGGCAAAACACATGGAGTCACATCATGGAGGTAACTGGAAACTATTGCAATTCTATGCAATTGAGACAGTGGCACGCCATGACCGGGGTGGCGACAGGGAGAGAAAACTGCACCAGAGAGAATCTCGACACATCCTAAACCTACGGACTTTCACCCCATATGGATTAAATCAGAGTGAAGAACTTTATGTACATTTATGAATTGCTACTTTTGCGTCCCTAACTGGTTTTAATTTCACAATTTGCACCTTTAACCACATCTTGAGCACAAACTTTTCAACACGTCTGTAATTGCCCACCTACGAAAGGTTACATACAATTGTACTCACAATGAGAGCATTCCACATAAGGATAGATGGTGTCAATCTACGAGTGAACACACCACTGGAGGGTATAAATCACAATACAGTAGGCATGTACTTATCCATCAAATATTAAATGTCAAAACATATAAATTGACAATCGTATGCAGCATTTGTCAAGAATTGAGCATAAGGAGGGCGATTATCAAATGCATTTATCTTTTTCACTCAATTTACACACTGTTTTTTACATAATAGCACTTTTTGTCACCATTGACATTGTTTTAAAGGTGTATCTCGCATTAAGAAACTACATCTCCCAGAATACCTTGTGATGTTAAAACTGAAGTGACCCAATTGTAATGACAATGTATATGATTGGTTAAGAGCACATCACAAGTATTATCGTTACCAAGGTCTCAGGGAACACCGAAACGCGTCGATACTACTTTCGTTTGGACAATTTGTCATGAAATAAGCAAAATGAAACAAGAACTTACTTATAACTTTCCGTGAGTGCAACCCATTCTTTCCTTGGAGGATTGTTGATTTGCACTGGCTGGGCTCCACCACGGGGTTACGCACCACTTGAGAGTGCCTGGAAGCCAGCAAAAGTTGAGCCATTTGGTGGAGGATATATATATATATTACCTACTGGCGGTCGCCAGTAGGTAGTTATAGTTAGGACCTCGTTTCTATTCAAAAAGTGTTTTTTCTTTTCCCAATAACTTTGGCGCCGGTTGACGAATCTTCGCGAAATTTCAAAATTAGTGGGGCGCTCAGGTCAGCTCCTGTTTTGAAAGTTTCGGGGTGATTCGACAAGCGGGGCCGAGAAAAAAGGGGGGTCCCAAAACGCGTTTTCCCCATGTTAATTCCATAGGAAACTTTAGACAAAGCTACAGCCCGAACTGCTGAACGGAATTACACCAAATTTGGCAAAAAGGTAGGTCTTGGTTCAGAAAGAGCCCTTTTTTTAAATGGTGTAAATCCGTTCAGTAGTTCCTGAGATATTAGAAAAAGAAAAAGTTTCGATATCTGTGGCCGCGGTGGGTTCGCGAACCCTCCCGGGCACGAGCTTCACTGTGATTGGCTGCCAACACTCCAAACCAGGAAGTGTTGGCATCCATCTTGTGACTCGGTAGAACCTAGTCACAAGAAAACAGTAAAACAAAGATAAAAACAAGAAAAGGGGGCAGGGAAGAAACACCCTGACCCCTAGGCCTGCTCAGGGGGTCCCACAAGGACCCCCAGGGCCAAATAAAGCATTTTTTCTTTTTAGAATTTCGGCGAAATTCGCGTTGGGGTCGCAAATCCAGCCAACATTTTTTAAAAAAATGAAGCGCGGGCTCCCGCGCTTGATTTTAATGAGGCTTCCGGGTGGGCCAGGTCCCGGGGGCAATGTGTATTTAATTTGCAGGAGCCCGCTGGGGCCCCCGCAGCCCCGGGGACCGCCACCTCCCCGGGGCTTATTAAATCTAATGCGGGGGGCACGCGCCCCCCGCAGCCCCGGGGACCGCCACCTCCCCGGGGCTTCTAAAATAAATGCATGGGGGGTCCCAACCCCCCCCATGCAGCCCCGGGGACCGCCACCTCCCCGGGGCATTTAAATAAATGAAAGGGGGGGCCTCGCGGGCCCCCCGAGCCCTTGGGACCGCCACCTCCCTGGGGCTCTAAATAATAATTAGTGTGGGGGGGCTCAAGCCCCCCTCACTGCCCCAGGGACCACCACCTCCCCAGGCACTTAATATTTAAATTTGGGGGTCCGTTACAGACCCCGGGGACCACCACCTCCCCGGGGCTTTGAAATGGAGGGAGAGGGGCCGTGCGCCCCCTCCAGGAGCCCTCGATGGCCCTGGGGACCGCCACCCTCCAGGGCCGGCTCCTGCAGTGTCCCGGGGTGCCCACCCCCGGGACACTGCTGTTTGCTATGGCAGGGCGGGAGCCGTGCAGCTCCCACCCTGCCATAGCAAACTCTGCTTTGCTTCATTGAAGCGAGAGCAGGGAACCCTGCTCTCGCTTCAATGAAGCAAAGCAGGATTGCTTTGAGCAAGGGAGCTGCATGTCAGCAGCTCCCCTTGCTCAAAAGCAATGCCGGATCCCGCAGGAGGTGGGGAGCCGGCAGGACCGTGGGGGCATTGGGGCTCCCCCCACGGTCCCCAACGGAGAGGTCAGGCCCCAGGGGATGGGGTCCCTGGGGCCAGAAGTGGCCCGGGAGGGAGGCCACACGGCACCCCTCCCCTGAAATCATAATTTTAAAAAAACGGAAAGGCCGGCCCCGGGAGATGGGGTCCCTGGGCCATGACTGGCCTAAGGAGGGGGGCCACGCGGCCCCCCTCCAAAAAAATAAAAAAGAAGGTTGGCCAGGCCCCGGGGGATGGGGTCCCCGGGGCCATAATTGGCCTCTGGAGGGGGGCCGCACGGGCCCCCTCCCAGAATTGCAATAAAAAAAATGAGGGCTGCCAGGGCCCGGGGGATGGGGTCCCCAGGGCCAAAAGTGGCCCAGGGAAGGGGGGGCCACGCAGCCCCCCTCCCATAAAAAAAGATTTAAAACAAAAGCTGGCATATCGCCGGAGGCCCCGCCCCCTCCCTGCACCACTGTGGAAACGCGCCCCCTGGCATGTTGTAAATTGGGGGATTAAGTCCCCTTCAATCCTGAGGGTCCCTGGGGGCCAACTAGCCCACCAGGTACCTCCAGTAAGCGCCACAGAGCTGCGTTGCAGAGGGGTGGTCCGAGGCCAGGCCCCTTTTTACACCTCTCTGCAACGCAGCTCTGTGGCGGTTACTGGAGGTACCTGGTGGGCTAGTTGGCCCCCAGGGACCCTCAGGATTGAAGGGGACTTAATCCCCCAACTTACAACGCGCCAGAGGGCGCGTTTGCACAGTGGTGCAGTGAGGGGGCGGGGTCTAAAACAACAAGTGTGCAAACACGCCCCCTGGCGCGTTGTAAACTGGGGGATTAAGTCCACTTTAATCCTGAGGGTCCCTGGGGGCCAACTAGCCCACCAGGTACCTCCAGTAAGCGCCACAGAGCTGCGTTGCAGAGTGGTGGTCCTAGGCCACGCCCCTTTTTACACCTCTCTGCAACGTAGCTCTGTGGCGGTTACTGGAGGTACCTGGTGGGCTAGTTGGCCCCCAGGGACCCTCAGGATTGAAGGGGACTTAATCCCCCAACTTACAACGCACCAGGGGGTGGGTTTGCACAGTGGTGCAGCGAGGGGGCGAGCCTGAAACAACAAGTGTGCAAACACGCCCCCTGGCGCGTTGTAAATTGGGGGATTTAGTCCCCTTCAATCCTGAGGGTCCCTGGGGGACAACTAGCCCACCAAGTACCTCCAGTAAGTGCCACAGAGCTGCATTGCAGAGAGGTGGTCCGAGGCCACGCCCGCCCCTTTTTACACCACTCTGCAAACGCGGCTTCTGGTGCACTGCTGGTGGGGCGATGAGGACCTCAGGACACAAGTGGACTTCATCCTCCGAGCAGCTGTGCGCCAGAAGCCGCGTTTGCAGCGTGGTGTAAAAAGGGGCGTTGTCTCAGAACACCTCTCTGCAACGTAGCTCTGTGGCGCTTACTGGAGGTACCTGGTGGGCTAGTTGGCCCCCAGGGACCCTCAGGATTCAAGGGGACTTAATCCCCCAACTTACAACGTGCCAGGGGGTGCGTTTGCACAGTGGTGCAGGGAGGGGGCAGGGCCTGATATAACAAGTGTACCTTTTTCTGTACCTTCCCTGCCTGTTTTTACATTTCACTTGTCTCTTTCTGCACTCGTCTTCCCTCTTTCTGTACCTTTCCTGCCTGTTTTTGCATCTCACTTGCCTCTTTCTGCACTTTTCTTGCTTCTTTCTACACCTCTGTTGCTTCTTTCAGCAATTATCTTGCCTCTTTGTGCACTCCTCTTGCCTGTTTCTGCACCTCTCTTGCCTCTTATTGCACCTCTGTTGGCTCTTTCTGCACCTCACATGCTCCTTTCTACACTTCTATTGCCTCTTTCTGCACCCCTGTTGCTTCTTTCTGCACTTTTCATGCTTCTTTCTGCACCTGTCTTGCTTCGTTCTGCACCCCTGGTGTCTCTTTATGTACCTCTTTTGCCTCTTTCGGCACTTTTCTTGCCTTTTTCTGCAGTTCTCTTCCATCTTTCTGCACGTCTGTTGCCTCTTTCTGCACCTCATTTGCTTCTTTCTGCACCCCTGTTGTCTCTTTCTGCACTCGTCTTACCTCTTTCTGTACCTTTCCTGCCTGTTTTTGCACCTCACTTGCCTCTTTCTGCACCTCTATTGCCTCTTTCTACAGTTCTCTTGCCTCCTTCTGCACTTCACTTGCCTCTTTCTGTAACTCTCTCGCCTCTTTGTGCACCTCTCTTGCCTCTTTCTGCATCCCTGTTGCTTCATTCTGCACTTTCCATGCTTCTTTCTGCACCTGTCTTGCTTCTTTCTTCACCCCTGTTATCTCTTAAGATACCTCTTTTGCCTCTTTCTGCAATTTTCTTGCCTTTTTTTGCACCTCTCTTCCCTCTTTCTGCACGTCTGTTGCCTCTTTCTGCACCTCATTGCTTCTTTCTGCACCCCTGTTGTCTCTTTCTGCACTCGCCTTCCATCTTTCTGTACCTTTCCTGCCTGTTTTTGCATCTCACTTGCCTCTTTCTGCACCTCTATTGCCTCTTTCTGCAGTACTCTTGCCTCCCTCTGCACTTCACTTGCCTCTTTCTGTAACTCTTTCGCCTCTGTGCACCTCTCTTGCCTCTTTCTGCATCCCTGTTGCTTCATTCTGCACTTTCCATGCTTCTTTCTGCACCTGTCTTGCTTCTTTCTGCACCCCTGTTGTCTCTTTATGTACCTGTTTTCCCTCTTTCTGCACTTTTCTTGCCTTTTTCTGCAGTTCTCTTCCATTTTTCTGCACGTCTGTTGCCTCTTTCTGCACCTCATTTGCTTCTTTCTGCGCCCCTGTTGTCTCTTTCTGCACTCGTTTTCCCTCTTTCTGTACCTTTCCTGCCTGTTTTTGCATCTCACTTGCCTCTTTCTGCACTTTTCTTGCTTCTTTCTACACCTCTGTTGCTTCTTTCAGCAATTCTCTTGCCTCTTTGTGCACTTCTTTTGCCTGTTTCTGCACCTCTCTTGCCTCTTTTTGCACCTCTGTTGGCTCTTTCTGCACCTCACTTGCTCCTTTCTACACTTCTCTTGCCGCTTTCTGCACCCATGTTGATTCATTCTGCACTTTCCATGCTTCTTTCTGCACCTGTCTTGCTTCTTTCTGCACCCCTGGTGTCGCTTAATGTACCTCTTTTGCCTGTTTCTGCACTTTTCTTGCCTTTTTCTGCACCTCTCTTCCCTCTTTCTGCACCTCTGTTGGCTCTTTCTGCACCTCACTTGCTCCTTTCTACACTTCTCTTGCCTCTTTCTGCACCCCTGTTGCTTCATTATGCACTTTCCATGCTTCTTTCTGCACCTGTCTTGCTTCTTTCTGCACCCCTGTTGTCTCTTTATGTACCTCTTTTCTCTCTTTCTGCACTTTTCTTGCCTTTTTCTGCAGTTCTCTTCCCTCTTTCTGCAGGTCTGTTGTCTCTTTCTGCACCTCATTTGCTTCTTTCTGCACCCTTGTTGTCTCTTTCTGCACTCGTCTTCCCTCTTTCTGTACCTTTCCTGCGTGTTTTTACATCTCACTTGCCTCTTTCTGCACCTCTATTGCCTCTTTCTGCAGTTCTCTTGCCTCCTTCTGCACTTCACTTGCCTCCTTCTGTAACTATCTCACCTCTTTGTGCACCTCTCTTGCCTCTTTCTGCACCCGTTGCTTCATTCTGCACTTTCCATGCTTCTTTCTGCACCTGTCTTGCTTCTTTCTGCACCCCTGTTGTCTCTTTATGTACCTCTTTTGCCTCTTTCTGCACTTTTCTTGCCTTTTTCTGCAGTTCTCTTCCATCTTTATGCACGTCTGTTGCCTCTTTCTGCACCTCATTTGCTTCTTTCTGCACCCCTGTTGTCTCTTTCTTCACTCGTCTTCCCTCTTTCTGTAGCTTTCCTGCCTGTTTTTGCATCTCACTTGCCTCTTCCTGCACTTTTCTTGCTTCTTTCTACACCTCTGTTGCTTCTTTCAGCAATTCTCTTGCCTCTTTGTGCACTTCTCTTGAGTGTTTCTGCACCTCTCTTGCCTCTTTTTGCACCTCTGTTGGCTCTTTCTGCACCTCACTTGCTCCTTTCTACACTTCTCTTGCCTCTTTCTGCACCCCTGTTGCTTCATTCTGCACTTTCCATGCTTCTTTCTGCACCTGTCTTGCTTCTTTCTGCACCCCTTTTGTCTCTTTATGTACCTCTTTTGCCTCTTTCTGCACCTCTGTTGCTTCTTTCTGCACTTCTCTTGCCTCCTTCTGCACCTCTTAGTTAGAGGTAGTTTTAATCCCCCTGCCCTATTACGTACTAGGGCCTTACAGGGGAGGTCATGCCAATCACAGGGGTAGTCCATCCCATAGTGTACCCTAGTGTATGTAGGTGTTTTCACTGTATTCTAAGTGTCTTTCAGCATAGCACTGGCTCCGGGCCTGGCTAGTCAGAGTCAGTTACCACCAGTACCCGTCAGCAAAAAGTTGGGGGCACAGGATGACTTTGCATTAAGGCCTCTTTCTGCTCCTCTGTTTGTTCTTTGTGCACATCTCTTGCTTCTTTCTGCACCTTTCTTCGTCTTTCTGGACTTCTGTTGCCTCTTTCTGCATTTATCTTGCTTCTTTCTGCGCCTTTCTTCCTCTTTCTGCACATGTCCTACCTCTGTAGGCATAGTTAGAAATTAGCATTTACAAAACCTTTGAAATTCACTGAAAAAACCACAGGTTTCATGGACGTTATAGTTAGAAATTAGCATTTAAAAAACCTTTGAAATTCACTGAAAAAACCATAGGTTTCAGGGACGTTATAGGTAGAAATTAGCATTTAAAAAACCTTAGAAATTCACTGAGAAAACCACAGGTTTCAGGGACATTATAGTTAGTTGGACATTTCACTCGTACAAAACCAGAGAAATTTGGCCGTTATAGTTAGTTCAGCTAACTATAACTCGCGCCCCCGCAATGCACTGCTGATGACGTCACATATTACATCATTCATGACATGGTCAGTGTCATCACTGATGACATCACTGATGACATCTCAAATGACATCACTGATGACATCACTGATGACATCATCCACATGATAATCTGATGCACCTCCTCACACCCTAATATAACCTTTGATACACCCACTCTAAAATGCAGACTACCATTTTCGAAACCATAGACACACCAATAACAGTTACTACATACCCACTCACTGATTCCTAGGTCTACACACATGTCCACTCATTCATCCATACAGTTACTCATACATGCAGTCACTCATCAATACAGCACTATCATATGCACTCATACACCTATACAGACACTCACACACCACCACTCACCCATAGAGTTACTCACACACCTAGTCAGTCATGCAAAGAATCAATCATACTCCCATTTACTCACTTATACAGTTATACACACACCACTTCACTTATTCATACAGCTACTAACACATACTTACTCTCTTCTACAATCACTGACACAAGCACACACTCATCCATACAGCCACTCTCACAATCACTCACTCTCACATATAGTGATTTATATACTCCAACACTCACATATACTGCCTTTCACATATGTAGTTACTCACACATGTACCACTGAGACATCCATTCACTCACCAGCACACCCATACACACACTCACGCACCCTTACAGCCCTTCACAGATGCACTCTTGAACCCATACACCCAGTGAATCACCTACTCACACATCTATGCACAGAGTCACACACCCCCCACCCACCCACAGAGACACTCAGGCACCCATACAGATTCTCAGACAACCAATCAATAACCCATATAGACACTCATGTAGCTACTCACCAACCCATGCAGCCGCTTACACACCAACTGACAGACTAATACAGAAATTCACACAGTTTAGTCACTAACCCATGCATTCAGTAAGACACGATTAATCACTCACTTATACATTCAGTCACGCACCTACTAAATCATCCATTCAGACACTTATACACCCACTCATTCTTCAATACACCTTGGCTTATATATATATATATAACTTTACGGAAACACATAGTCACTGGATGATGTCATCAGTGATGTCATCAGTGATGTCATTTGAGATGCCATCAGTGATGTCATCAGTGATGTCACTGACCATGTCATGAATGATGTAATATGTGACGTCATCAACAGTGCATTGCGGGGGCGCGAGTTATAGTTAGCTGAACTAACTATGACGGCTGAATTTCTCTGGTTTTGTACGAGTGAAATGTCCAACTAACTATAATGTCCCTGAAACCTGTGGTTTTTTCAGTGAATTTCTAAGGTTTTTTAAATGCTAATTTCTAACTATAACGTCCCTGAAACCTATGTTTTTTTTAGTGAATATATATGTTTCCAAACTTGCCCTGAAATTGAAGATGCACTCCACGGTAGGTAATATATTCAAATCCTTTCATTTGAAAACCGGCCGTGTAGGACTGCACCACCCTTGGAATGACATGTGGGGCCGGGGGCTCAGTATAATGCTGGGTTTGAAAGCAGCACAATGAGTTTTCAATTGAAACCGGATGACACTCCAAAGCCCACTGGAGGGCTCTGAAACAATCGTGAAAATAACTGAAAGCCACAGTTTCCACTGAAGGAAAATAAATGCAATGTGCACTACTAGTCCCGGCATGCATTGCTAATTGGACCCAGCTGGGAGGCCCACTGGAAGGCAAGTCATCATCAACATGCAGCTTAAAACAAAGGGAGCTAGTACCGCTGTGACTTTTCAGCACTGCCTATGAATAAGTAGCTGGATGCTCCGAAACGCGTCAGGCAAAAACAAAAAGTTGGTGTGTTAATGCCGGTTTCAAATGAAAGGATTTGGATAAATCACCTACAGTGGAGTGCGTCCTCAATTTCAGGGCAAGTTTGGAAACACATATATATATATATATATATATATATATATATATATATATATATATGTTCATGTTTGTGTTGCAAAACCTCTCTCGAACTCTGAGCCCTGCGGAAGTGTTGCGTCAGACTGTCAGAGCTGCAATTATCCCATTAAGAAGTATTCCTGCTGGAGGAAAAAAAAGCACTCTGCCTGAGAGCCTGATATATATAAATGTATCTATAGTTAGGTGTTGAAATAAGATACAAGCTAACATAAAAAAAACAGTAAAATACTTCTTGTATTGTTCAGTACAATAACTATGATTTGCTCCCCATCATGCACTGCTCACGACCATACTTATTACACCAGCCATAATAAGTTAAATTACATCATTTATGACATCACTGATTAGATTTAAATAGCAACATTGTTGAAATTTCAAATGAAATCAACCAGTGGTTCTGAGCTTATGATGAAGGCTTTGGGAACCAATACTAATATCTACATCAATGGTTGGACTCATAAGCTTGTCTGTAAGCTTTAGAAAGGTGCATCAAAAATTGGATATTTTAGAAGGGATGCACTTTTGAAGGTTGTTTTTAGGTTGAGCATTCAAGACCTCTTGTATATACTTTAGTATATACTTATATGTGTATGTACTTTGTGGGCTCTGGAGATCAGCCCTAGGATTTGTCTGCTTCTGCTTAGGGACTTTTTTTCTGTTCAACTGCCTCTATTTAACTGTCTTGATAGAAAACAACCAGTAGAGGTCAGTAAAATACCAGAATTGCTTTCTGCTTGTTCAACTGCCTCTATTTAACTGTCTTGATAGAAAACGACCAGTAGAGGTCAGTAAAATACCAGAATTGCTTTCTGCTGAGGGACTTTCTTTTTTTTATTTTTCTGGCAACTGCCTCTATTTAACTTTTTTGATAGAAAACGACCAGCAGAGGTCAGTAAAATACCAGAATCACTTTAGCATTCTCTAGATTCCAGTCCATAGAAATTGTCTTCCACGAGCACCCGTAGACAATAATATTT
Source organism: Calotriton arnoldi (assembly GCA_963921515.1). Lineage (NCBI taxonomy): Eukaryota > Metazoa > Chordata > Amphibia > Caudata > Salamandridae > Calotriton > Calotriton arnoldi. The sequence goes on along the minus strand of CAWUFW010014529.1, from coordinate 68,762 downwards.
TTTCAAAGCTTGTATTTTCAGTGATATGGCCACCGAAGGCCCTGATTTTATATAAAAAACAGAGCTTTGGACTATACCATTTCCCGCTGAAAGGCAATACTTCTCTCCATGTGTTTACATACCTGGCGTGTCATGCAGTTTGGTGCTTACTTTCCCTCCATGTTAAAGAACAGTAGATGTTTCAGCACCCAGGCTAATGCATAGCTAAATACATATAAGGTCCCAAAAGCGAGACCGATAGCATTGCAAATTCTTGTTTTATTTCTTAATTGTATTTTTTTTTTATTGCATTCACCAAAGGGATGGGTGCACTAGGAGTAGGTCACTTGCCCAGAGCTAGCCGCTGTACATCATTGAAGAATAAACTCAGTGGTCAACCTTTGCTGTGAATTACTGAAGTCTGGACAATTAAGGTGTTAGGTGGTCATAGAGGGCTGGCACAGGGCCTGGCCATAGGTGAGGGCATGTGTCCAGCCCGCCTTACTGCACATTGTAGAAGGCCACACGTAGCGGTGTTGGCCACATGGGGACGGTTGGGCGCAGACTCTGGCCATAAGGCAAGCTAATCCCCTAAACTCTACTGTATGTTGCATTCAGGATGTAGATGTTGGAGGTTTGGGCTTGTGGAGGGGTGGGTGCAGAACCTTGTGACAGGTCGTAAATTACTCAGAAGAGAAGGACCAGCCGAATGTTTCTTTAACGGGGGAACCACGAAGAAGTGTGACCATTAGGCATGGAGAGACTTTATTACAGATAGCGTGGAGAACTTGGGGAAGCGGATGGGGCAGGAATCCAGAAATGGGCCCAAATGTGTGGAAGAGAAATGTTCTTCTGTAAGGTGATAAGATAAATGTGAAAACGTATAGGCTAGGAGTGGAAGGCCATCCAGCTGACAAGGTGAGAGAAGGCACATTCCCAGAAGAAAGCCACGTAAAATAGACTCAGTTTTCTTGGCAGCCAAGGTGGAAAGTATGTTGCAAGCCCTTGTGAAGACTCAAAGGAGGAAGAGCAGCATTCGGGATTAGACAATGAGTGGCTGAACTTAGATTGACATGGAGACACGCAGAGACATGCAAATGCATATGTGCATGCACACACTCACAGATATACAATCATCCATGCGCATAACTTACCTGGTCACCACACTAATCTCTTATTGTACTAACCTCTCTCTTCCACTTCCTTGATGTTCCCACTCTAATTACCACTGGTTCTGGCATCCTGCTCATGCCCACACCTCTCATTCCCTACCTCCAATCCCCCAATACAGCAATAGCTCCCACACGACAGGCCTAACACTCGCAGGCACAATTATATTAATATTGAGATTGCCCTGAAGCCCTGTAACACTGCCAACTAAACACAGCTGCCACATGGTGACTGGCCATGTTGCAATAAGCCCTGTGTTGTCCATCACACTGTGTGTGTGTGTGTGATGCAGCACCCTGTCATCTGCTGTCTGACTTTTAGAGCTTAGAAACACGGGATTCTGCTAGACCTATGAGAGCTGTGCCCTAGCTCAATAACAGAAATTTAAACCTTGCACACTTGATGGACCACTCGCCTCAGTCAGCACATATGCAGTTTCTATTTGGGTGTTGTTTTCACTCTTGGGGTGTGTAAACGTGCAGCACACTAAATGAGGCAGCAACTCTAACACCCAGAGTGATTGCAAAGATTTTTGGTGAGTCATTACCGAAATTGTATTTTAGAATAATTACAGTATAAATATTGTGTAAAATGTTTTTTAAAGCTTTGGTTTGATTGTCATCAAGTATGCCTATTTAGGGGTCACGACTTTCTTCCACCTTTGTTATGCCCTTAGTTGTGGGCTTCTGTAATGCAAGCCTCCTTTTGACAATGTTTATCGACTTTTGGCAATGTCATGGCGTCATTTACTGCTATCTTGTGTTCTAAATTAGGGCATAATATAATATATGGTGGATGGCCCGTTCTCCACCAGGGCGAGGGAATAAATTACTTTGTCAGCCTGACGGAGGTGCTGCCCACCAAATTGTAAAGTGCCCGCTGGCCCAGTGCACATTTCAAGCACTGACAGGAACCGCTGTCACAGAGGATCCTGCCAATGTATTGTAAGTTTGCCATACAGCTCTGTCAACATGATGGAGCCGTTCGTCAAACAAAGCGGGATTTTCTATTAAAAAATTAAAGGAAACAATGCCCCCCTCATCATAGGAGCTCCTCCTGTGGCGAGGGGGGCATTAATCACTTTTCAGTGGCCCTCACTGCCAGGTTTTTCCCAGCGGTGATGGGCATTGAAAAATAGTTGGTCAGCCCATCTAAATTAGGTGGTTGAACAAACAGCAAAACCTCCAATGCCCCTTACTCAGCCGGGGTGTCAGAGGAGTTTGACCATGGCGGAGACAGAGTATTCAATCAATCAATCAATCAGGGGTTTGTAAGCGCGCTACTCACCCGTGGGGGTCCCAAGGCGCTGGGGGGTGGTACGCAGATCCGTTAGCCGAAGAGCCAGGTCTTGAGAGACTTCCTGAAGGTGCTCAGGGAGGGGGCGTGTCTGATGTCTGCCGGTAGCTCGTTCCACGTTTTGGCTGCGATGTGAGAGAACGATCTTCCACCCGCTCTGGCTCTGTGGATGCGCAGGGTTTCGGCCAGTGCGAGGTTGGAAGATCGGAGGTTTCTTTTGGGTACGTGGAAGTTGATTCTGTCGTTGAGGTATTTGGGTCCGTTGTTGTGTAGGCATTTGTAGGCGTGGGTGAGGACTTTGAAGGTGACTCTCTTCTCCACGGGGAGCCGCTGTCGTCAACCTATTGTCAGTCCACCAAATTTAAATCAGGCGGCACACTATTATGTTGACATGGAGGGAACTGCAACACCATTGCGACAGAGTTCCCTCTCCACCGACATATAAATCTAGCCCTTAGTATTTTGATAGTCAGTGTATCTATGTATTTGGAAAACAACCATCAGGTAGGAGAGATTATGCATCCCACGTGAATGAAGTCCCTTGTAAAAAAGAGAAATGGCACATGAGAATGGAAAGTCTTGTTGTTCTATTAAATCATGCACAGTTCTGAGTTTTAGAGAGCCAAAAAACCCTCGAGCATCTTAGAACCTGTGTCTTATGGTGGTAGAATGATGCTGTCATGTCTGATTTATAGCAATATTGTTTGATGTCTGGAGAGCTGTTAATTTATGCATTAGGAAAGAAGCTGCTTCAAAGAGATCACGTTAGGTATTATGCTTTTCAGGTTGTGCATGTTTGATCCTCTGAGTCTCGTGAGACTCCTTGGTTACCCCTCTCCCACCATCACCCTCTGTATCCTTCACTGGAATGATTACCAGCTGACATCCATGACTTCTTTCATAGGCATACTAGTAGACAAAGCCCTTGTCCTTGCACACTTGGCATATAGCCTTTAATAGCAGACAGAGGAAGGATGATAGTTGTACTGGCTGAGCCCGTCACTGAGTTATATTAACTCCTTTCAAATGGGCCACCTTCTCTAATGACTTGGACAGCTATTGGCTGTGACAGTTCATATTATGTTTTAGAAATTTGAATAGCACATCTTCTGCAGTTAGGGTGGCTTTGCAGGACTGCCTAGTTCGGGTGTCTTTATGCCTTGATGATTCTGCCACAGGCTGGAGTCAGGTTTCTAATTGAGTTGAATGTCAATAGTGTGGGTGTTGGCAATATGCTGGATCAGTGTTTCCCAAACTGTGGCGAGAAATTTAAGTAATAAGTAAAGATGCCTTTAAATTTTGTATATTATCTTGTGACATTTGCTGGGCTTCTAAGACAAAGTCAGATGTCAGTCTATGTCTTGTGGCAAATTTCTGCTTATTTTTTTAATGTGGGGATTGGTGTTTACAAAATCCTTTCACTTTGCATCAGAGAAAGAAAAGTAAAGTGAATTATTAGATATGACTGAATTAAAGCACAAAATTGATTCGATCAGAACAGTTCTTTGTCCTTTTCCTACTTTTCCTCGGTCTTCTGTCCTGTTTCTCCGAATACCTTCTTCAAAATCAGTCACGAATCTTGCAAATTCCAAAATGTTTGCTTCGAACTGATTTACACCTCCTCCAACTGCTGATAATAAATACACTGCCTGAGATCAAAATTAAATAGTGCTGTCAACATTGTAGAAGATGCATAACTTTAAAATGAACACAAAGGAAATATAAAAGTGTGGGTTCTCAGCTATGTAATAGTACATGTTGTGCAAATAAAGCGTTGACCTTGCTCTGGTTGTTACTGGGACGGGCGCCAATGTTTTAATCTTTGCAGGCAGCTGTGTTGAATCAAGAAAGAAAACAACAGTTGTCGAGATTTTTAGAAGGTAGAGGTTACTACCTGTTACCAAAATTGCCCCTGTTCCCTGTAAAGCAAATGTCTCTATTGGAACAATATGGTAACATTTTGTTCAATGTATTAAGTGTACCACAGGGGCAATATTATGAAGGTTGGCATTCAGCGATGCTCTGCATTGACCAGGGGCTCCAAACTCTTCTGTAGTAAGAGCTGCTTATGTCCAATTAAAAACTTTCTGAGTTACTAATACTATTGGTGTTGTAATAGTGACCACAACAGACAGGTTTACAAGGTTACACCAGAGACCACCATATGCAACATTACACGTGATCACCTCTGTTCATCAAGCACGGTTGCCAGCATTAATGTAAAAAAAAGTCTTTGTTAATGTGGAATGCCTCTATCCTAGTAATACATAAATTCTGCTGGCACCAAGGTAATAATATTAGTAATAAGTCTCCCTAGTGCCACATGACTTATCAGTTATATAACAACTATATTATCAGTTATAAATCAGCTTTAACTACATTTTGAAAATTCAGCCATATTTTTCCAAATCAATCAATCAATCAGTAGATTTGAGGAGTGCTTCGTGTCACCCTTGTGGGTATCCAGGCGCAGTCAGGCAAATGTCAGCTTCTTAGATCTAGAAATGCACTCATTTTTGTCTTCAATACATGCTTTTACATTTATATATACATATGGTAAATCAACCAATCAAAAGTTTATAATTCAGTATGTTGAGCTGCACAAAGGAGAGCTACTTATAGGTTGCTGGTGTGGTACAAATATCTCACGAACTACTCATTGGAGAAGCCTGATGCAGATATATGCACACTGTAGTTCAATGTGCAAGCGTGCCACATGCACCCCAAACTATCCAGGTTCCCTCAGATGTGAACACTGGCCACTAGCGCTCCACCTAAGGAAGAAGTGTGGTGCACAGTTTGGGGTGACAATTCCACTGTCCCTTCGTTTTTATGTTTTGTGAACATCTGTAAATGTGAGGAATCGGGTAATTGGTTGGAGAGTTGAAACCCTACTCAAGCAACACAAACAATTCTTGCAAGGGTGAAAAGCAAGCAGTCCCCAAATTATCCTGTGCTTAACTGTTAGACCTATTATCCTTAGGGTGGCCTTCTCTCAAAACGTTTGCCTTTCCCCTCCTATTTTGCTGAATTCATTTTTGTTGGCTTTAGGATTCTGTTCAACGTGCTTGTGCTCACTCCCTAATCAATTGTGACATTCATTGACTGACACCTGATTGGCATATTTAATTCACTTATGTCTAGTCTCTAGTAAAGTGGTATACCATATACCCAGGGCCTGTAAATTAAATACTACAAGTGTGCCTGCAGCACTTATTGTGCCACCCGTCTGAAGTAGTTCCTTAAAACACGTTGAGGCCTGCCTTAGCAGCTGCATGCAGTTTTAAATTTGACTTGCCAATATAACCCTCTTGCCAACCCTTAAGCTCCCCTTTTACTGCATATAGGTCACCACTAAGTAGACCCTAGGTAACCCATTGGGCAGGGTGCGTTGTACTTTCAAGTTTTACATGTCCTGGTAGTGGAAAAAACCTAAATTCACAATTCACTATTTTGAGGCCTTCCTCTCCTGTAGGATAACATTGTGTTGCCTTATTACATTTAATAAGTGCTATCGTTTGATTGGGAACAGGTAAACAATTTATGCTTGATGTTTGAGAAATTGTAATTTAAAATCCTCTTTAATGGTAGATTCAGATTTTAAGTTGCAATTTTAAAATTGCCATTTTTAGAAATTTTAAATTTTTCTGACCTAACTATTTGGTGCTTGTAGCCTGCTCTTGGGTCACATGACTGGATGTAGTTGACAGTTGGGCTTTGTATATTCCTCATAGACAGCCACACAATAGAGGGTTTAGGTGTGCCTGGATGGGATATCACTGGCACGATAGGGGGACGGAGCTTGGCAGAGCGCCACTTGCAACTGAATAGGCTGTGCCCTGCCTTCACACAAAGGACTTGTCACCACTACATTGTTCATGAAGCCAGCTTGGAGCCAGAGCAGGCGGGACAGGATACTTCAAGAATCTCAACGGAAATTCTCTATAAACTTTTCTACTTCAAAGAAGTCACTAGGTATAAAAATAGGACCCTCAGACCCACCCTTCAGTTCACTTTCTGGACCTGTGGAAGGCCTCTCAGAGGACTGCCTGCTGCTGTGGCCTGCGGTGTACTTCAGAAGACTGCTTTGCTGCACCTGGAAGGACTGCTCTGCTGCCTCAAGCTTGCCTTGAACCCTCAGAGCCCTTACCAGCTGCTTGAGCCCTGTTCCACTTCTTGAAACCAGGACTACCAAAGTGACTCCAAGGACTAGTTGGCTGCCTTCCTGATCAGAGCCTCAGGGACAGAAAAGGCTCCAACCATCTGGAACTCACACCTGGCTCCACCCTGAGTTTATCCTAAACCCCCAAGTGGTGCCCCTCCAGTCCTGGACCCTTGGTGGTGGTGTTTAAAGTGTCCAGATAGCCAAAATCTAAAACTTGGGATTCAGAAATTATTTTGCCTAAAAACTAGTCTGAGAACCGGGAGAAGACCGGGACCAATCTGCTTGTCTATCTGCCCAAGGTACATCACCGGTCAGCCTGACATTGCGGCAGCTTCCGCTACATTCTTCTCCACAGCAGTAAATCCTGTTCAGTGGCCCTCCGCTAAAGGTGTATCTGGCATCGTGAAACTCTTGTCGGCTAAGCCTCCAGCCTCATCCCACTGGAGGGTTTTGGCTTCCAAAAAATATACTAAGTCCAAACGTCAAAATCTTCACTGCGACTTCGTCCAATGGTTCCCCGACAAAAATGTAATTTCCTGGAACACCACCTGCAGCAGTCCAAGGGTAAGCGTCGACCAGGCCCAATCCACTTCATATATCTGACTTGCACTCCATCGTGGTTGGCCATATTTATCGACTTTGACCAAGTCTCGTGCAACTAGATATGCTCTTTGATCTTATAGGCACTAGATTTTACCTTAAACTTTAAAAATTCATAACTCCGAGTCTACTAATTGGATGTTTGTCGTTTTGGTGTCAAATAATTTATTAAAATTGAACTCTATTTTTCTAAAGTGGTGTGGGATTTGTCTTGTGTTATTTTTTCACTTTATAATTAAAGTTTGTGTGCTGCATAAATTCTTCACACATTGCCTCTAAGTTAAGCCTCACTGCTTTTGTGCCAAGGTGCCAGACGGTTAAGTACAGGTTAATTTAGTGACTTAAGTGGTTCACCCTGACAGGAATTGTGGCTGTTGCTTGAGCACCCTTCACACCCCACTCAACCAAATACCCAATTTCTCACATTAAACCTCTGCGAACAAGGCACAAAGCAGTAAGGCTTAACTTAGAGGCAATGTGTAAGTATTTATGCAGCACTTCACACAGTAATAAAGTGAAAACACGACACAACAAAAACACCACACCAATCTAGAAAAATAGATTAGGCTTTAAGAAATAATTTGAGAAAAAAAACAATTAGTAGGAGATGAGATATGCAATTTAAAGGTTTTGAAGCATGAAGCACCTATTGTGGTTATTTCATAACGGTGGACCGTGTCCAAGTCACAAAGTTAGACTGACCGTGATGGTGCGTGGGCCGGATACAGGACTGAGTTCAGTCTGCTGTTAAAGTACCTTGTGTCCTAGGCATCAAAGTACACAAAGCTCTTGCATGGGCCTGAGCGGCACAAGCCTCAAGGAGCCATTGATGGGAGCTTGCAGTGCAAAGTCCTGCATCGAGATGTGTCATGCTGCTTCAGTTCCCGGGCAAGCCGCTAATCAGGAGCTGCAGTGCAGGCGTCGAAATGCATAATGCTGCGTCTAGGCCGATGAAGCCACTGGTACTGCAAGAACTTGTGCCAAGATGCATTGTGCTGTGTCGAGATGCATCCAATTGGACTGTTTTGTTGAAATGCGTAGCCCTGGGTCAGTATTTGTGAAACCACCAAACAGGACCTGTGATGCACGGTCTGGAGCCGAGGTGCATCGAGATGTGTTGAGTTGGGCTGGTTGTTGGCATTGAAATGCGTTGCAAAGGGTCGGCTGCCTGAAGAGCCTCTGAATAGAAGCTGTGATGCACGGTTCGGAGGCGGGATGCATCGAGTTGCGTTTGCTCTGAGGAGTCTGTTGTGTCCCTATAGCTCAGAACAGGAAGTGACCCAAGTGACACTTGTAGATATTCTGGAGGAGCTGGGTTCAAATAGGCAAGGTGGCCTCAGCAGGGCAATCCACAGCAGCAGAAGAGTCCCTGAGCAGCAGAGCAGACCTTGGGCAGTAGGGCAGTCCTTCATCAGCGGGGCAGACTTCACACAGATGTGCATTCCTTCTTTGTAGAGGCCACAAGTCCAGAAGTGATCTGAAAAGTGGGTCTGAAGGTCCCCTTTTTAGGTTGAGCTTAGCAGTGCACATGCAGTGTCTGCAAGACCTGCTGTGTTCAATAAAGGAATTTGCTCCCGCCTGCTGCTGAATTGATTCAGTGCAGTGTTGCTCTTCTTTGCTGCATTTTAACTGATTCAGGCAGGGATATGTCACTTCCATTTTATGCAGAGGCGCATCGGCCAAGTACAGTTTCCTTCTGCTTTCATTCTTCATCTGTTGTTACAGAGATCTCTTCTTTTTTTAAATTGTTGCTGCTCAGAATGCTGCACTTTAGCTTGAAGTATGGCGGCCGCACCTTTCTTTTGTTCTGCCCGCCATGGCTCACCCACCTCCATTTTTTTTTTTAAACTCTCAACTTTAACTCTCAGCCTGGCGCCTATTTCACAAGCACCACGCTTTATCTTTTACTTGCAGCTTTAGCACTGCATTTCCCTGTAGGGTGCCCTCCCTCCCACCACCAAGACAGCCTGCCTATTGTACGCTCCTGCCAAACCCACTGCTGGGTTAGGGAGACTGCACCCTCGTTATTGGCCAGGCTCAACCTCTCCCGGGATCACTTCTACAGCCACAGGGCCCACGGTGATCAACTTCTGAGCCGGGTTCAGACCTGCCCACCTCCCCTCTTCCTCCGCAGCAGCTAATCCGCCACCGCCTACACTGCTCTGCATCACGCAATATGGTGGGGTGGCTGGTGGTCAGAGACAGTCGTCTGGCAATAGTAGGTGTCCTTCATGCTTGTGCCTCTTTTGCTCTCGCAAAATGTCGGAATAATTAAAATGAGTGTGGTGGCCGTCATCAGCAAACTTCGGCTCAAATTCAGCACTGCTCTTCCCAGACTTCACCCCCTGTTCCTCCCTGTTTTTCCCTCTGCAAGCATTTCCTCTTGCCATCTCTCCCATAGCCTTCTCTTCCAATTCTCTCTACTCCTTTATGTCCCCTTCTCACTTTCTTCCTCCACTTCTCCTGCCCACTTTCTCTTCAGTCTTTTCCCTGCTTACATTTCCTCCCCGTCTGTCTCAATCCCTCCTCCTGTTGTCCTCGGTATTTAGCCCCTGTTCTCTTCTCCCATATTCCCATCCTTCTCTTGACTCCCTCCTAATATATATACTATAGACACTCAGCAAAGGTCTTATTATATGTTTTTCCACCTTCTCTAGGTGATTTCCTGTACTCTCTTTAGTGATAAGCCTCTTTCTCCTTGTATCTCCTTACTCATAGTTTTCCTCCCTCTTGCATCCTCCACCCCTCTATCACACCCCATCCCTCTTCTACTCTCTTTAACCTCCGCCTGATTCTAATTTCAACCATTGCACATTTCCTCCTCTTTACTTCCTTATTTTCTCACTTTTCACATTTTTCTCTTTCCACAAAATAAAAACACATTCAGGTACAACACATGCGCACACACCACAAATGTGTAATCATCACATAGATAGACACGCGTACACCCACAAACATGCACGTCCGTAAGGCCAATGTAAATATTTCTACATTAAATCATTTTTAAAGCACATTCTTAAAAGTACTCAAAATCACATTAAAACTTTATGTAGGCAGGTGAGGTAACCATAGTGCACTCCGCCCGCACTCAAGGGGGGTTTGTCTGGTGCATTCACACAGTACCATCACTACAAACTTAAACAGTGTGGACTACACCTGTGCACACATGTGCAAACATACACATACCTGCATGCACAGACACGATTTGTCCTCATTTGTTGTTAGGGTGACCACATAACATAGAGGCAAATTAAGGGCAGTGGCTATAAAAATTCAAGGAAATAGGTAAAAAGTCAGGACAAACAATGAGGTCGATGGGTCAATTTTACAGACTAATCTTATGAAGTCACACAATGGTATAAAGGAAGGTAAATAGGCGGCCAGCACAAGTACAAGTCAAAAAAGGTGTGTGTTTTTTGGTTGGTATAATACACAACAAAACTAAAAAACAGACACACTGTGCAGAATTTAACAGCCAACATTTGGGACAGCTTCATGCACATTGCTAAAAGGGTTCACGTCGTAGTAGATGGGGAAGTGAGACCAACGTGTTAGTCACTCTGACATTTGCCATTTAGGCTACTAGCAACAGAACTACTTGCAGGGATGTGTAGGCTGCAAGATAAAGACCTGAAAGCTACCATGCCACCCCTGCAGGTCTGTAAGGTACAGTTGCCTATGAACCACATTTCACTTACAAATAAAGCTCAGTCACTGGTCTACGAGATCGTACCTCTGCACTTCCATTCGGGCTACTCTGACGTACACAAGACCACCCTTTGAGCTTTCTGGCTGCTCTTGCCAGAACAGATACAGAGTGCGTAGCCCGTCCTGGGGTCCCTGTTGTAGAGGATAATGCAACAAGGTAGTGGTAAGTTTAAATCTGCAATTGGATACAGAGGCATAGGTGCATTCTTTCTTCCTCATTATACCTGCGCTGCTTAATGGGGTAGAGGAGGGGGCATCAGCATGGGACAAGTGCTATAGGATGAAATAGCGTGGCAGAATTGGTACCAACATTAAGGCAGAGACTGAGCATAATGAATACACTTTTAATTGATCCCTCTCCTTTCTTTCCTTTAATTGACCAAGTCCTTCGCCTCCACTCTCTGCAAACCTCCTATCTCCGAGGAGTACCTCTCTAGATCTCATGCCTGTCTGCTTTAATCAATATTATTGCACTCCTTCAACTTGCCCACACCTCATTTCATAAATCCCATCTCATTCTGTCAAACTATATCCCTGCGCTTAACATTATCTTATATTCTCCAACCTATTTATTCATGCCATGTACAGAGTGAGCTGCCTTGGGTTTTACCAGCAGAAGCCGAACATAATGCCTGCCCCTTCAGACTCCCCACGCCTGCAGATTTAGCCACGACATACCACTCTACAATACAAAATACTATTCCACATAATTACACTCCCTGACACACAATCCTACTCCACTTCATTCCAGTACACACAATACCACATCATTACTTTCCACATAATTCCACGGTACACCATGCAACATTATTCCACTGCACAAATCCACTCCACACCACACAATTCCACCAGACACTATTTCCCAACTAACAATTCCAATCCAACCCATTTCACACCACATACATCCACTCCACTACAAACCAAAACACATGGGTAAACAACATTGTCATTTACAACGCCAAAAGCTCTAACTCTCACAAATGTGAGACCTATTGCATTGCAAATGCTTGTTATACCTGGTTCCCACTTTGAAGTGCGAAGATGCTTCTGGGGTTTCCCCCTACAGAGATGTCTGAATCTTCTGCCTTTCTGGCCTGGTCCCAGTCTGTCTGGGGACACAATAGTCTAGTGTGAAATCCATTGTGTGTGAGCTCAGCCAGAGCCTTTGCAGTGCAAATGTGGTAGATGACAGCTCCACCCCCTATCAAGTCAGAGAGGGCCCATCCTGTCAACGTCCAGACCCTTCTTTGTGAAACTGTCTAGGAGGAAAATACAAGTCATGTCACACAAGGAACAGGCTGCAGGCACCAAATGGGTGCGACACGAAAATGCCAACTTCCTAAACGAGGCATTTTCAGAACTGTGACTTAAAATCTGATCTGATTTTATCAATAATGAGATTTTTGAATTGCAATTCCTCAGACACCAAGCAAGACTTTCTTACCTCCTCCCACAATAAAATGTAATAAAGTAACCCAATGTGATCCTATGGGTGAGGTAGGCCTCACAGTAGTGAAAAACGAATTTGTGAGTTCCTTATTACTAGGACATGCACAGCTTAAAAGTATATTTCCAGCTTTTTAAATATACAGCACCCTGCCTTATAGGCTGTTTATGGCCTACCCTGAGGGTGACTTATATGTATTAAAAAGAGAGGTTAGGGCCTTGCAAAAGGTTTATTTAGCAAGGGCGAAATGGCAGTTTAAAACTGCGCACACAGGCTGTGATGGAAGGCCTGAGACACTTAAGTTGTGGCACAATTAGTGATGCAGGCCCACTAGTAGCATTTAATGTACATGCCCTGGGTACATATTGTACCACTTTACTAAGTACTTACAAGTCAGTTTAATATGCCAATCGGGTGCAAGCCAATTTCACCATGTTTAAAGGAGAGAGCACAGAACTTTAGCACTGGTTAGCAGTGGCAAAGTGCACAGAGTCCTTAAAACCAGCTACAACGGTTTCAGAAAAAAGGAAGGCTGAAGGCAAAACATTTCAGAGTGACCCTGCAGAGAGGGCCAGGTCCAACAGTAACCTTTAGGTGAGGGGATTTACCGCAAGGGGTGAGGTGCACATAAGCACATACAGTTACAGTGGCCTGATTACACTAACTGGATTGTATGCTTGCCAACCACTGGCCATTTCAATTGCTGGCCAGATATTTGTGGCCATGCATACCTTTCCATTTGCAGCATAGGCAGTTGCAAAGAGGAATCCTTCACGTTTCTGGAACTTGCCCCATGTAATTTAGAGTATGTATCATTTGGCATGCACAGACATTAGACAATTCATGTTTCGTAGTATGAAGAGGGTCGTGAACACGCACTCTACCTGTTCTGTAATATTTGTATGCTCCCATGACGTGCAGTTCTGTTAGCAGTACAGTCACATGTACTTTATTACTTACCACGTTCCTGTCAATTATGTGTGCATTGCCAAATACTTCTGACCTCAAACAGATTCTTGTGATGATATGTGACTGCCAGGCTCTTTGTTTGTAATGACTGTGATCCTGCAGATAACTGAAACCATATAACTCGAAACTTCATGTTATTGTATGAACATTCTGAAAGAGTGAGCGGAATATCAGTTCACTGTTTTCGACTTGTTCTGTTTAAAGTTCGTGTCTTAACTTAGGGAAAGTCTGTGCTATGTGCTTGAATCTTAAACTAGGCCTGGGCAAACCTTTTATTATGCTGGAGTAATCAGAGTAATTTGAGAGTAATTTCAGTAATTCTGTGTTACCCTTGTGATGCAAAATTACTGAAAATTACTTGAATTTTCCAGTTCCCATAATTTCTGGCAAAAGATTCCAACCCAAGAGCACAGGAACAGAGCGCGGGTGGCTGCCAGCTGCTGCTGTTCCTGTTCTAATGCATTTACCACTATTAGCACTAAATGCATCCTTGGGTGATGTTGGACGCAAGGGTGCATTTTGCATTAAGAAAATAGCACTAAATGTAGGGTTTATCCCCCTTATGTAATTCTGCTTAATCGGTTACAGCTTTAATTTCAGACAATACAGCTCAGAAACACTGAGTAAAGTATATCTCTTTGAGTTCTTTCTTTCTGAAAGACTTCAGAGAAATTTAGAGTTAAATGAATTTATTTTATACACTGTAGGCACATAAAAACAGGCGCTAGGTTTTGCAATGAGCCAGTGAAGCTACAGCTCTTGTTAAACTCATTGCAAGAGAACCTGCATAGTCACCTCAGAATACAAGACATTTAAAAGGAAAATAGGCTGGCGGTCGACTGTTTAGTAAGTTTATCTTATACTAACTTTAAACTTGAAAGAAGTCACAAATTACTTAAAATGTATAAAAAATATACTCACTGCAGACTTAAGTAATTACATTTGATACAAGTGACATTGCAAGAACGAAGTAATAGGAAGTGACAAACTGAGGTGGCATGATGGGCAAAAGAATAATGGTTTGAAATGCTACCCAAAGCAATTGCCATTGGTTAAACATATTGCAGACATCCTCCCCTTATCTTTTGCGTGTTTGTTGTAACTCCCTAAGTGGTCATGGGTATGCCCAGACGTGGGTCCCTTGCTCACTGAGCCACTGGAACCAGACTCCATCTGACTGAAGAGCCCCTATGAGGATGAAAGGAGTCTTGGGTTGCCTGTGTTCCAGGTCAGAGAGGACCTCGTTTAGCAGTTCGGGCTGGACTGTTCGTATTGGAACAGGATCAAGACTGATTTGCATATGGGCGGGACCGAAATGAGGTGGCATGATGGGCAAAAGAGCGATGGGTTGGAATTCTACCTCGAGTGATTGCCAGTGGTTAGACTTATTGCAAGCGTCCTCTCATCACCTTTTGTGTGGTTTCGGTTACTAATTCAACCAATGAAATATTATCCGTCTGTTCCAAAGACGAAAAATAAAAAAGGAAACTAAGTACTACACTGGATGTCTAAATCTATACGGTTCTTGAATTTTTAATTCTAAGCACTTATAAATGGTGAGCAACAAACTGCAGTTGATATTGTTAGGAACTATCCTGAATGATTAGTTCCATATTGCCCCTTTTGAAAGCGAGGTGTATTGTTTGTGAGATCCCACCCGAAGTATAACTAATATATTTATTAATTTATGCCCCTTGAGACTGATGTGCGACCTGAACATACCTACCACTACCATTGAAATACACATGCTATACTACCCTCTCCACTCTTACTCTCCCCCTCCCAATCTCATTCGTCTTTCTGCCATAGCTCTCTCTCCTTATCCAGTATTCCTCCACCTTTTCAAAGTACCACTTCGGTTCCCTCTATAACTCTCACCCTTTGCCATCCCTTCTTTCCTCCCCTGTCATTTTGTTCTGCCTTTATCTTTCTCAATTTACCACCTGACTGTTTTCTATACACCTCACTTCCCTTGCCTTTCACATTTACAGTGTCCCATACGAGCTATATGTGACTCAGTCACCTTCTTGTTCCACGTTTCTATTTTAGCATCTACAATCTATACTTACAACTCCAAAGGTAAAATGTCCGAATACAGTAAAATATAGAACTCTATAAGCTACTAACATCTGTCTTTGGAGAAATCCATATCACTGCCTCCTGCCACCACCTCCCTGCCTCTCCCTTCAGTCAGCCTTTATCTCCTACCAGTATTTCCTCTGTTCACCCCTTCCTTTGCTGTCCGACTCTTTTCCCTTTTCTCTCTGTCTATCCATTTTCGTACTTCTTTCCATCTCATTCTATTGCTTTCCCTTTCTCCACCTTTCTTCATTTCATTCCCTTTCTTAATTTACTTTCCCACTTCATATGCTCTCGTTTGCCATCTATCATACCACCTCAGGGATTTCAAGTTGCCATATTTCACGTAAAAGTCGCCAATGCATTGTTTTTCTTGTGTCTTTCATCACTTATACTTTATTATTTCTCACAGAGAATGCAAAATTATAAATGCTAAAAAAAAATCAGGACTGGTAAATTACTCAAATTGAACCAAACGCGTTATTTTTTGCATCCACCACTTTCGTCTCCTTCGCCTCTCTGTTTTACCATCTCCAAACTGTTCCCTCATATAGAGTCTCTCCCCATCACCTCCTAGATCGTTGTTCCTGCATCCTTCCCATCTGCTTTTCCTCTTTTCTGATTTCTCCAGCTTCCTCCTTCTCACTACTTTCCACTAGGTCTCCATTTCTCCAAATACCCTTCCCATTTTCTGCCCTCTCTCTTTTCTTCTTATCAACTCCTTACCTCTCCTCATACATTTTCCACTCCCTTCCTTCGCCTCTTTCCCTATCCCTTGTCTTGTTTCAACAGACTCCCATTGTATACATCAATAGCAGAAAGCATGAAAAGCTCTCGGGGAGGTCTGCAACAAAGGCTATACCTGAATTGAAGTTCTCTTCCCTCCTCTGTGTAGCAAATGGTTTCTGTTGAATCCAGTTACAAGCAACAGCGTTTTGAATATATACGTCCACACGAGAAAACAAGGCAATTTTATGGCTTACATTACAAAATGAGAAACCAAAGAGGAGACACTCTTAAAAAGCACTCGAAGTTCATTTAAAGTCCAAAAAATCATTTTCTATCTCCTTTGTGGGTTAGAAACCATTTTAAACTGGAGAACATCCATGAATGGTTACTTCAAATGACGTAATCACTAAAAGGTCTTGTATTTCTCAGGAAATTATGTAGTAGTCTACAAGACAAAGAAACATCCCAGATATTGCTACATTCAATGTGTTGTATGTGTAGCTCAATAGGCACTTTCTGTCTTCTGACTGTGAAATGAGATTATCCCATGATGCTTCCCCATCCTGTGCAGGCTCCTGCCTAACTTTGCCCAGCAGTGACACAATCAGTTCCATCTAGGTGTAGGAGCAACCAGTCTCTATCCAGGTTAGTCAGTGACCAGTGAAGGATACAGTTTACAACATGCATGGCTATGCTGTGTTACTTCAACCCTTTCTGTGTCATTATATTCATACACACTTGTAACATCTGCATCACAGCTGTCACGGATCCATAAAAGGTATCATTACGGTTACAAGATGTCTTAGTATCATATCATGAGGGACACCATGTACGACTCCTAAACATCCATTTAACCATGTAGTAGTGCATTCTGGGAATTGATGTCATGCTTTACTTAAATTGAACGAAGAGAACTACAGTTCTTGATTTACAAAGTTACCTAAAAGAAGTAATTCAAATGAAAAAAAGTTGTCCCTGAAGACATGGAGCATCAGTCAAACTAAAGTTTCAATGTCACTGAATATCTATCATACCTTTAAGCAAAGTCAAGGCAGCTTGACATATAGCGCCTTCAACCTAAGCCACAACTGCTGCAACTACAGTACAAATGAAAAACAACTCAGCTCAGAAACCTTAAAATGTTATCCATTAACTGCAACACAGTCAACATCAGCAGTAATTTGGAAAAAAAATGGAGCCCAGCCATGTAATGAGAATGCAATCGTGTTTAGTCACTTTGGTAAAGCTGGTAGTACATAAGGCCTTAGATATTTTCAATGCAAATAATCAGTACCCAGCAAGTAGCTAATATTGAGGTGGAAGACGAAAAGCAAGTCAAATTGTAGAAATTGTGTACATACCAGACGCAAAGCACAAACAATTGTTAAACCCGAATTATGAATAAAAGTGTCTCCATCCCACCGCTCGGAAGTCAATCCGTTCGCTGACGCAGCCTCCGGCTTCCTATCACTGACTGCTGGACCGGAGGTACCTCAGCCTTAAGTAATGAAACTCCCACAGTGTCTGCTCAGCCTCAGAGCCCCCAGGAGCATCGGGGCTACGTCACGCTGCAAGCACGAGGAGACTTACTTGCAGGAGGGGCTTGGCTCCAGAGAGTGATCCTATTTGCTTGCAGCCTCTGACCTTCCCCGAGTATCTCTCCTGTTGCCGTCTTCCTCCTACAAAGAGGGAAATGCATGTTTGTGTTACATTCTGTGCTGGCAGGCGACTCGGTAGGGAAATAGCTACAGATGTTTTGCTTCTGCTAACAAATGTTGGACTGGAGTTCTGTTTTTCTGCACAGCAATTTGTAATGGGAACTCTGAATTGTGCAGCGAAACACATGCTTATTCCAACAGGTGCAAAGGGGTTTTTGTTTCAGAGTTAGCTGTTTTGGTAGCAGTCATCCAGCATATTAGAGTGAAGTTTGTGCTAGTCGTTTATAGTAGTGAAATATATCTTTGCTTCTGCAAGTGCTTACTGTATAACCTTGTGTTGTTGTCTATCCTTATGTATAGTACGATAGAAAGGTTTCGTTTACTGGCGACACAATAGCACCGCGTAGATAGTTCTGCCTGGGGAACTTTCTGTGCCTGTTTGGTTCGGCGACATTAGCTCCCCATTCTGAGCTCTGTAGGTCGGAATGGGGGTCAATGCAGTCCACGAGTTTCCCCCTTTCCAGTTTTCAAAGCTCGGAATCACACACTTTTCCCGCACAAATTTTCCTGTACAAATTTTGCCACGTAAATCCTGGCAAAATGTGTTGTAGGGGGAAACCTCTACGCCAGTGCTTTATTTCTCATCAGTCTTACCTGATGCAGGCAAAACCTTGAGAGTCAGGATTACCTAGGCCCTCCGAATGAGGGAAAAATTGCTGACTATGCTGATTTAGAAAATCATAAGCAAGTGCAGTACATTGATTGTTGATGGCCAATGAACCTGCAATAAAACAACAGGGATACAGATACTGGGCCCTACTATGGTATTGATTTACCCTCAACAGAATAATGCCAGAGTGCACGGAAATTACAAAAAGTAATCAATTTCCTTTCAGGCAAACAATGTACCCATTGTCCCAAAACCAGCCGATTCCATTTAAACCATCCAGTGGAATGACGTGTTGAACTGATCCTTCGCAGCAGGGACGCCCTCCGTGATCTCGACAGAGGTGGCAGGTGTCTCTTATGATCTGCAAAAAGTATTCTTTTTCTGGGCAGGTGCCCCCCCCTCTTAGTGCTGGTGCTTTAGGTCTACATGAATATCCAGCATGAACAATGTGATGGGGTGCACTTCTTTGTCATGGAGCACAACCCCAAAACCTGCAGTTCAGGATGGCATATAGACGTGAGCATCAAAAATGTGAGCCTCAAGTTAAACCCAGTCGGCTTTATTGAACCCAAGGGCAAAATGTAGACCACATCGCTGGGAAAAGTGCCTCATCACGAGCCCTTAAAAATGCTCCTTGCTTACAGTTTACATTCGTATTGCATTTATATGGAAAGAGACCAGGATTAATGCACAGCTGTTCTTTATAGCTCTGACACTACTAATTAAAACAGAGAGTGGACTTTGGGTTAGACCTCTTTGCCCATTGGTCGCTTTGTGTCAGCATCTTTATTCATTGCTTAAAGGCATTGACACTCTTGGATCAGTCCTAGGAAGTATTTTGCACCGTCACAACATTGGCTGCTTGGTGTAGTATTCCACCGCCTATGGAGTGCTACTACTTCAATGGATTGGGGAGCATTGATTTGAGGAGCATCAGACACTATTTGAGGAATGCAGAAGCCATCTTGAAAATAAGGCTCCTCACTATAAAGGCCACACATTCTACATAATCCCCAAATCCAGACCTGCCAAGTTTGAGAAAACTCTCACCCTGTCAGAGGTGGAGCTTAGGTGGTGGAGTCTGGTGAGGGGCTCAGGGCCCCGAGTCCATGTCTTCAATCAGCCATGAGGGAGCTTCTAAAGGGACAGGGCCATGGAGAGGGGATGCTGAGCCTTGCCTGAGAGACACCCTGCCCGCCACACCCCTGACCCCAAATAAAACAAAAGCTTTAGAGGCTCCCGCTAATGCCCCGGAGTGGTTGAAGAACACTGATGGACATCAGACAAGGACAGCCTCCACACATGAGTTGAAAACTCACTCTGTTCAGGGTTTTCTAGCTAATGTTGTCTCCCAAGAGTTGATATCAGCTCTTCACAGGGAGACCATGTAACGAGAGCCAATTCCTTTGTGAGCTGCCAGGACAATCTAAACACTTACTGGAAGCAAGATGTATTGTAGGCAAATGTTATGCAAAAATGAATTCATATGAACCATTGCTCCGGGATGCACATACTATGTTACCTCGGTTCCTAAGAAAAAAGGATTACTTCCGTTTGGTTATCCACAAAAAAAGAGAAAACAAACGATTTTGTTAAAAAAATAAAAGCTGTCAATTATTAAAATGTGTGTGTTCCATAATTATTTGGATGATACGTCAAGTAAGCATTTTCGTTTATTTCTGCAGATTGTAATGTACTTATTATGTAAAGCTGACTTTCTAATAGGGTTTATTAAGCCATTGCATGCTTCTACAAGTGAACCATCTTGATATGGCAAATAGTCTTTGGGAGCAGAAACATGGAAGTTGATTTCATATATTTATATTTAAAATACGTTTATAATTTCCAAGATTTTGAGTGCCAATCATTGCTTTTACTACTTTTTTATGCTGGCACCAGAGCACCTCTATAAAAATGCATGAGGTTGATTGATTTAGTAGCAACATCATCTGGCGGGAACTATTTTGTTGAACATAGAATCCATCTTGAAAAGTTGACTGGAAGTATGATGCAATTAAGTATGTAAATGCATCGTAATGTTTAGCACGTATTATTTTTGGTGAAAATCATTTGTTGTTTTGCATGAAAAATGCTACCTGAAAAACAGAAAAGAAATTGATAATTTTTATAATGTATTTGAAGATGGCCTCCTGCTGCAAGGGGAGCGCCTTTCTTGCACTAATAGTTTTTGGGTGAACTATTGCTTAACACTGTAGAAGCACATTTAATTCATATTTGCTTTTGAAATACATGTTGTGCCATTGTAAAATTGCATGCAATATGTTTAACATTCTCCTGAATTTGTTTTTGAAAATATAAAGTGGTTATGTAGATTTCATGAAAGCATTATGGGTATGCGCCTGTCTGATCCTGCTGGCATTTTCCTCACCGACCTTTATCACCCTCTCTGTGTTCACCGACAGGGTTCCCCATGCTTTATTTCAGTTAGGACTATTAGAAAGGATTATTAGCGTCGCTAACCCCTATGGCTGTTAGTGGGATGGCTTTCCTGCAGGCATGGGTAACTGATATGCATTCGTGGTCTTGCATTCCCTCTTTCATGCAGATACATATATTGTAAAGGGCACACGCGTGCATGCTGACACAAATGACGTAAAGCACAGCCCAAGAACCTCAACGCAGCATCTGATGGAACGCTGAGTCTACCTTCTTTAGTGTACCTGCTCCAAGAGCCCCTGATGCTCCCTATACCAGTTAATCAGGCCCTTGCTAGCTCCTCAATCCATTCTTTCCCATAGTAGCACTGTATGATCTTTTATTAACTGCTTTTATTAAGGCATTTGGCATAGAGCACAACATATTTTTTTATGCAAAAGTGGTTTCTTGGTACCGAACTGTCCTTACAATGTTACAAAAACAGGACACAAAAACAGAATGAACATTGTTATCTTCCTGGTGAGGAGGAGGGGGCGCAGGAAGGAAGGAAAGGCTTCTAAGTATACAAGACATCTGATATTGGACTATGGTACTACACCCTTCTGCTGAGTTTGTAGGGACATCTAGTAAATACCTGAGATAATGCACCCTCTTTGCCTTCTTTAGAGGGACATCTAGTAACAACATGTAACAATGCTCCTGTGTGCAGCTGGCAGCATGAGGAGGAAAGATTGGATAGACTTAGATCCTATTGGGTATCGATGGGAAGGGCGTAGTGTCATCAGCATAAACATTGTGGGGCATATTTACGTTCCCTGGCGCATCCCTGCATATCAGCAGGGATGCGCCAGGGAAAATGCGTCACGCAAGTTTACCCTTGCGCCACGTCCGATGCGCCGCATTTACAATGCGGCGCATCGTGGCGCAGGATAAGCAGATGCGTGACGCATCTGCCGGCGGAAGGTTGGCGCAGTGCTGAAGTTGTGTCGCAAGCGCGACGCAGCTCCAGCACTGTTCCAACCTACCCTATCCCTAACATGGTGCGTCAATCCTTACGCCTGCTTGAAGCAGGCGTAAGGATTTGACGCACCAGCGTCGAGAAAAGTGACTGCGTGAAATCTTGTAGATTTCACTACGTCACTTTTCCGAGGCGTTCCTGCGCCGGAACGCCCCCTGCGCCGGTACGCCCACATGAAACCTGACGCAGGTTTCATGTGGCGCAGGGGTTTACTACGTGACGCATCTCCCTAGATGCGTCACGTTGTAAATATAGCGCAACGCGGCGCAGGGTTTGCGTCGCTGCTGCGTCACATGCGTGACGCAACGGCGGCGCAAAAGTGGCGCAAGGGGCTTGTAAATATGCCCCAATGCCCTTTACATATGAAAATCGCATATTGTAATGTATGCAACTGTCTGGTTTCCTTTCATAGATTTGCAAAGGAATGCGCCGGTACTACAGAGTGATGATGCATATATCGGTTTATACTGATGATTTGTGAGTGATAGTGAAAATCTCAACATGCACTAATGATTACTGAGTGATGATGCAAACCTGAACATCAAGGGGCTAGTGAGTGCATGCAGCCACATCTTCTAAGTAATAGAGAAAACTGGGACTGATACTCAAGATCTTTTAGTGCAAATCTGACAAGCATTCGAGACGAATGAGTGATGATGTAAATCTGAGCGCGCACTAATGATTGCTGAGTGGTGACTAATTTAAGCACATACAAATTGATACTGTTACGAATAATTAGTGACAATGCAAACCTGAACATGCATCAAGGATTACCGACTGATGGGGCGAATCTGAAAATGTGTAATGGTGATAATTATTGATATTCTTGGCATGATGGTGCCTCCTTCTGCATTATCCTTGCACTGGCATAATGATTGTTATTCTTAACATATTGCAGGCGCTCTTGGAATAATGTTGCCTATCCTTGGTGTAATATTTCATCTGTCATAATGTTGGTGGCTTTTTCATATCAGTGTGTGCACTCTTGGCACAATGGTGCCCAGCCACCGTGTAATGAATGCTATGGCCTAATATTGATACATGTTAGTATTTTTATAGTACTGCTCCTGATATCTGATACTTCCTCCTTAACACCAGGGTAATTTTTCTGCATCCATCCACATGCCAATTTGTTATTACATTCTTGCACCAACCGGTTCATCCAGCCATCCATCAATGCATGCATCTACAAACACACCCTGTATTTATGAATGCACTCATTCACTTAGTCATCATCCAATAACCCACACACTCATCCATCAAATTGTTGATTCATTATCACACTCACCCACGCATCCTTCCATAAAATCACAAACAAAAACTTAGCAGTTAAAGAAGGAAACCGTTTACTTCTAAAAACAGACAAACTTATATGTTTGGTCAATGCTTGTTTCAACCTGTACAATTAGATACACAGACAGCTTCATTAAAATGTGTACTGTATGAGGATAGGTCCAGTTCTTGCACTAGAAGGAAAATATTCCACGAGAAAGAAATTCTCTAGATTTTCCATGAAATAGACATTTGTTGCATAGGCCCATTTTAGCAAAAACATTTGAATCCACAAAGGCTTAAATACGTAATTGTTTCCATAGGAACATTGGGAAATGGTTCTTTGCTTGGGCGTGGATTTGACCATTATCTTGGCTTTCCTAAGCAGAAAATTGGAATTCGGGGAGGTTAAACTTTTCGCAATGCCAGTGATTTGGAGTCAACATTATTGTAACTAAACTCAAATAATCTCAGGAGCCTCTGAACTGAATAGATTGTCTTTTAAAAGACGCCAGGAATATGACTTGCCTTGTGATTCATTTATCAAGCCAGTTCCTAAAGTACTGATAGAAAAGAAACTGTACAAATAAGATGACGGCCTTTCCTTCTACATCCAACAAGCCCATATTTTGTTTACGTTGACGACTATTTCCCTCTTATTCGTGCCCTTATCTCTGGCCTACATTTTCAAAATTGTTTTATTGATTTCGCTTCTGTTCACTTCTGGAGGCTGTTGATTGATATATTTGTATGATTTTCAATCTCGTCTGTTATTTCCAGGTGAATATACCTTATATTGCTTTGCCTGCTATATATACCTGTCTATAAACTAATGTATGTGTCACAAACTCGGCGTACATGGCTTTGTTTGCCAAAGGAATAGAAATCCCTGTGTCTGATTTCAGAACTGCTGTCCAAGCCATGGTAATTTCCAGAGCTAATGGTGGCTAGGCTGTTTGTTCTCTGTGGCTTGCCTACTTCCATCTTCCTGAAGGCCACGTGATTTGTCATGCATTGCAGGTGTTTTGGTGGGGTGTTCCGGGTCATATCGACCGGTAATAGCAGAGCCCGCTCACCCAATCAGGATTTCTGAAAGTGAAAGATATGTAGACCCAGAGAAGAGGATGACCAAAGTAAACTGGCTGGAGGATAGTTCAGGGATCCCTTGGCGATCTAATAAAGAGTTTCCATAAAGGACGCAATGGACAATACAGTGTCTTAAAAGCAAGCATCCCTAAACCTCTTCCAATTATCTGACTCCATAACTAACCATTGGATCCAATATCTACAACTACATGCATTCTATTGGAAAGTCCTTTCAGTGAGGTCCTATGGAAGTAAATATTTCTTAGTACAGATAGGTAGAGGTGGAATGAACCCAAGAACCAAGAGAAACATTGCAAAACACCTATGCACATGTCTTTCTAAGTTAAAAATTGACCGAGGTTACAGAATGTGGGCATCTGATTTGCTAATGTGGGAGACTTTACTTTTGGTGGCCTGGGCTATTTTCTGTTCCAGCCTACCCTGGAGAGTGGGCAAATCAATGCATGGTTTGCCTTAAGAGTTTGTGAGCACCCACAAACTCTTGGCTTTGGAGCACGGGCAGCTCCTCTGTTAAGGCGGAGGAGCTTCACCCCACTAAATAATTGCCCCCAGAGATGGGAAAATAAATGGTAATAAAGTTAATTTATTACCATTTTATTTTTCAAAACCCCTTCCTGATCCAAGCGTCAGGACGGAGGGGGGGGGTCTGGTGCTGCCAGTCAGGCAACATCAGAAAACAGTGATAGGCAGGGCACTTCAAGTTTAAAGTGCCATGTCTTTTTGGCTGGCCGTCTTGCTAGGGCCAGCCAGATATGCACATTTTAAACCTCTCTAACCCAGTTGTCTAGGACAGCTGGGTTAGAGACAGCATAGAGCTTCAGCGTCCTCTGGAGCAGAGAGAGAGGCCGCTCCCTCCACTCCTGAGGCTGCTTTCATGCAGCATGAGAGCAGCACCAGGATCGGTTACTGCAGTTTCCTGGAGCCTGCCTGCCTGCCTGCCTGCCTGGAGAGAAGACTTAAGCATTGATGATGTCGTGCCAGGAAGGTAAGTGGAAAATGTCTTTTTACTTTTTTTTAATTTTTATCCCCTGCTTCACCACCCTCTTTACATGCCAGCTGCCCCTGCTTTGGAGATTATCACAAAATCCACTCTGGCCCTTTCACAACTGAGAAATTGCTGAAGGTTTTCTCCAACAAACAGTTGGAATAATTGTGGCTTGGGGAACAGAACAGCACCAAACTTCATGGGGATCTAGGGCAAGGAACTAAGGGCCAGATGTACGACCCTATTTTGCATGCGCAAATGGATTTGCGACCCGTTTGCGCATGCAAAATACAAATGGGCCATGTTCTAACCCTATTTAGCGAGTCACAATTTTTTTGCGACTCGCTAAATAAGATTAGGGACTCGCTATTAGGAAGGGGCGTTCCAAGGGCGTCCCTTCCTAAGAGTGAGTCAGAGACCTTTGTCAGACTGTTTTGCGACCGCAATTGCGGTCGCAAAACAGTCGCAGTTTACCACTCTTCTCAGAAGGGTGGTAAAGCACTCGCAAACGGGAAGGGGTCCCCTGGGGACCCCTTCCCCTTTGTGAATGCAGGGGAAAATATTTTTTAGGGGCAGGCAGTGGTCCCAGGGACCACTGCCTGCCCTTAAAAAAAGAAACGAAAAAGTTTACATTTTCTTTTTTTAAATGCATCCAGTTTTTCTTTAAGGAAAACGGGCTGCATTAAAAAAAAAACTGCTTTATTTAAAAGCAGTCCCAGACATGGAGGTCTGCTGAGCCCAGCAGGACACCATACCTGGGAGGGCCAGCCATTCCTAATGGGGTCGTAAATTGCGAGTGCCTCATTAATATGCACGAGGCATGCAATTTGCGCCCCCATTAGGAATCGCTAACAGTGTCTCAGACACTGTTGTACATTGTGATTTGCGACTCGCAATTTGTTGCAATTTGCGAGTCGCAAATCACAATGGTCATACATCTGGCCCTATAAGAACAAAAAGAAAGCAAATGTGTGTAATTATGCATACACAGGTTCTTTCACTAGAGAGGAATTTTACTATGCATTTTCTCCGTTGGGGAAATAGCAGTGTGTAAAAATGTCATATGTCATTGTCAGTAATACGCTTAGGAGCCTGCGATTGGTGCAGTTTTTCAAGCATACTACTGCTATTTTCGGCGCATTGCAAAAAGTAATCAATCTGCTCCAGTTTGTAGGAGCACTATTGTAAGAGCAGATGTCCTCTTTTTTTGTAAATGAGGTCCGATGGTCCTCTTCTGCCTTAAGCCCCTACTTTATCCTGCAGTCGTGGCTGCTACCGGACGGGGGTGGCGGGTGGGGTGGTGGTTAATTTAAGAAAAACAAACCTACCTTAAAACGGCCAGCTGCTGCCTCCCCTGCATCTTCTTCCTTCCTGCAGTCCGGCCGGCAGCAGGAAGCACCCGGCACACAGGCTCCCCTGAGCAATTCACAACACTGCAATGCAGCGTTGTGATTGGTCTGAGTGCCGTGGATCGGCGCTCAGACTCGAACAGGGAGCCAGTGCATGTTCCTCCCAGGATGTGTAATGCAGCCTGGTAGTAACATGCAAAGTGCACATTAACTGTTTGGTCAGCCCAAGAGGGCTGGCCAAAGAGTTCATGCGCACTTTGGGAGTGCAAACCACTCCTCCTCTGCTCTGGCCAGCCCCGCCCCACACTGCACTCCTGCTGCGTGCAATAGGAAAAATAAAATGACAATAACGATACGCTATTGTCATTTTCTTTTTTCTTTTTGCGCAGTGGGGCAACGGTCCTCTGCCTTAGCGGAGGAGCTGCCACTGTTATTCTGACCAATCTTGCCTCATTGTTGCCCCGTCCCAGCTTCACTTATGATTTGTTATCAGCATTTTACTAATTGTCTGCGCAAGAAATGGTGCATGTGGTGCCATTCGGTCTGTTCCATGTAAAGCCATGTGGCCTACTTCTAACAAAAAACCTTCCATATTAGCTCGCTATCAAGGACTGTGTGATAGGAAATCAATAGGAGCTCTCTTTGTTCTTTGCTATATAATGTCTTGAAGCCACTCATTCATTTCACTCATTTGTTGGGTGTAACTGACGACCTTGTTTCAGGGGTCTGTTTGGTTGGTGAAATGTGCCAACCAAAGTCCACATTCATGAACAAGACAAACATAGACTAATCAATCCATTTTACATTTGGCTACAAAGCACAAAATGAAAAGCCTCATTTATATCTGGTTTTTATACCAGGCCACTGCGCTGCCTCTTGGAGACTTTGAGCTCTGTGCATGTGCGGTGTTAGGAAAAGATGATGATTTTATCAGGGATGAACCGGGAACTCAAAACAGGGATGGGCTGGGAATGACAAACATCCTTGGATGTTAGTTTATTGAGAGGCTTAAATTGCAGGGAGTTCACTTAATGCATCCATCGAGCCCGGCCCTTCCTGGGGGAGTTAGGGAATGACTACATTCGAGAAACGTTTGTGAAAATTCACCCTAACAATATATTTTACAGCACCGTTTACTGTCTGTAAACTTAAAGCAATGCAATTTTACAAGCAGTCCCGAAGGAGAACCTATTAAAATAACACCGAGGTCAGTTCCACTTTGCATGAGCATTTAAAGCACTATTGTCAGGTCAGTTCCCACAATCCCGATATACATAGCCCATTAGCTATATCCGTTTTGCTCCAGCATGTAAACAAGCATTGGTAATGCCAGTAGGTCTGAGGAGGAGAGCGGGATTCGGCAGTTGAGGATTCCGAAAAGGATTTTGGGGATGGATTGGTCAACTGGGAGAGCAAAGTCTCCCAGCCCTGTGCCATCGAGTGGCAGCACAGTCCTCTGGCATCTTCTCTGTGTAGTGCCATGGCTTTGGCTTTTGCCCAGCGGGTGAACATGTCTAGCCATTCTTCTGGGCTTGGCAGAGTCAAACGTTTGCGGCGCTTAGTGATCATTTTTATGGCCAAAATAAGGGCTAGATCTAGGGAGCACACTGTGGATCCAAAGTCTGCATGGTCTCACATATACACCCAGGGACCCGGCCTTCCAGGATGAGATACCAGTGACCCCTGTGACACGTACCAATTGGGGCTGTATAATGTTTCAGTACGTCCACATCCGTGGGAAATCTCACATCATATATCTCATGTCCCCTCCAGGTGTGCTGCACCTGGCACAAGTGTCTGGGGCACCCCGGAATACTTGGGCCACCCATTTAGAGGAGAGATATGCCCTATGAAGGATGTAGTATTGATCAGTTTCAGACACATTTTACGGGGCACTTTCCATGGGTATGCCAGGACCTTTTCCCATTCCCTGTCATGGAGCTGTCTGTCAAATTTGGTTTTCCTTGTGTCCCTCAGGGATTGTAAGGAAATCTGTGCATGCGTGATTAGAGCCTTGGTGAGCCAATTCATTAATTTTCAGCCGCCACCCATGGTATGCAATGTTTCTATAATATGGTGAGTGACAGGTACGGCCTCTTGGGTTGCCCAGGTGTCCGCTATTGCATCCCTCAGGGAGAGGTAAATGAGGAATTGGCCTTCAGGAGTGTGTACTGTTCAGTTAGCCTCTTGAACGTCATTATTTGACCATTCTAATACAAGTACCCCACGCTAGACAGTCCAGCCTCCTCCCACGCATGTATCTGTTGGCTAGAGATGTGACCCCTCCAAGCCGGAAATCCAAGCAGCGGAACCGCAGTGGCATAGTAAGGCAGGTGTTTGGTGAGATGATCGCCTTCATCAAGCAGAAGAGGGGGACCTGCAAAAGGAGAGGTGAGTCTAGGGGTGGTCAAGCATTGGGGTGTAGGAGTCAGAGAAGAGCACTATGGGATAAAGGAGGGGTTTCCAAGCAGGGGTGGCTCCTCCGTTGGAACGGAGGAGTGTTGCCCCACTTAAAATTTCCCCCAAAGCCCAGAGGTGAAAAATAAAATGGTAATTTATTACCATTTAATCTTTCATCCCCTGTCTCCCGAGCCGAGTGCTGGACAGGGGTGGGGCCCAGTGGCGTAGCAAGTGGGGGCAGAGGACGGGGGGTGGTCCGCCCCAGGTGGCACGAGTTTTGGGGGCAGGGCCTCCCCCCAGCTCTTACCTGTAACTTTCACGGAGTAGCAAGCACAGGAATCACCAGCACCCTCCTCTTACATGCGCAGGGACCGCCATTCATGGCCAAAGGTCTAGCTACGCCTCTAGTGGGGCAGGCCGTTGCTGAGTGACAGCAGCAGGGAAAAGGGTGGGCTAGCTAATGCACTGTTTAAAGAGCACATGTCTTTTTGGCCAGCTGTTTTGCGACGGCCAGCCACACATTCGCATTTTAAACCTCTCAACCCAGCTGTCTTAAGACAGCTGGGTTGAGAGTAAGTGCAGGCCTCCAGTGCGCAGATGAGCACTGTGTGAGGCTGCTCCCACCAATCCTGGTAATGCTCACATGCTGCATGTGAGCAGCACCAGGATTGGGCAAGGGAGTTGCAGCATCCAGTTCCAGTAAAGAAGAGGTCCGGAGCGAGCACGTCATGTCAGGTACGCTTTACTTTTATTTATTTAATAACATTTTCCATGCAACCCCACCACCCTTCTCCCTGTAGATGCCAGCCACCACTGTTTCCAAACATGTGTAAACTAAGAACCGGCCCGCCAGCCAGTATGAGAGTCATTGTATTTGGGCCGTCAGGTAGTAATATTCAAAATTTGGTGCCCCCTAGTTCCGATGGGAGCTGGAGCTTGTGCAATGCTACTCATCTCCAGGAATTATGCCATCAGAGTTCACTTGAGAGGGCATTAAGCTCCTGGAAGAATGATCGAGGTTGATGCACTGGGAGGTTTGTGAAGCAATAGAGTGGGCAGAGGAGTATCATCATTTTGGCGATGGCTTTACGGCTTGCCACGGACAGGGGGAGGGGCTTCCAAAATGACAGGTACAATCTAATGAAGGTGACTGCCTCCGACAGATTGCCCACAAGAAGGTCTGAAACTGCATGGTATATCCAGATTCCCAGGTAGCAGACTGAAGAGGGTTCGCATCAAATGATGCCTCTACACAAGTCAGTAATCTGTGGCGTGGCTCCGGGTAGCAGTGGGAACAAGCAAGATTTACCCCAACTGACTAGTAGTCCCAACACTACGCCAAACTCTGTCAGGAGAGAAACGTTTGAAGTGAGGTTGCAGGTGATGTCCCTTAGATAGAGCAAAACGCTGTCCTCATATAGGAAATTGCGTGAGGGCCATCTGCTAAAGCAATGCCCCATTCCACTCCATCCACCCACATCCTGGTGGCTAGTGGCTCCATCGCCAGGGTGAACAGGAGAGGGGACATCCCTTTCTGGTACCTTGCCCAGCCAGTACAGAGTCAGAGAGGCACCCCCCCAAGCGAATGCGTGTTGTCAGGGAGGTGTATAATAGACAGATCAGCTTAGTGATGTATGGGCCAAAGTCAAGCTTTGTCAAGACTGGAATAAATATTCCCAACTAAGGGAATCAAATGATTTGTGAATGTCCAGCACTAGTGCAGTTTCTCTCAGCCATCTGTTTTGGACTGCTTCTATAATTCGGTACAGCCAGTGAATACACATAGAGGTGTTCCTTCTGGGAATAAATTAGACTTGGTCCATGTGGTAGAACCTGCTGCATTCGTTGGGCTAGTATAAAACTCAGAATTTTATAATCTTTATTCAGTATCTCAATAAGGTGTAAAGAAGCCATTTCTAGGGGGTCCTTACCCAGTTTCAACAGAGACACCACGTTAGCTTCATGGAGTGTGGCAGGAAGACTTCCAGTTGCAAGTGCAGTCTCATGTATCTGGTATAATTTGGGGGCTAACGCACCCTGGAACACCTTATAGAATTCAGCCGGAAGGCCCTCCATCCCCGGGGGTTTGCAGGTCCACATGGTCGTTATCTCAGCCGGCACCTCCTGGACTGGAAGGGAGAGTCTTCCTGAAAGAGTCTTGGGAGGAGTGACGGCTCTAGAAATGTTTGTAGGTCAGAGGCGGAGAGATCCAAAGAGGGACCATAGACGTACGCATAACAGGAGGTGACAGATCTTGGTCACGGATGGCAGTCTAATGTCTCTATCGGCTAGCCAGGCCAATAGTCTGATCGATCTTTCTCCCTCCGAGTGGGCCCTAGTGGAGTGTGCTATGTAATTCAAACAACGGAGACATTCTAAAGGTTGGGCCTCAGTCTCTTAAAGTGGAATCAAGGTGTGGAGGATCCGTAGCTGCCCGTCTCTCTGTGTCTATATACTCTCGCTGTGCTACCTCAAGGTCCCAGATGGTTCTGGTTCTAACCTCTACCATTGGTTGTATACTGACTCTCTCCCCAGATTACAACTTTTCAGGCCTCCCATTCCACAGCTGGGGAGGAAGCTGTGCCTTCGTTTCACTCAAAGAATTCCTGAATCTTTCTAGCCAGGATAACGGTGAATGGCGGGACATCGAGGGCGGAGGGTTGTTGTTGCAAGGTGATAATCGGGGATGGGGTCCTTCCCCTCTGCAGGCCTAATTATAAGGGGTTGTGGCCAGAGAGATTCCTTCCCAGATAGTCCGGGGAAGAAATAGAGTAAAAAGACCCTTTGCACTGGAGAGTAAAATAAGTAGAGATTAGTACCTGGATTGTGATTACGCCAAGCATCTGTCAGTACCCAATGTTGCAGCCAGAGCTGCAATCTCTTGGCTTTGGTGATCTTGGGGGTGCCAGGGAGCAACAGCTGAAAGTGATGTAAAGTGGGGACCAAAAGAGAGTTAAAGCCCCCCACCTCCAGTAGCCGTGGGATGTGTATCCATTTAGCCAGACTGAAGGGGAGTCGCTGTAAAAATTTGGATTGTTCTTTATTTGGGTCATATATGCATCCAATAAGGATGGGGTTGCCATTCAGTCATGTTTCGAGGAGGACAAATCTGCTATCTGGATCCACTTCTTGGGATAGGGCCTCAAGTGGGGTCCCAGCTCTCACTCAAATAAGCACGCCTTTAGCATATGCCGGAAAGTTGGTAGTGTAATTCTGACCCCTCCACCATTTCTGAAGTCTGATCCTCTCAACTTGAGTGATGTGCGACTCTTGTAATAGTGCTGTATGTACCCCTTTTGCTTGAGGTGCGTATGGATGCAATAGGGTTTAATCTTGGTATACATCCAGTGAATCTTACAGGAAAGAACATTATTTGTCTGGATTGTCATAAACCCAGTGTAGGGTCACCTTCCCCCAGTTCCCATGAGTTCCCAGGATGCTTGTTTCTGGTCCAGGGAGGACCTGGCCTGGCAGTTCGGTCTGGACTGTTCCCATGGGGCACAGGGTCAAGACTGATTTGCATATGGCTGGGTCCAAACTGGGGTGGCGTAGTGGGCAAAAGAACGATGGATTTAACCCAGATCTTTTGATTGGGGGAGAATGTTTGCATTGTCAGCATTCCGTCCATCATTTGTTTGCTGTAACACTTTTCGACCTAAGTGGGATGGGTATGCCCAGTCGTGGGTCCCTTGCTCACTGTGCCACTGGATTCAAGCTAGCCTGGCTGAAGAAGGGTGACATACCCTGAAACCAGTCCCAGGATGCTTGTTTCCGGTCCAGGGAGGACCTGGCCTGGCAGTTCGGTCTGGACTGTTCCCATGGGGCACAGGGTCAAGACTGATTTGCATATGGCTGGGTCCAAACTGGGGTGGCGTAGTGGGCAAAAGAACGAGGGATTTAACCCAGATCTTTTGACTGGGGGAGAATGTTTGCATTGTCAGCATTCCGTCCATCATTTGTTTGCTGTAACACTTTTTGCCCTAAGTGGGATGGGTATGCCCAGACGTGGGTCCCTTGCTCACTGTGCCACTGGATTCAAGCTAGCCTGGCTGAAGAAGGGTGACATACCCTGAAACCGGTCCCAGGATGCTTGTTTCCAGTCCAGGGAGGACCTGGCCTGGCAGTTCGGTCTGGACTGTTCCCATGGGGCACAGGGTCAAGACTGATTTGCATATGGCTGGGTCCAAACTGGGGTGGCGTAGTGGGCAAAAGATCGATGGATTTAACCCAGATCTTTTGACTGGGGGAGAATGTTTGCATTGTCAGCATTCCGTCCATCATTTGTTTGCTGTAACACATTTCGCCCTAAGTGGGATGGGTATGCCCAGACGTGGGTCCCTTGCTCACTGTGCCACTGAATTCAAGCTAGCCTGGCTGAAGAAGGGTGACATACCCTGAAACCGGTCCCAGGATGCTTGTTTCCGGTCCAGGGAGGACCTGGCCTGGCAGTTCGGTCTGGACTGTTCCCATGGGGCACAGGGTCAAGATTGATTTGCATATGGCTGGGTCCAAACTGGGGTGGCGTAGTGGGAAAAAGAACGATGGATTTAACCCAGATCTTTTGACTGGGGGAGAATGTTTGCATTGTCAGCATTCCGTCCATCATTTGTTTGCTGTAACACGTTCCCATGAAGATTCATACATGGTTTGGGACTTAAGGAGGGGTACTGTGTATTAGAGCGTCCCACCTAAGTGGGACAGCATGATAGTGTAACCAACAAGAACCACAAGGCACATATGACAAGAAGAACAAAAAACTGTAATACTGCAGGAGGCATGGCAACGGCCTGTGGTCTAAACTGTGTAACCAGCTCATCCTATTGGAGGGGTGGGACGATGAGAAGAGTGTCCACGGATTTCTCATGAATAGGCTCCTGAGAGTGGGGATGTATTGAAGG
Source organism: Calotriton arnoldi (assembly GCA_963921515.1). Lineage (NCBI taxonomy): Eukaryota > Metazoa > Chordata > Amphibia > Caudata > Salamandridae > Calotriton > Calotriton arnoldi. The sequence goes on along the minus strand of CAWUFW010014529.1, from coordinate 34,866 downwards.
CGTGACCCCAGTTCAGGAGAGTATCCAAGCTCCGGGGCCAGTGAAGTTAATATTCTAAGTTCAAGCCTTAGCTAAGTCGCCATATATGGTGAACCCCATCTGTCTATATAATGGCATCTGCCATTTGGGGGGCTATCTGTGGGCGAAAGCCTGAGTTTGATAGGAAAGATGCCCGGGAGCTTCCTCTCCCTGATATGACTGATGAGTAATCCCCCTTTGGGTCCCGAAGGGTTGCCGCCAACTCCGGAGCAGATTGATAGCAGTCCTGGATCTGCTCTAGGGAGGGTGACCCCCCATACCACGGACTGTCTGGGTCAGTGTCACCTGAAGTGCCAGTGGCATCTGTACCGTCGACTGGTTGGCCCCTGCCAGTCCGTTGGCTTGATCAAGAGCGGCACCATGGCCCCAGCCAGTCCTAGACCTCGGATGACTCGGAGAAAAAAAATTATTAATTGTTCCGTATCACTTTCAATTTAGAGGGGAAAAGGAGGGCGTATCTGAGGCTGAAAGTCTCTTAGTTTGTGTCTGACCCCAAGGAAGGATGCCCACAGGCATTGGACCGCCAAGGTGTAGTCGGGAAACAGAAGAACCCAGTGATTATCCTGGAGTACCGGATTTGGCTGTCGAGCGACCATAAGGATTGCATCATGTCTTTCAAATGTAGGATCTTGGCAATGATCGGACGTGGAGAAGCCCCCGGAAAGGGGTGCATTGCGGGAACTCAGTGGGCTCTCTCAATGGAGAAAAATGGGGTGAGTACCTCTGCTGGCACCAGATCCCTAAACCACTTTTCCAAGTGGTCCACCATGTTGGGGCCCTCGCTCCTCTCTGGAAGACCAATTATGTGTATACTTCTGCACCAGGCCGTTACCTCTGCATGATCCTCTAGGAATTGTACCTGCTCCTGCAGGTCCCACAGTTTCTTTTGTATGTCTGATGTCATGGGCTGGAGGTCAGCTAGAGATCTTTCAGTGAGAGTGACTCCTTCGGACAGTTTTCTATGGTCCTGTTGGGGTAGCTTAATGTCCTCAGCCACCACATCCACTATTATTTACAGGTGAACCCGCAAAGTCTCGATCGCTGATAAGATTGTGTCGAGTTTACCTTGGTGTGGTGAGTCCTCTGCTGTCTGTGGATCTCAGTCTAAGGATTGTGTTTATAGCACCAGCATCTTAGTTGATTTTGTACACCCCATCTTGTGATCCTGGGTTGTGTTAGGGCATTGCTCGGGCCCAGTTTCCCCTCCATTAACAGTGCCCAGGCAAATGAGGCAGCACAAGCAGCCCGGTTCAGTATAATTCTTTGTGCCTCTCCTTGGGGAAGAGAACAAGGGAAAGTGTCCTCCATATCTGTCCCTCAAATATGCCTTCATCCTGGTGAGGTTGTCTGGTCTGTAGGCTGGGTCCCCCCCCGAGGCATGCCCAGGGGGATTCGAGTCAGTGCCAACTATGAGGGAAGAAAATGTGCGTCTCACAGGGGGCCACTAGCACAATGTTGCAGGACAGATCAGCACAAGCAGCCCTGAATGATGCAAGGGGGAAAGGCCTACATGTGGGTGCCAAAGGTTCATCTTCTCCCTGTGCTGTAGGGTGCTCTCATGTTATAAGAGGTCCCCGGAGTATCCTCTGTCCAGCACTGCCCCAATAGCAGCTAAATCCAGGTTGAGGCACTGGCCGGTCGGCGTCTCCTAGGTGTCCCTGGTCCCTCGCCCCAGGGGAAGACCTTCTAGAAAATGTAATGCTCCTAGTCAGCCATCGCCTGGGCTGGCCACCGTAAGAAGTTGAGGTACCATGCATGCACATAGAGGTCAAGTGCCTATGGCCTACTACTCCCAGGATCTCTGCCCCGGTGGTCAACACCCAGTCGGGTGTTCCCTTCTGTTGCTCAAGGCCCAGAGGATAGGCGTTGTCGCCATTGCCGGCTCCTCGGCCACTGGGCCTTCCGACAGTGCACTGCCTTGACCGAGCCGTCTGAATATTCCTCCATTTGATGGGGTTCCTCGATGCTTGTAACCCCTGTGAGGATGCCTATGGTGATTCCTGATGTCCCCCCTACAGGATTCCTGGGCTGGGGTCGCACGTCGCCGGAGGACAGTAGCTGATTGCAGAGCCAAAGTTGGGATCTCATTCCCTATGCGTCCGCCATGTTGCTCGTCCCACCATGCCCCCAGTTGGCTGACCTGTTAAGCTACAGAGACACAACAAGCTGCACAAAGCCCCTTTTCCTGAAGAGCCCAGCTGAAAAATTCCAACTGGACCTGCCCTGGACCATGCTAGTGGCTTCTACTGGAGTGAGTCTTGACTCCCGATTGCTGTTTCTGAGGACCTAGGACCCCTGACTGTGTGAAAGTGTACCCCATCTTACATTCTGGAGAAACCTGGGCCTTAGAAACTTTCTACACATTTTTTATCCGGAGAACCATGAGAAGATCGCAACCAACATGTTAAGCCAATCAGGCAAGGGTTCATCGCCGTTGAACCTGACTTCTACATAACTCCAGCTATGTTCTTCTTTTGATGTTGGATTCTGTCAATGCCGAACACCCCCTGCTATGTTCTTTTCTCAATGCCAGAATCCATCGACACCAGCCCTCCTTAGTTCTCAACCTCAGCTTCATCGGGGTTGCAGTCAAAGATCAATGCTGGAGACCTCCGAGGCACGAAAACTTTAACTGTTCCTGCCAGAGCTTTTCCCACCTAAACCAATGGTTTCACTGCAACTCCATCCCGACACTGGAATCTGTTGATGCCAAGCCCTTCTCTTGACACCAACCCACTGCCAGCTTTCTCTAGAGGCTGTTGACGATGGTAGGTAGCTAGGTAACTTTTCCACCAGGACGAACCTGGTCCTGGTATCTGGAAGACACTTCATTTCGGTTGGCCTGAAAACCTACACTTCACCAGGATATTTGTTGTTTAGGTGTCATTGGGCTCATTAAATTATTCTCTATTTTTATACATTGGAGTGTGATTTTTATTGTGTTGTGTTTATACGTCTAAGGGCCCGATTCCGATCTCGCTAGGAAAGCCCTCCGTACGACTCGGATCCGGAGGGCTTTCCGAGCGAGACGTGCTCCGGGAGTCCGAACGAGCGAGTACGATGCTGCTCTATGCCTACGGACTCGGTTCGCTCAGTCTCCCATTGAACTCTATGGGAGCCCGTGTACAGACGCATACACAGGCTCCCGTAGCAGAAAAGGGGTGGGTGGGGAAAAGCGTACACCCTGTGACGGGCACCCCATGATGCCCGCCACACTGTGCATGCTTGGATCGGGGGAACCCATGGGCACCCCCGTGATAGATTCGGAGGGCCCCGGGTGAAGGGGGGCCTGGTACGGCCCCCTGAAGTACGCTTCCGACAGCCGTTTCGTCTCGCTGAGACCGAGGCGAAGCGGCTGTCCGAATCGTGCATCGTACTCGCTGAAATCGGCTCCATTGCGCGGCACGATTCGTCTACAAACGAGACGTACAGAGCGGTTCAGGTACGGAAACGATTCGGTCGGCGCTTACGCAATCTTCGCATCGTACTTGGACGTTCGGACTTGTGTACGATTCGGTCGTAAACAAGGGCTACGAATCGGATCCGGTAAAACCAAATCCGATTCGGAGGCCTTCCAAACGACATCGGAATCGGGTCCTTTATGTTTTAAACATTTTCGAAAGTTAAGCCTGTCTGCTCTTTGCCATAGTTACCAGGAATTAAGCTCAGGTATACATAACTGAAACCTTTCTGGGCCTAACAAGAATAATGACATCATTACTTGTGGTGGACTACAATACACCCCAACTAATAATTCACTTCCTCACAACCCTTCTTCTAACATGCCTATAATCTTTCCATTAATACAGCTGTGTTTTTACTGATGTCACACAGTTAACATAGCTACTCCTAAACTGCTTATCTGCTCTTTGCATCACTGCTTCATGCTCACCCTTAGGGGTCGAGATCTAATGATGTGGGCAATCAGTAAGAACTTTAATTTTTAGGGGTTTTATTTCAGGTGTTGAAATAACATCAAAGATTGAATGTCTTCTACGGCATACCAGAGACTGAATATGTCTTGTGGGCAGGAGGCTTTTAGGTGGAGCAGTGTATTGTCAGCATAAAGAGATGATGTTATCTAAATGGGGGGATACCTGGACCAGAATGAATGAGTCTAGTCAGTATATCCCCATTAGATAATGTGGATTGCAAGCTAAACTCCCCGTTTGGGGAATAATCTGCTTGATCTAGAATTAGAGGGTCTTTTTGCACAGGTTTTTCCTGATCCTGGATCTGGAGTATAAAGCAGAAATTTCACACGCTCTTTGAGCAGGTGGTAAATATATGTGTGGGCATGTGTGTCTTAGGTGGCATTGAGGGTGGGCAGTCATGGAGTTTGTAACTTATCTCAGGGGAGCACTGTATGATCCCCTTGTAGAGGAGGAGGGGGCAGGTTGGAACTAGTCTATGCCTTTGTCTGCAGTCCCTCTTCCAGCCACTGTTTTTCTACCTGTGAATCCTGACCCAATAGAAAATGAGTCTGTTGTTTACAGAATAGGACATTTCAGATCTGAAAAATTGAGACTGCTGAGAGTTGCCCAGAGCGGTATGTACTGTGGGTGTACTGTACTTGGCAACTCATAGTGGAGGCCTAAGTGTGATAAGAAGTGTTTTATGGGAATTCTCTCAAGCACATTCATACGAGTAGGAGGATAAATAGACACAAAGCACTCTTGTCAGTTATGACTAGTTTGTTTTCCACAATTTGATTTGAAAAATAGCTGATTCTGTGCTACGTCAGGTTACTAAACTAGATTGTGGATTATCAAAGAAGTTATGACGCTACACATCTTTCCAGGATTTTTGCTAAGAATGACAAATTATCTACAGGATAAAAATGAGTTGGGTCTTTGTGATTGGCCCCTTCGCTCCAGTAAGAGCAGAATGACCTGTCCCGTTATGAGGTAGTGAGGTACTTTATGTTTAGCAGTAGATGTTTTGATAGAACTAGTCCAGAATTAGACATCCGATGCGCTGAGTCTTTTGTTGGTGAAGCAGATATCATCTGTAGAGATGCATCACTTTCTCTGCGTCACCCTGAGAAACCCTTGCGCCACCATGGAAGCGCCTTATTTACAATACGGCGCACCATGGCTCAAGGATTGACAGATGCGTCAGAAATTCTGATGCATCTGTTGGTGCAAAAGTCACGCATTTCTGGAGTCATGTCGCAAGCATGATGCAACTCTAGCAATGCATGTTGAGGCCTATCCTCATTGTGCTGCGTCACTCCGTGTTTGCGGTGGTCCTATGGCAGTCGGACTGCTGGTGCAGTGGTCCCTATCACCACTGCACCTCCACCCCAAGTTTGGAGGTCCGATGGACTGCCAAACACGTAATTAGACGCTAAGTCATTTCTCTGACATTTCTCCAAATGCCTATATATTCTGAACACCTGGATATTGTGTTTGGTCATCAAGAAATTAGATGGGAGAGAGTGTTCTACCTTTTTGACTTTCTCCTCAAAGAACTCAGACTTTTTCATAACTTCTTTGGTGTTGTTGTCATGTAACGTAGGGAGTGGTTTGCCTCTCTGAAACCCTTTGTAGCATTTCTTTAGAGTACTATTGCATGGACTTCTTGGCTTTCTGTCTTTGTAATATCATGGATGCTACTTTGTCCATAATTCCCTTCATGGAATCATTGTAATGAAGCACTAGAAAGTACGACCCTCGCACCTTGGAAGGAGGTTATAACTTTGATGATGCTTTCACTAAGAGTTTAGATATCAAAATGTTTAGAGTTTCTGAGTCATTGCTTTAATCTTTTTACTTTTCACTCTGTGACATCATTTCAAATGGCCACAAAGGACTTATAATTTATCTGCCTGCCGCAATAGGGTTTTTTGTGTGTATTTTACTTTACAATACCACAGTATTCTTTGCACTCATTACTACTCGTGGAAAGGTATATAACTTGAATATTTTCTTGCTATGGCTCGTTGTTTGCGAATGAGATGATTCCTGAAATTGTTTAAACTGCTGCAACATTTTTATTTTGGGAATATACATGTTTTAGAAATACAAGGAATAATGCATATGGAAAATATGTGAAAATGTCTATCTCTATGTGTTAAAATGCATTCCAAGAATTATGTCTGGACCTCAGACGCCCCCTACCATTGCAAAAATCTGGTGTCGCCTATTTCGTACACTTCCTCCTTAAGTTGGATCTCGATTTTTCACAACTCCCAGTGACTTTAATGAAGTGACGTTCAGCTGCTGTTAGTGCCCATGAGTGTACACGTCATTGCCGGGAGGTTTGACTGTGATCTGCAACTGATCATCATTAAAACATTGTCTGAGTGAGGATTCTTTGACCTTGAGCCTCAAGGGCCAGTGGCCATGGGATTCCCCATTTTAAAGGACCAGCATCACCAATCATTAATTCGGGAGAGAGGCGTATCCTGCTCAGAGAGCCTTTCCATTTAATTTGCATATTATATGTTCACTGTATTTCAGTTTCACTTGTGTTTTACTTATAACATTTTATTCTTATTGTTGCCAACAGCAGCGGCCGGCACAGGTAAGCTCAGTGGGGCGGTGGGGCGGGGCAGGGCGTGGCAGGGGGGGAAGTCGACGGACGACGAAATAGATATTATTTATTTCTTTAAATATACCTATTCCATTGCCTGTCAACTTCCAAAACCTCCCACCCCCCCCGGCCCCCGTCCCCACCGCGTTTACCTGTGCCTGCCGCCGCTGGTTACCAATAGGGCTTCAAACAGTTGAGATTGGCCAAATGGAACAGGGTAACTCAGTATTTGCCAAAAGACTGTGGTGCTACATTGTTGAGTTTGCAGGAGGAATGAAGTTGCAAATAGTATCTTTGTGAAATTGCTTGAACTAGTCCATCAACACAGAAATTGTATTGGTACTGTGTTTCCTGGTTTTCAAGAGTTACCTTGTGTTTGTGACCAGTTCATGATTTCAAATGTCATTTGGTGCTTATTGCCAGGTCCCTGGATGTATTACTATATTGCATTACAATACCTTGTATTGTGTTCTGTTTTGTGTGTGCATTTAACAATGATCCACTCTCTGATGAACAGTGGTATCATCACTGCAACTGTGGTACTCGTGTTCCTGTACCTGGACTCAACCCTATACAACCTCCTTTGAGCTAGAGTTAACTTCCACCTGCATCTAACCGGAGATTCAATGGTGCATAGAGGGCCTATTTTCTGTCACATACTGAGTACCCAGTGCCATGGTTAGCAAGGTACGCCAGCACTCTCACCTTAGGCAGGACTTGGTGGTCCCTGCAGCTGGACAGTTCAGAGAAAAGCCTGGCAGTTTTCAATTGCGAAACTTGCAGAGTCCAAAATGGTTTAATGACTATGTACCTTCTGCACATTGCCCGAGCTAATGTGTGCTTGTGTATACAATCAGTAAACTTGCCCATAAGCTAAGACTCACCACAAACCACACATGCAAACCAGGCATGCATCACGCTGAGGTGGCGAGAGGCTTGCCCAGTGTTTAATCTGTACAATAATAAGTGCCAGGACCCTAAGTTTCGCTCAGAAGCCTGCAGCCAGTGCTACCAAATGTTAGGGTGCCGATTATCTGGACTTCTAGCCTTAATTCCACCTCATGTATCTTTAATTAACCAGCAGACACTCTCTACCTTGAATCACTGACAGAATATCGACGTCAAAAATATCGACGTCAAAAATATCGGAGCCTAAATATCTATGTCAAGAATATCGAAGTCCTATCTACATTATGGTAAGTACAAAAATATCGAGAAAAAATATTGTTGTCAAAAATATCGTTGTTAAAAATATTGGGTTTTTTTATGTTAAAAAATAATGTAAAATAAAGTAAATGATACATATATTTAGAATAAACATAGTTAAAAATATCTTTAAAATTATAAGTAATACATATAATGTATAAAAAAAAATTAAACATATACATATAAAATATAATATATATACTTACTTAATAATATTTACAATTAATTATTGTAATAACTTATAAATTGTTAAAAAACATTTTATAAATTATAAATACATACATACACATACAACAATAATATAAATAAAAATATAAAAAATATATATAACAAATTAAAAACAAATTTTGTTAAATAAATTATACACAACTAAAACAGTAAATCTTGGATAGGGGTAAAAATTACTATTCCCACTCCAGAGAGTGCAAAAATAGGGAAAGTGTTGGATAGCGTAGGGGTAAAAATTACTATTCCCACTCCAGTGAGTGCAACAGTAGGGAAAGTGTTGGATAGCGTAGGGGTAAAAATTACTATTCCAACTCCAGAGAGTGCAACAGTAGGGAAAGTGTTGGATAGCGTAGGGATTAAAATTACTATTCCAACTCCAGAGAGTGCAAAAATAGGGAAAGTGTTGGATAGCGTAGGGGTAAAAATTACTATTCCAACTCCAGAGAGTGCAACAGTAGGGAAAGTGTTGGATAGCGTAGAGATTAAATTTACTATTCCAACTCCAGAGAGTGCAACAGTAGGGAAAGTGTTGGATAGCGTAGGGGTTAAAATTACTATTCCAACTCCAGAGAGTGCAACAGTAGGGAAAGTGTTGGATAGCATAGGGGTAAAAATTACTATTCCAACTCCAAAGAGTGCAACAGGAGGGAAAGTGTTGGATAGCGTAGATGTTAAAATTACTATTCCAACTCCAGAGAGTGCAACAGTAGGGAAAGTGTTGGATAGCGTAGGGGTTAAAATTACTATTCCAACTTCAGAGAATGCAACAGTAGGGAAAGTGTTGGATAGCGTAGGGATTAAAATTATTATTCCAACTCCAGAGAGTGCAACAGTAGGGAAAGTGTTGGATAGCGTAGAGTTTAAAATTACAATTCCAACTCTAGAGAGTGCAACAGTAGGGAAAGTGTTGGATAGCGTAGAGGTTAAAATTACTATTCCAACTCCAGAGAGTGCAATAGGAGGGAAAGTGGTGGATAGCGTAGGGGTAAAAATAATTTACTAATAATTAAAATAATTTTTTTTAAATAAATAATTATTATAATTATTAAATAAAAATACATTAATTACCAATACCAATAAATAAGTATTTAAAAATAATTACCAATTAATAAGTAATTAACAATTAAATAGATGATAAATACAATTAAATAATAATTATTAACAATTAATTACCAAATAATAATAAAATAAAATATAATTAATTTTCAATACCAAAAACAATAATTATAAAAAAATAGCAATTAATAATTAATTAACAATAAATTATTGATAAATACCAATAAATAATAATTAATGACAATTAATTACCAATTATTAATTAATTAACAAATTAATTCCCAAGACATAAAAATATCTATTATTAAAAAGTTATTACCAATTAATAATTATTTAACAATAAATTAATTATCAATACTCAACAATAAAATAAATAATCACTTAATTACAATTAAATTACTTCCCACCCTATTGCCCTATAAACTCACAACACACTTCAATAATAAATTAATACACTTAATATAATTACCAAATAATCAATTAATAAAAATTGATTACCAATTAATAAAAATTAATTACCAATTAATAATTATTTAACATAAAATTAATTATCAATACCAATAAATAAAAATAAATAATTACTTAATTACAATTAAATTACTTCCCACCCTATTCACCTATAAACCCACAACCTGCTACAGAACTAAAACGCAAAATTTACTTAAAAATAATTACTAATTCCTAAAACTTTTTTATTAATTTAATATAATTAAATTACTTTCCACCCTATTCCCCTATAAACCCACAACCCGCTACGGTACTAAAACGCATAATTTACTTTAAAAAAAATTACTAACTTCTAAAAAATGTATACATATATTCTAAAACTAGTACAATAATTAACAAAAAATGTAAACACAAACATATAAAATACATAATAAAATACATAACACTAATATAAATATCGATATTAGTAACATCGATATTTTTGCTGTCGATATTACTAACTTCGATATTGACAAAACGATATTTCTTACCTTCAGGTCGATATTCTGGTCAGTCGATATTCTTGACTTCGATATTGTGTCCCTACGATATTTCAAACTCGATATTATTGCAGGTCGAAATTAAAAACTCGATATTTAGACTGTTTACCCTCTACCTCGTTATCTCACTTTTGTGGGTTCTTATTTATCTCTGTTTTCTTCCTTTTCACTGATTTTCCATCTTTCTCTTCCTCCTTCTTTCCCTCTTTTGTGTTTTTCTCCGGCAACATCTTCGAGGATCCCGTTGATAAGGGCTTGTGTTGCGAAGTCCAGTGTCAGAGATGTGTTACGCAGTGGAGGCGATGCAATGGTTCCGCGGAGTACCGAAGCTGCGATGTGAGATTCTGCGTTGTCATCAAGGCTGCCATCGACAAGAGATTTACGAATCAAGGGCTTGCGTTTGAAAAGCTTCACACAGGCGGTGGTTCAGATGTGGGTTGCAAAGTCGATGCAGAGTCCTTTGCGTCAGGAGAACCCTTGCAGCAGAGGAGAAGCATCGGTTCTGCTATGGTCTGTGCCGCACAGCAGAGGAGATGAGTTAGTTCTTTTGATTCCACAGATCGGCTGGCAAAGCACTTTCAAGCCCACTTCCAAGCTTCCAGGATTGGAGTGGCATCACTGGCAGGGTAGGACTCCCAGATGGCGGAGTCCAGGTGCTGGGTTCAAGGTTGATGGAGCCTTCTGTCCCTGAGGCTCTAGTCAGGAGGCCAGCCAACTAGCCCTTGGAGTCCATGGGTTCAACAGGTGCAGGGGCAGTCCTTCTCACCTCAGGCAGCAGGTCAGCACATTAGGGCAGCAGTTCCTTTGGAGCAGCTGTCCAGCAGGGTGGCAGTCCTTTCATTAGCAGTAGCACAGCAGTCCTTCTTCCTGGCAGAGTATCCACAAGGCCAGAAGTGTACAGAAGAGTTTGTGTCTGAGGTCCAATATTTACACCCAGTTATGTCTTTGAAGTGGGAGAAGCTTCTAGAGGCTTCCCTTTGAAGTCCACAGGCATCCTGCCTTCCCTGCCCTGGCTCTAGACTAACTACAGGGGGTATGCAGCCCTTGTGTGGAGACAGGACACAGTCTATTTAAGTGTAAGTGGGGCTGTGCTTAGCTTTGCCCTCCTATCCTGCATGTGATGGCCCATCCAAGCATACCTAAGCTCTCTATTGTTCGTGGCTGTTTAGGAGGAGTACACAAAGCCCTACTGTCAGCTACACCCACTCATGTCAGGGACAGGCTACAGGCATTAAATTGCTGAGGCAGAAAAATGCCAACTTTCTAAAAGTGGAATTTTCAAAATTTTAATTTAAAATATGGCTCTACCATAAGAGTGGAATTTTCATTACAATTCCAAAGATACATGAACTGGTTACTTGTTCCCATTGGGAAATTACAGCCTATTAAGTGTAATAAGGTAACTCCAGTGGGAGCAGTAAGCCTTGTATTAGTTTTTCACTACCAGGACACGTAACACTTAAAGCATATCCAACTTTTTAAATACACTGCACCCTGCCCTCCGGACTGCCCAGGGCCTTCCCTAGGGGTGGATGACATGTATTAAAAAGGAAGGTTAGAGTATGGCAAAAAGGTTATTTTTTCCAAGTCCAAATGGCAGTTTAAAACTGTACACAGAGGCTGCACTGGCAAGACTGAGACATGTTTAAAGGGCTACTTAAGTGGGTGGTACCATAAGTGCTGCAGGCCCACTTGTAGCATTTAGTTTACATGACCTGAGTACATGGAGCACCACTTTACTAAGGACTTACAAGAAAATTAAATATGCCAGTTGGGAATAAGCCAATGTTACCATGTCTTAAGGAGCCCTAATTGGGGGGAAACCACCCTAAAGTTGATAGGTCTAACAGTCCCCAAAAATGAGTGTCAGTGGGCCCCACCGGAAAGCACAGGCTCTAATTAAACAGTGATTTCCTCACAACGTATTCCTTAAAAGCTTACCTCCTTTAGTGTGGCTGTCAGCTGCACTCCCTCCCCAGTGCAGTTGACTGCCATTGGCCAACACTGGGGAGGGTGATAAAGTGCCCTCTGGTGCTTTAGTCCCCTGCTCCCATTTACCTTGGTTCGATCCATTCCTATCATGGGCACTAGGTAATGGTGGGTGGTAGGAATTTTGTGGATTCCAGAAAATTCCATTCCAGAAATGCAAGAAAAATGTGTGATTTCTGGCAAAGTTTGAGGGGTGCCGGGCATTGTGGGTAAGAACACCTCATGGGATCCACACAAGGCACCCCACACTGGACTCCCCAAGCTGTCTAGTTTTCAGAAATGTGCAGGTTTTCTAGGTTTCCTTAGATGCCACCTGAGCCAGGGTCCAAAATCCACAGCTACGCACTTTGCAAAAAACAGGTGACTTTAGAGTGGGAAAATGTGATGGATCCATGTTGCATTTTGGGCAATTTCCTGTTGTAGGCAATAGGCCTGCCCACACAAGTGAGATAATATTTTTATTGGAAGACTTGCTGAGTGGAAGGAAGTTTGTGGCTCCCCGCAGATTACAGAACTTTTCATCACAGAAATGTGAGGAAATATGTTTTCAGTCAATGTTTGAGGTTTGCAAGGGATTCGGGGTAAAACAAAACTGGTGTGAGTCATGCAAGTCACCCCACCCTGCATTTCTTTAGGTGTTTATTTTTTAAAAATGTATAGGTTTGCTAGGTTTCTTTGGGTGCTGGCTTAGCTAGGTGCCAAAATCCACAGCTACCCATTTTGCAAAAGAGGGTCAGTCTTGAGTGGAAAAATGTGATGTATCCATGTTGCATTTTTGGCAGTTTCCTGTCGCGGTCATTAGTCCTATCCACACAAGTGAGGTATAATTTTTATCGGGAGACTTAAGGAAATGCTGGGTGGAAGGGAGTTTGTGGATCCCTGTAGATTCCAGAGCTTTCCGTCACAGAAATGTGCGGAAAATTTATTTTTAGCCAAAGTTCGAGGTTTTCATGGGATTCTAGTTAAAAAAAAAATAGAAATGTACAGGTTTACTAGGTTTTACTAATTGCTGGCTGAGCTAGGGTTCAAAATCCACAGCTACCCACTTTGCATAAAAGGGTCAGTTTTGAGTGGAAAAATGTGATGTATCCATTTTTGGCCTTTACCTGTCTCGGATACTATGCCCACCCACACAAGTGATGCACCATTTTTATAGGGAGACTTGGGGTACATGCTGGGTGGAAAGAGGTTTGCTGATTCCTGCTGATTCTAGAACTTTCCATCACAGAAATGTGAGGAGCATTTGTTTTTTTAGTCAAAGATTGAGGTTTGCAAGGGATTCTGGATAAAAACAAACCTGGTAAGAGCTGCACGTCACCCCACCCTGGATTCCCCATGGTGTCTAGTTTTTAAAAATGTATGGGTTTGCTAGGTTTCCCTAGTTGCTGGTAGAGCTAGGGTCCAAAACCTACAGCTACCCAAATTAGAAAAAAGGGTCAGTTTTCAGTGGAAAAATTTGATGCTTCCAAGTTGTGTTTAGGCCTGTTTCCTGTCGCTGGCACTAGGCCTATCCATACAAGTGAGGTACCATTTTTATCAGAAGACATGTGGGAGCATAGAATAGCAGAACATTTGTTGTTACCAATTGGATTTTGCTGCATTTGTGCCTTCCAAAAGTCAGTGCATAAGAAATCAGACATTTTGAAATCATATGCTAGTACGGATACCTACAAATTCAGAGATGTACAAATAACCACTGCTCCTAAACGCCATGTCTTGTGCCCATTTCAGAAATATATAGGCTTCTTTGATACTGATTTTTTGCGCTACACATTTCACCTTGTGAATTGATCTAGTATACTTGATGCACAATAAAAAACATTGTACGATGTAGCTCAGTTGTTGGATCTGGTTACCTTGGGTTCTTTGAGAACCTACAATCCATGTATAACCCCATAACCAGAAGGGCCTAGTGGACGTAATAGTATACTGCTTTTGGATATCCTCTATCGCGACAAAATATAACAGATGAAAATATTGTCACAAGTGGCCGTTTTCCCTACTTATTTTCAATATGTCATTATTTCAACAGTTAACTTCTTTGGGAAAACCTTGAGGGATCTACTCATATGACCCCTTGCTGATATCAAAATTGTATCTACTTTTCAGAAATCTATAGCTTTTCTAAATCGCCCATGGATTTCACACTGGTTTCCACCATAAACTGGAAGTAGGTTGAGAGCACATAAAAGAGGAATAATGTGCTTCCTCTTTGAAAAATGCATGTTCCTGAAAACTGGGAAGATGGTGACTTTAGCACAGCAAACCCTTTCGTTTGATGCCCTTTTTAGGGAAAAACGAATATGCAATGTTACATCGCATGCGCTACAACGCATGCGATCACAACACAAGTACGTTACTACGATCATGCAGCATTATCAACGCAAACCATTACATCGCAAGTCGTTTCTACGACTTGCTGTAGAGGGCACGCTGGACTTAGGAATAGTATAATTTACTATTCCAACTCCAGCCTGTGCAACAGTAGAGAAAGTGTTGGAATAGTAAATTATACTATTCTTTAGTTTAGCGCGCCCCCTACAGCAAGTCGTAGAAACAACTTGCAATGTAATGGCTTGCGTTGTAACAACGCGGTCGTTGTAATGACCGCGTTGTAAACACATGCGATGTAAATGCTGTTTCCTGGAAAAAACAGACACTTTTTTCTAGAGTACTTATTTCCTATTTTTCCCAAAAATGCAAGATTTTGCTACATTTTGCCTATTTTCTCGGTTCCCTCTAGGGGAATCCGCAAACCCTGGGTACCTGTGGAATCCACCGGATGTTGAGAAAAAAAGGACTCAAATTTGGCATCGATAACTTACGTGGAAAAAGTTATGAAGCCCAACCTACCCCAAATAGCCAAAAAGATTCAGCACGGGGAGCTGGAAAGGCCAAGCAAAATATCTAAAATGAACTGTAAAATGCAAGCCCTAAAACTGTAAGAAGGAGGGTGACAAAAAACTTAAAGCCTGGTATATAACTGAATGATAGTTCTATCTGCAGCTACTAATCAATTAAAGTGTTGTCTCGAAACGTTAATTATTATTTCTCAAGGCGGTGTATCTAAGCCTAGGGAACCGGTAACCATATGCAAGCCACTACAAATGGCACTTCTTAGAAAGCCTTGTTAAAGCATAACACTGATTTAATGCACTAGTCAAGCAGGAAGAGAAAGGCGCCACCTACCCCCCCGCTCCGCGTGGTCTATAGGACTCTCCCCCTACTCAAAAGGGTGCAGAGGAAATGAGGTGTGATAGCAGTTTTTCGCTTTGACTTCCTAAACCTGGAAGTAGGAAAATTGCTGTCCACCAAGAGAGCTGTTTAGGAAGGACCATTAGGCAGAGACATTATTGCCCTACTGAATGACAACAAAATAAGCTGATATTATTGCTTGCACCGGTTCATCAACTTTAATTCTGCCCCCAGGCATTGTGGCTTGAAAGGAGGGCAGATTTCCTTCATTTCAATTGAACTTTCAAGCCTTTCTGCAAACCTAATTTATTTTGGTCACTTTCAAGCATCCGTTTAAAATGATACACTGCACAGAACGGAATACAAGACAGTGATTAAATTTTAGGATTTTTTAGTACTTTTATCAGTCTTTTCTGCTACAACGTTGTCACTGTGGGACTGTAGCTTTCAGAGTCCATGCAGAGTCGAGGAAAATGCCTGCTTTTAGGGAAATGGACAAACTGAAGATATTTATTATGGTGGCAGACTATGATTATAACTTGATTTTGACAGTGAGAAGGTGTCCAGATTGCTCAGTGAGCTGAGCGTTCACTGCTGACTTAATTGAATGACTTGAAGATTATGAGTTCTAGCCTTAGCAAAGCCAACTCAGCCTTTATCCTTCAGAAATAAATACATTGAATAAATTAATAGCTATAATTAGATAATGTCATCAAAATAAGTTCTTATGCAACACTCAAGAACTAAATTAAAAGGAATTCGAGCAGCGTAAGTGAATATAAAAGAGATACACGTCACTGGGTAGCTAAATTGTTCAAAAATCTTTGTCCTGTTTTAACTTAAGTGATCCACAATGTAATTACAACCACCGACTTTACATATTTACATTTATTATTTGTAATTTGGCTCTGTTTTCTCTGCATTATGCTTACACCTAATTAAGGGCAAAGGTACAATATTCTTTAATTCAGTGATCAGAGTAGATGGACCCTGATGGGTTCACATGCCAGCCCTTGTACAATAGGAATAGTACTTAAGGACAGACAAAAGGTAGGCCTGGCCTATACACTTCCTCATCTTCAACAACAGAAACTAGGGTTCCACCCCTCAGTCCTAACCTCTGCCAAATAATGGCTGCTCAGGAAGAACTAATAAGCAACCCCTTGCTACCAAGACTTTTGGAACTGCTAAACCTACACTTGTCTACATTCTCCTCACTTCATTGTCTGGACCTCCACCCTCCAGCCACAGGGCTTCCAGCACTGCACTTCCACTGCCTAGGGAAGCCATTCTCACCCCCACTGTGCCATGCCACAAACAGGGGCATGTAAAATGGACCCCACTTCACTTTCATAGTTAATAATGTGAACCAAACTTCAATTACACACATTAGAAAATATCCACTCCTGTGTTTGCAGAATCTCTTTTTTGATGTCTTCATTTTTTACTCCTGTATATTTTCTCACATTACTATGATCATGAGCTTACCGCTGACTTTGGGCGCAGCCTAATCCTTTCGATATTTCCCTATGTATGCATCCAGCCATTACTTTAGGGTGCCAGTCTTTTTTTTGTGTTCAAATATCTTTATTATTATTTAAAAAGAGATAATACATTCATAATATATTGCAACACAACATGGCATTATGAAAAATATGATAAATTAAAACAAAGAATGACAACATCAACAGAATAGAATTCATGTCAAAGATAATGAACTAGCTAAAGAACAAAATATATAAATGACATATATGTATATGTTATAAATTGAGTCAAATAATATTACAAAGACCAGGTAGAAGGAATAAAAAGATCAACTTCTTATAATTCATTGAGATAAAAATCTAGTCATGTTGCTAATAAATAAAATTGCATAAGAAAAAAAAGCAGGGGAGAAGAAGAAAAGATAGAAAAAAGAAAAGAAAGAAAAAAAAGAAGAAGAAAGAAGAAGAAAGAAAGAAAGAAAGAAAGAAAGAAAGAAAGAAAGAAAGAAAGAAAGAGAGAGGTGGGGACCACTGCTTCAGTGAGAAAAAACAACTTAAAAAGTAGATTCAAAGGGATACTGAGCTACCAACTCCTGAGAAGATAAAATCATATAATTATCCAGTGACCTCCATACATTACTAGAAATGGAAGGAGTGTAATGCTTCACTTCAACAAAAGTATGAGCCCCACGAAGGTATGATACCCATGCCCACCAGGTATGATAAGACAAAAGGTGAAAAGATTTCCACTCAGTTAGTATAACTTTAACAGCAATAGATATAAGTAAAGCCAATAACTACATATCCGTATTATCAAGGGGTAAAGGAATAGATGTAGCCCATGGGCCCAATAGAATCATCGGTAAAGAAAGTTCTAACGAAATGTTAAAAATTAGTGATAGATGTTTCTGTATTAAACCCCAAAAGGCTTGCAATAACGTACATTCAAAAAAAATATGTTGATGAGTGCCTGGTACCAAATTACAATTCCAGCAATGATCATTATCTCTAAGATTCAATTTATATAAGCGACTAGGGGTCCAATGGAGGAGATTTAATGTAAAAAATTTAGATTGAATAAGAGAAGGAGCAATCTTATTGCGGAGGGATAACTTCCCAATCATTTGCAAGGTCTCTTGTGAGATATGTTTAAAAATATCATTTTCAAAGTGATGAGACCATTTATCATGTGTGATTGTAAACTGTGAAGGAAGAGGAGCAGATAAAAGCTTATATATTCTCGATGCAGTATGTCCTGAGCGAGACCACATAAGAAGTAATGAGACAGTAACCGAATCTGTAGAAAGGGATACTTTAGAAAGGGCAACCTTCAATTTCAGAAAAGAATAAAAATCCATATTACTAAGGTTGTAGTCTCTAGCCAAAGAAGAGAAGGGAAGAGGGTCATTATTAGAGTCATATAGATCTTTTACCAATCTAATGCCTCTAGTAGCCCAGCGAAGCAATCGTAACAGGATCACTATTAGCAATGATTCTAGGATTATACCATAAGGAGGACCACCTCGATTTACGGATAGGTTTAGAAACTTTTTTATCAATATATTTTAGTGCATTAATCGTGTCCGAAATAATACGATGGGAATGACCATACACAAGTTTATAAGCAGTGATAAAGGAAGACGTAGAGAGAGGAGTACACAACTCTTGTTCAATATAAATCCACGGGGTGTATGGTGAGAATCTGGCAAGAACCAAAAAGCACCTTGAGAAGCTAAAAAGGCAATTTGATACAAGTTCCAATCTGGAAGATTACAGCCGCCCAGAACATAGGGCTTTCTTAGGTGTTTATAAGCAATTCTAGCATGTTTATCACTCCACAAAAATTTTGAAGTGAGTGAATCAATCTCATGGAAAAAAGAAGAAGAAAGCTTTATAGGTAACATGGACGATAAGAAATTAATAATCGGGGTTATCATCATCTTAAGAGTTTGAAATCTTCCCCATCAGGAGATATATTTAGGAGACCAGGAGGACAAAAGATCTTTAACTTTAGCTATGATGTGAGATTCATTATAAGAAATAGTCTCTGAAAGATCATTACAAAACCAAATTCCTAAATACTTAATACGCGTCGATTGCGATTTAAATCCTGAGTCGCCCATGTGAGAAGGGAAACACAACGAATTGAGGGGGAACATTTCCGTCTTCTCTTTGTTCAGAGTATAACCCGAAACAAGCGAAAATTCACTAATGGTATTAGAAATAACAGGAATCGCAGCAACAATGTCTTCTGAAAAGATAAGAACGTCATCCGCATAGGCAGCTGTTTTAAGCGTATCTTCGCCAAATTGAAAGCCTTTGTTACTCTGGTTCAAGTTGAGTAACCGAAGGAGTGGATCTATAGACAATAGAAAAAGAAGGGGTGATAAAGGACATCCTTGTCTGGTGCCCTGACAAAGATTAAAAAAAGAAGACGTAGCCCCATTAACTCTGATGTTAGCTTTTGGCTGTGCATAAAGAGACATTACCATACTGAAAAAGGAGTCCCCGAGGTTATGTGAATGAAGTACTGCTTGTAAAAAAGGCCAAGAGACTTTGTTGAAAGCCTTTTCGGCGTCAAGGGCAATCGCCGCCGATGGTAATGTAGAAAGTTTTGCTTTCTCCAAAATATGACAAAAGGTACGAATGGAGGGCCCGATTCACAGAACTAACTTAAGACAAAATCCTAAACTTACTACCATTTTGGTATTCACAGAAGGCACTTACTCATTTTGGTATTCACAGAAGGCACTTACTCATTTTGGTATTCACAGAATGCACTTACTCATCAATGAGTAAGTGCCTTCAGTGAATACCAAAATGAGTAAGTGCCTTCTGTGAATACCAAAATGAGTAAGTGCCTTCTGTGAATACCAAAATGAGTAAGTGCCTTCTGTGAATACCAAAATGGTAGTAAGTTTAGGATTTTGTCTTAAGTTAGTTCTGTGAATCGGGCCCATTATCTCTAGCAAGTCTCCCTTTAACGAAACCAGTTTGGGAATCATGAATAAGCCTAGGGATATGACACTCTAACCTCTTAGCCAAGATCTTGGCAAAAATTTTTGCTTCCATATATAATAATAAAATTTGTTGAAAAATGTTAGTGTCAGAATGATCCTTGCACTCTTTCGGGATCACGACAATCGTAGCCTCAGCAGCTGAGCCAGATACCTTGCCAGAAAGGACAAAATTATCAAAAACCTCTTTAAGATATTTAATTATTGAGGAAGAGAATGTTTTATAAAAAGTAATAGGGAACCCATCAGGCCCCGGAGCTTTCCCCGACCGAGTAGCCTTAATAGCCTGAATTATCTCATCAGTCTCAATCGATTTCCCCAAATCAATCATATCAGAATGCGAAATAGTATTCGTAGGAATCAAGTTCAAAACTGCTAACAAACAGATATGTTGCATTGTTCTTTAGGGGTATATAACGTTTCATAAAAATCACGAAAGACTTCAAGTATTTCTTGAGTATGGAATTTCTTAGAACCATTTTTATCATTAATATAGGAAATCTGGGTAGCTTTAACATTGGTATTCTGATATTTTAAGGTGGCAGCCAACAACTTACCAGTTCTATTTTGTAGTAACAAATGTCTAGATTTTTGAGCATGTACACCAATATAAGCTCTTTTAGTGACTATAGAGTTGAAAGAGTATTTGAGGTTCTTGATATCTTGTAGGAGAGACTTATCATTAGAACGTCTATATAGCACCTCTTTACGTTTGATCTCATCTCCCAAAGACTGCAGCGACTTCCTAATATCACTATTTCTTTTTGACATTTTTTTGATAATATGACCCCGAATAGTACATTTAAATGCATCCCATAGAACTATTGGGGAATTCACAGAGGACTCATTATCTTTGAAGAAGTTACCAATTTCCTCATTTAGGGGCCCATTACGATGGCGGGCGGAAGCACAACCGCCGTGCTGGCGGATGCAAAAACCACCAGTTACCGCCGGCACGCAGCAGTCCACACGCCGCCCAATTACGATGCGAAAAGCAGGCCAAACACCGCCGGCAAGCCAGCAACACCGTCCGCCATCAAAGTGCGCCCGCACACGTAGCGGCGCAGCCCAACTGACACACACCGTCCGACGAAACACGTCCCGCCCGGCGCATAAATTACGATGCCGCAAACAAACGGCTCCCACGGCTAAGAGACACCGCACGTGAAAGAGAGGCGGAAACACGGACGCAGAGCACGGACAACGAAGAAGCGGCACCCCGGGCATGAATCCAGCACTGCAGGCCCTTCCCATGCTTCTGCTGATGCACCACCAAGGACGCAACGTACCGCGGAGACGCAGGTAGGCACACACACAACAAGTGCACGCAAACAGCGCACACAGTGCAAGGGCGGAAAAGCGGACAACCCCCCACCAGCGCGTGCACACTACACATCCACCATTGCATCCACATATGACACACAGGCCAAATCCTAACATCGCAGAACACATGTGTACACACCACCTGGGACTAGGAACCAACCACCCCGTCACGGCCCCAAAGCGCTGATGACGCCGCCACACATGCGCACAACGCAGAGGCCAACCGCAGCGCCATGCATGCGTCGCACACAGACACAGGGACACAACCAAGCAGCACACACACCAGCCCCACCCCGAACGCACATGACACGTGACAGGCCGGCCACAGACATGTCCCCAACGCCCAATTCACGGACAACACCCAACGCCACACAACCGACGCACACATGTCAGTGAAGTCACGCAACAGCAGGACACACCCCAGTGTAACAAACATGGCGAAGCACACAGCGGCGGCAACACCAACTAGGAGAAGCAGGGCCCCTTCGGGAAGAGGAACGCCAGTACCACACTGAAAAACCCATACCACCCTGCACATATGAACAAGACACATGAAACGGAACACCAAAGAGCCCGGTGACCGACAACAGGTGGCCCAAGAATTACATCCACACACAAGGCCCAACGCAGAGCGGAAAGGCAGCCTGCCGCCCACACAAGGGAGAGCAGACAGCACTGAATGACCTTCCATTCCAACACCGAAACCACAGCCCTACGACAGAAGCCGGTGAATACAGCCATTGTCCAAGAATAGACCAACACAGGCATGCCGAGGAGACCGACCACACGGCAGATAGCGCATATCACAGAAGCACACAACGGACGGGGAAGAAAGAAGAAAACACTCCCCCATGTCGGCCACATGCAAGTTAATTGGAAGGAGTCACACAGCACCGACCTTGAACTGTCTGAGAAGCATGTGGGAAGAGGGCCCGTGTCCTCCAAACAAGCCAACAGAACACAAGTCCTGTCTCCCCACGACTACACAGAGCTCACAGCAACCCCGGAGCGTGCACATTGCAGACTGCACACACAGCCGGAGCACGCCACCTCTACGAACCGCTGCGAAATGGCAACCGCAACACACCTACCCAACTACGCCGAAGAGCTCAAGCTGTACCAAACCAACACGATACATACATTGGGATGCGATCTCCTGTCCCTGCTGAACGTAAGTTACCGACTGACTTACCGCATCACATTGTTCAGCTGCGTCATGCCCGTCTTCTACTGTCGGAGGTGTCCCTACCAGCATCCCGTCGAGATATGCCTCTCCAACCCGGCATGTCTGAAGGCGGACCTGCTACCACTACTCCTCCCTCTGGACGCACACGACAGGGCCTGCTCTGCCTATGGGGGCATGGCGTATGTGGCCAACATCGCACGCGCACTGAAATGGAACCACTGTGCCTCCACACGACGGATCATCGAGAACAGCTACATCGAATGTCACCCAGCATGCCCCATCATGGTCCTCCAAGGGACAACCTACGAACAACACCTTGACAGCCACCATCCGCTTCATTGGCTGGCAAACATGTACACCACCAATGACATGGAAGCCCTGCTGGACGGCATCGCATACCTGACAACCTGTAAATACGTCGGACCACAACGCAGGTTCCCCGAGTGACCTATGAAGTCCAACCCCGCACCCATGCTCAGCTTCCGCA
Source organism: Calotriton arnoldi (assembly GCA_963921515.1). Classification (NCBI taxonomy): domain Eukaryota; kingdom Metazoa; phylum Chordata; class Amphibia; order Caudata; family Salamandridae; genus Calotriton; species Calotriton arnoldi. Next base: position 12,133 of record CAWUFW010014529.1, on the reverse strand, counting down.
CGGACTGGCCAGTCACCACCACAACAGCCATACCAAACGACCGGCAACTGTAACCACACCATCAACGACATCGCCATGACATCGGATATGACCGGGACATGCACACTGTTCCCCATCACATCCAGGAACACCGCATGCATCGTGGGAGGCAGTGGCATGGGCTCTGTGCATCGCACCCACATGGACGGAACTGCACGAACAACCAGGACACGACATGGATCCAGCGCACATGGACACACACACCGCTCAGTGGACATGAATAGGTCGCCTGGAGTCTGTGGGTGCTGCACCCCTCCCACCCCCGCCCCGGGAATCCCATACCAGGACCTTTGCATGGACGACAAGTGCATACAACAACAACACGACCCCAGTGACTGTGACATGTCCAGTAACCACCACAGTGCAACAACAAGTGGCACGCCGCTGCATGCACGCAAGCACATGCCCTGATGTCATCTCACATGCACGCGTGCATGAGGAACAACCGCAGCAAACCTGTCACATGGAACTGAGATGGACTGTGCCCATGATGCCGAACGGTCTGGTAGGCTACATGTATACCGTCTGTGTCAAAGTCCGCAGCTCCGCAGCTATACGTAAATGTACATTAGCACAGCCTTGGCCAAGCAGATGTAACCCCACACCCTATCCCATTTGTAATCATGCTCAGTATATCCTCAACATGTATTCCGCTGCCAGTAGTGTCCACTATACTGCATCACAGAGGACAGAAGACTCAATATAATGTCTGAAACCAAAACTGTCTCCGCTGACTCATTTCACAAGTACGAATGAGAGAGGATGAGAGTATGTGAAGTACACGGCAGTCGTGACATGACCATGTAGTCCACTGGTATTGGATGTCAACGCAAATGAGTAGCACTACTGTGGAAGACACACATGTGTCGTGTGAAGTCGTATGGACGCAATGCTCAGGTGGGTGGGTGCGACGGGTAGATGCGCACATGCCAAGTTGGAGCACGCCGTGTTGGGAGGGGTCATGAACAGTACACCACCGCTTCCCTGGGCATTGTGAGAGGACACCTGTCGGGGGGAGTGAACACGTGTGTGCACAGCAGCCGGGCACACGTACAAGGCGGTACCAGGCGCACCTCAGCCCACCCTCTGTGGACAAGCTGGATCCTGTTGTGCGCCCGCCATGCCCCTTGACAAGGCACACACAGCCCCAGTCGACCAGGTGTAACCCCAACATAGTCAATCCGCACAGGCGATACAGGGCACGGGATGGCAGTGGAGCATGGTGTGTGACAGGTCTCCTCGCGCTCCTCCTGGTCATATCACGCAGGCAATAGAACCTCAACGTCTAGCATGGCACAAGTCAAATGGAAGTGTAGGGGGACGCACCACAGCACGAGCAGCACTGACGTCACGGGAGGTGGCTCGCACCATCCCATCCATTGCCCATCATACCAACCACGCCACATGCCATTGCGACTAAGTGCAAGCGCGTGCGCCACCACCCCCGAGCCCTCCCCAGAGAGGCCAAAGAGTGAATGTGTGGGCCATCAGCCACAGACGGACGCGGCATGGCCGCAAGGGCAGCCACAGCCACTGGGTGTCGCAGGTGGCGGATCCGGAAGGCGAAGACTGTGATGCATAGTCCATGCAGGCCGGGTCTCCATTTGGGGCACCACGCAGGTGGACGGCGTCCCGCCACACATCATACCCTGAGACAGCCCACTCGTGCAACTGGACCCACACATACACTCCTTGCCCTCTCTGGTGCGAGCTTGGGGCTGCCTGTGCAAGCGCTAGCCTCGCAGGTGAGCATGCATATTGGGGGGCGAGGGGAGGACATGAGGGCTGGGGCGAAGATGACTGTATCACTGTCAGTTAGTACAAGGGATGACCCAGATGTGGAAAGGAAGAGACGTGTCCCGTGTGTACTGCAACTAGTCGCCAATCCAACTACCCCCCATGTCCGGAATGTAAGCCCGCACCTAGGCCCGCCCATCCGCCACATCGAACATACCACCAGCACGACAACCTTCCCATTCGAAACACTGACTGGGGGTGGCGACCAGTGAACAATCATGTGTAGCCTACCCACGCGTACATGTGGGCCCTCCATGATCCATGTCACCTGCGGCAAAGACATGACATGCGCAATGAGGGAAGTGAGGAGAGCTGTCCGCCCCACGCGCAGAAGGTGCATCAGCTCCACAGACCCAGCAGCGAGTCCAGCAGGGGTCACATGTGCAGGGGCAGCTGTGCCTGGTGTGAAGGCACATGCATATAGACAGCACATCGACCAATGTGTAGTCTGCCCACATCCACAGTCCATCATCATGCGGACATAGGAATTGAACACAGGGCAACACATCTTAGTTGGTGCACCCACCGTGACCAACAATGCGCAATGATCGACGTACCCGCCCTGTGCATGGCCCCCCACCCAACGGAGGCACATCCAGTGCCACCATCCCACACACACAAGCCTTCCACGGAACATGCTGTGTCCAATGGTCAGTACAGAGTCAGCGCCCATCTGGTGGATCCTGAACAGGAGACACATGCACACACATGCCAGCTCCCACTATGTACGTCTGCCACCTGGCACGTGCAATGTAACCACTCACCTGTGACATGTGACTGCAAGCACACAGCCGTCTTGGCATGGGGCTGTCAATGTGGACACCTGTCAATGTTTCGGGAGGTGTGATCCGTACAGTGCTGTACATAGGGTGCAGTGCTGACACCTACTACTGTCTCATATCCCCTCGTGCCACAGGTCCCACTTGTTTTGGCCGCTCAGCCTGTGCCCACATCGTCGTCGTCGTGTGCCATACTCATCCAGCCTCGGAAGCAGTTCCATGCTCAGCAGACACTCATGTTGCCGTGGCGTTGCCGCTTGACGAATATGCAGTCAGTCCCCATCAGCACGCCCCGCAAGTCATTGGGGCCTAGATCCCCATGTGCATGCACATGGCAGTGGTATGTCTCACTTGCCATTGCCATTGTTGGAAGACCTGTGTAGGTGTATTGTGGCCGTGCCGTCCCAGCTTGACAGCTGGGCTGTGGCTCATGTGCTTGCTCAGTCATGTCAGTGATGTGTATGCGAAATTGCTATGTGCCGTGTTGCTTTGACATGTGTCCTCTGCCATTTACCCCAGGCGGAGACCGAACATTGACCGCCCATACCAATTGCTGGCGGACATGGACGATACAGAGGTTATCAGGAAGTTTCGGCTGGACAGGCCAACCCTGCATCGACTGTGTGCCATGTTAGAGCCCCATCTCCGTCCCCGCAGGGTGTATCCGACTGCTGTCACCCCCACGGCTAAGGTGATGGCCGCCATGCATTTCTTCGCCACTGGGTCATTCCAGCACACAGTGGGCAGTGGAGGAGGGATGTCCCAGCCCATGTTCAGCAAGGTGCTGAGGGATGTACTGGCAGCCATGATGCTGTACCGAAACAGGTACATCAGATTCCCCAGGGCTCGTGAATTGGCGGCAGTGAAGGGTGCATTCTATGCCCTTGGCAGAATCCCACACGTCGTGGGAGCCATTGACTGCACACATGTTGGCCTTGTTCCACCACAGGCCACTGAGCACCTGTACCGCAACAGGAAGCACACGCACTCCCTGAATGTGCAAGTGGTGTGCCTTGCGGACATGGTGATCACCCACGTGTGTGCCAAGTTTCCAGGCTCGGCACATGACGCACACATAATGCACAACAGCATCCTGCCACGACTGATGGCCAATCTGCAACAGGATCGTGGCTGTATTGTCGGTGAGTATGTGGAGTGGTGTAGCGTGCTGGTTGTGCGATGCTGTCCCCTGTCCAGTTGGAATAGCAACGGTTCTCTGTGTCCCTCACACCCAGGTGACTCTGCGTATCCGAATGGGGCATGGCTGCTCAGTCCATTGAGGAATCCTCGCACCCCAGCAGACGATCGATACAATGAGGCACATGGGAGGACCAGACGTGTGGTCGAGCGTACCTTTGGCCTCCTCAAGTCCAGGTTCAGGTGCCTGGACCGCACCGGGGGTGCACTGGCGTACTCCCCACAGAAGGTGTGCCAGATAGTGGTGGCGTGCTGCATGCTGCACAATCTGGCCATTCGGAAGCAGATCCCCCTCATTGTGGATGACGGAGATCAACCAGGGCCCCAGCCCGCAGACCAGGACAGCTCGAGTGAGGTGGACAGCGGAGAGGAGGAAGCTGGGAATGTGCGCCAGCAGCTCATCGCCCGCTACTTCACTTGACGGTGAGTGTCCATGTACGACGGATGATGTGTCTGTATCTATGCAGGTGTGTGTGTGCTGTGTCAGGGTGGCCGTATGTTCACTGCGTGCAGTGTGTCAACGCTCCATGGCCAGGGTAGTATGCCACTGTTGGTGACTGTGGCATTGTGCCCTATTGCTCTGTGCGATGTGTGTACATTGCTTGTAGTTGTTGACATGTACTGTGTGATGGGTGTGTGACACACTCATTGAATGTGCTCCTGTTCTGTCTCCCACCCCTAGGTCCCTACAGGCCCTCCGGATTCCATTGCCATGCCACGCATCAGGTGCCCTTCCGCCCAAGGTGGCCGATGTATTCCGTACAAATAAAACACAGGGCACAAACAGCAGTTAGTGAAAAAGGTGCATTTATTACAAACTGTGACATGTGATTGTGTGTAAGGTGATGACAAAAGTGGTGCGTGCAGTGACAATGAGCTGTCGGTCATGGCTGCGTGATGATCAGGGTGTACCCACTGGTTCTATGTCCATAGTCCAACACACACATGCCATCCAGATGGCTGTGTGGAGTGGGATCGTAGAGCAAGTCAATGCAGTGGCTGGTCAAGGAAGGCTGGCGGAAGGCTGGCTGGCTGCCTCACTTGCGACTGGAGCGTGCGAAGTCCTCCCGGGAGATCTGTTTCCTCTTCGGACGGCCCCTTCCACGTTTGGGAGGGGGTGTGTGGTGGCGACCTGCTGGTGGTGGGTGAGGTGTGCTCACTGGCTGTGGACGCAGGGGAAGTGGACACTGCTGGCCGACCCTGCGCCCTAGCAGGTGGTGGCGGAGGTGGTGTTGCTGGCCTTGCCTGTGACCCCACCGCCACCACCAGCTGGCCCATGAGGTCCACGAGTTGGTCCATACGGGACACGAATTGGCCCATATGGGCGTCCATGGACCTCAGCACCCCCAGCACCTCCCGCGTGTCAGTAGCAGACCTGGCCCATTGTCCTTGGGCCTCTTCATAGGCCCCAAGGACTCTGGCCATTTGAGGCAGGGCATGGCTCCCAGGGGAGGCTGGCGTTTCCTGACCCTGCTCCTCCTACCAGTCCTGCTGCCACCGGCCTGCCCACTAGCCACATTGCTCACCACGGTCCTCGCTGTGGCTCCCAGGGTGGATCCAGTCGGCCGGGCCACCACCTGCGCTGGGGCTGGTGCCAGCGAAGACGTGGTGGTGGTGGAGGCGGTGGTGGTCGGTGCGGCGATGGTGGCGGTTGCGGCAGTGGTAGTGGCCGCAATGACCGTGGGTGTGGCCGCAACGACAGTGGCAGCAGGGGACTGGGACTGTTCAGCATCCCTGGATGATGGGTTGGTGGATAGGAGGGGTCCTGGGGAGCGGCTGGGCCCTGCCACGCCAGATGGGCCAGCTTGGTGGTCCGTGTCCGAAGAGGTGGACAGATCCTCCAGATCCGTGTGTCCTCGTTGGGGGCTTGTAGGCTGGCTGTGCTGGCTGCTGTCTCCATCCCCAGCGTCCAGCAGTTCGTCACCTGTGGAGAGAATGAGATTTGTTATTGTGTTGCACCTGGCGAAGTATGTATTAGTCGTCTGACATTGGCAGTTCGTGCAATCTCGTACATGGGTTTCCCGGAGGCGAGTGTGTGGCTGTGGCATCTGTAGTTGTGTGTGCTAGGCAATGGGACTGTGTGCTGTGCACATGTGGCATGGGACGGATTGGCCATGCCGATGGGTGTGTTGCTTTGCCCCTACTCATTGTGACTCTGGTGTATGCGGGCTCCTGGCCCATCCTGGGTCTGGTTTGTACTTTGCTTTTGGAGTTCAAATGGAACGCTTAGGAACGCATATGGCAACATGGGGGCCATGCCCCAGATTCGCATTTGGGAGGGGATATGCTTTTGGAGTTCAAATGGAACGCTTAGGAACGCATATGGCAACATGGGGGCCATGCCCCTGATTCGCATTTGGGATGGAATATGCTTTTGGGGTTCAAATGGAACGCTTAGGAACGCATATGGCAACATGGGGGCCATGCCCCAGATTCGCATTTGGGATGGAATATGCTTTTGGGGTTCAAATGGAACGCTTAGGAACGCATATGGCAACATGGGGGCCATGCCCCAGATTCGCATTTGGGATGGAATATGCTTTTGGGGTTCAAATGGAACGCTTAGGAACGCATATGGCAACATGGGGGCCATGCCCCAGATTCGCATTTGGGAGGGGATATGCTTTTGGGGTACATGCTGTGAGCCATGGGTGCCGAACGTGACATGTGTTGTGGCAGCATGACAGTGCATGGTCTGAGGTGTGTGCATGCCTGACATGCCCTGCATATTTGCTGTCTGTTGTGGTTATTGGACATGGCATTGGACGCATCGTTATGAGTGAGTGATAGTTGTGTGCCAGCCAACGTATTGCAGTTGTCCCATCTCCTTGGTGTGCGTGCTGCCCTGTGCCATGTGCATCACTGCAGTGCTCGGGGGGTGTGGCCCATGTTGTGTGTTGTTGCTCACAGTGTGTCGTGCGCTTAATTGACTTCTGGCACATGGTTGGTCATGGGCATGTGTCTTAGCGTGACTGCTGTATGTGTGGCAGCTGTGCGGATGACATGCCTTTCATGAGACTGGGGCTGACGGATGGGATGGATGGTATGTTGTATGTGCATGGTGTGTCTGTGAGTTTGATGGGTTCAGTGGTGTTCGTGTGCATTTATGTTGTTCCGCTCTGTTGCGTCTAGTGTTGTTTGTCTTACATAGGCGTAGTTGTGGGGTGTGTGGTTGACAGGCAGTAGGGGCTACATGGACAGGACTTCAATGGTGTTTCGGTTGTGTGTGATGAGTTGCACAGTGGCTGCCGTGTGGGACTATATTCAGTGTGGCTTGTGCATGCAGACGTGGCTCCTTGGGTGTTGCTATGTCTGTGATGGGTCATGTGGGGTGTGAGTCTGCTGTTCATGTCCGTGTGCACATTGTTCACTTGTTCGTGACGGTGGGCGGTGCTGCGTGTCCGTGTGCTACGTGACATGTCCCATGTGTTGGTGGTGTTATGGTCCTCATGCCTCCAGTAATCCAGCCCTGTCCAGTTTCCCACCTGCAAGTTGTTCGTGCGTGCACTGTACTGGATGCCACATGGCTCTAAGCGGGGGTGCTCCATGTTGCAGGTCTGTGGGGGTGGGGGGTGTAGTGGGTCGTGGGGGTGGCTGTACACCCACTGACACCGATTGCTGTGGACCGTGATGTCTGCCTTTCAGCTGTCGTTGTGCACTGCGGTGGCTGACACGTGGCTGTGGGGTGTGGGGGATGCTCCTCCTTGCTGTGCTGTGGGACTGGGGCCTGGTGTGTGTTGTACTTGGGCTGTCCACCGTCCCACCCACTGCACTTTGTGTTCCTGCCACTTACCTGTTACTTGTCGGTTAGTGCAGCTGTGGCGGACACATGGGTGTGGTGGGTGCTCGTTGTGGCGCTTCTGGCATATTTGGGGACCTGTTGGTGGTTACGTGGCTGGCTTAGTGTACACATGTCCCCACGCATCTTACAGTTGTTCGGTTTGGGCTGTGTGTGGTAGTGTCTGTTGCATGTGTGTGTGATGTGTTGTGTATTGTGTGCTGGACATGGGGGTGTTTGTCCCTGGGAGCTGTGGCATGGTAGTTGCGCATGTGAGTACATAGCGGTGTGCTGGTATACATTAGTTTGTACTTACCAGCCTCCACTCCCCCTGCTAATCCGGCGAGGATCTCCGGATGTATTACGACTCGCACCTTCTCCTCCCACGCTTTGAAGGTCTTAAAGAGCGCGGGATTCCCTCCGCCAGTGACGGCAGCCAGCTCTCTGTTTTTGCCCTCCTTCTTCTTGACCAGGCTCTTTACGTCATTCCAACGTTTGTTTATCTCGGTTCTGTTCCTGGGCAGGGTCCCGACTGCATTGACCTGGTCTACGATCCGGGTCCACATTCTGTTTCTGGTGGCTAGTGGTGTGTGCTGGACCATGTTCCCATAGATTTGTGGGTACACCTTGATGATCTCGTCGACCATGACCGTCAGCTCCATGGGCGTGAACTTGGGCATCCTTTGTGGTGCCATGGTGTTTGTGGTGCTGGTGCGGTGTGTGTTGTGTAATGTGCAGGGGGTTTGTGGTGCCGGTGTTTGGTGGTGGTGGTGGTGGTGGTGGTTGTGATGTGTGCGTTTCTGTGGTGTGCTGCTGTCCTTGCTGTGTCACTGTGTCCTCTCCTCTCCTCTCTGGTTTGCAATGTAGCAAGGGGTTGTGGTCTGTGGGAGTGCTGCTTTTGTACTCACCTATGTGGGTGTGTCCTCATGGTCTGTTGTTTTCAGGTGTGTTGTGTCTGGGGTTCTGGCCTTTGTATTTTTTGTTTGTCCGGGGGGTGTTTTCGGGATGTGTACTGTGCTTGTGTATTTGTGTGTGCCTTGCTGTGTGGACTTGTTGGCCATGTTGTGTGCTATTGGTTTTGTGTGCGGATGGTTTCTGTGCAGGTACGTGGGCGCCATGGCTTCTGCCGTGTCGATTCTCATCGGTGTTGTTTGCGCTGGCGGGCGGTATATTTGTTGTTTTTCCGCGCTCATGGCGGTGCGATCGTAATTTCACGTGCGGTGTGTCGGCCGTGTGGGCGGGCGGTTTTGTGTTGTCGTGCGTGTTTCCGTCCGTGGCGGGCGGTTTGACTCCGACTCGGACGATGGCGGTCGGTATTTTGTGTGATTTTTCCGCCGATGGCGGTTTTCGGTTTGTGTACTCATAATGGCGTGGTCGGTGTTCAGGCGGTGTGTGCGGGCGGATTTTTGCCGCTTCCATGCCTGGCGGATTTTTTTACGCCGGGTATCGTAATGGGCCCCTTAGCTCTTTAACTTCATCCTTATCATCTAAAATCTCTGTATTAAGACGCCAAGTACGAGGTCCACTTTTATCCGCAAGATTAAGGACAGTCAATGAGACCGCTGCGTGATCAGAAACGACTATTGGATGAATCATAACATTTATGGTATGTTTTAAAAGAGCAGTATCAACTAGAAGATAGTCGATACAAGAAAAACTAGAATGTGGAGAGGAGAAAAACGTGAAATCGCTACCCGTAGGATTATGCAATCTCCAAGCATCAACAAGCTGATGAGAAGAACACATGTTGAGCAATTGTTTATGTGACCTAGGGGGACGAAATTTAAAAGCAGAATGTCTATCTAAAATAGGATCCAAGGGCAAATTAAAATCACCGCCAGCAATTGTTCTAGAATTTGAGGAATGTCAGAGAGCTTTTTATTTATGGAACGCCAAAAGAGTTGATCATCAATGTTAAGGGCATATATATTCATGATATATAAATCATCCGAACCATTGGACAAGCGAGAAAGCAACCATCTACCATTAGTATCATGCCCAGCAGTAACAATAGATAGACCAGAGTTTTTGGAAATCAAAGTCACAACCCCGTTCTTTTTACCAGAGGCTTCAGAACAAGCAACATCAAGAACCCACTCCTTCCGCAAAAGCAAAGCTTCCTTAAAGGCTATCTTAGTCTCCTGAAGTAGAACAATATCACCAGATAAGCTTTTGCAATAATCTAGGATCTTGGCCCTCTTAACAGGGTGATTCAGCCCACGAACATTAAGTGAGATTACATTTAGACCAGTCATAGATAAACATAAGACAACACATATAAAAACATCTGATAAAGGAAAAAGGGAAGACAATCCAACAGGTCATCAGATATAGGGGTAAATGGAAAGCAAGAGAAACGTAAAAAATATACCGAAGCAGAAGTCCCCAGAGAAGGAAAGATAGAAAGAGGGGAAGAAAAGACTAGAAAGAAGAAAAGAAGGAAAAAAGGTACTCCAAGCAAAAAAGGAGCATAAAAAAAGAAGAACCCCACCAGGGGATGTCTGTAATAGACAATTGGCATGGGGGAAATAACGTGGAGGAGCAACCACAGAGACCAACACTCACAATGCAGACCGCTCAAAAATAGATAATTCATTAAGCAACGGAACAATAAATGTTAATATGTACTATACTATCAATAATCCATCAATAGGAACAAAAATACAAGTTCCAAAAACTACATATATCATATTTGAAGAATGACCAACATATTATCATATCTTAAATAGAAAAGTGAGACAATAATATCAGATAAATATCAAATTAAGGCATTATAAATAACAATAGTAGGTAATATAAATAACAGCCTAAGGCATAATAAATACTCATAAGTGGCATAATAAATAGCAAACTGAGGTATTATAAATACCAATATAAAACATTATAAGTCACGAACCACTAATGTATCAAACACTACAAAAATTGATAGCATCTATGAAAAAAATACTAGATTATATGGAAGGATAGGAAGTAAGTAGCAAATAACAATAAATAATACAAATTCTATAAAATATATCATATTTGATGAGTAACCAACATATTATCATATCCTAAATAGAAGAGTGAGACAATGATATCATATAACTATCAACTTAAGGCATTATAAATAGCAATAATAGATAATATAAGTAGCAACCTAAGGCATAATAGGTGCATAAAAATGGTGTACCAAATGGCAATTTGAGGTAATATAAATAGCAATAAAAAGTATTCTCATTCTCAAGCCATTAATGTATCAAGCACTACAAATTTAATAACATCTAGGAATCAATACTAAGGTATATGGAGAATTAAGAAGTAAATAGGTTATTCCACATAAGATGTAGTTCATGACTTAAGTACATAAATAATGAAAGCAAGGAAAAATCAAGATAATAAATGAATTCATATATATAAAAAAAAAAGAAAAATTGTACAAACAAAACGCAGATGAATATAAGAAAAACAGTAATGGACAAAGACATAGATAAATAGTAAACACACAGAAAAAGATTAATCACCAGCATAGAATCAAAGAAAGAGAGGAGGAAAAAAGTCAAGCAAAACGGAGAATAAACGTACCGGGAGCATGAAGAAAGGAAAAAATGAGCAAAGAAAGAGAAAGAATGAGGAAAGTGGAGAAAAATAATATATATATCATTTATCATAAAAATAGTGAGAAAGAAAAGCCAAAAGAAGACCAACTATCTAGAATGACATACCGGCAAAGATTTCATCAATAGAAACTAAGAAAAAAGTCCACAGGAGGAGAAGCAAGTGAATAGCAAACATAAACAAAGTTGAAATAGGTCGGAAATATAAAAAGATAATAAGAAAGAAAGTGAGAAGAAGGGAAATAGAGACACAATGACATCCAATAGTTAACAAGATAGCACCGAAATAGTGCTAACAAATCCAATGTAAACTCCAAATAACATACATAGAAATATGAACAACCTTAAGACCTGTAAAGGAGAAATCAGTTAAAAGAGAATATCCAATATAGATCAAACATCCTTTACAGTCTATAGTTATCATTACAAAAAGCAACACAGAGGAGCACTATTAACCACACACTATAGGGCCGAATCCGATTCGGGCCGGAAAAAATACCGACCGACTCGGTACGGGATAATAGTCCGACCGACACGTACCGGCGTTGCCCGACCTGGGAAGTACGATGAAATGCATGGGAATCACGACCAACTTGTACGGAACTCAAGGCGAATGACCGACCCGGCCGGAAACAAGCTATCCGGCCGGGAAACCACGCGAATCGAACCGACCGACACGCATCAGGAAATAATCCGAACGAAACGTACCCGCGAACTCCGACCCGCGCAGTACGATGCAATGGGTGCAAATTCAGACCGATTCGTACGGAGCCCAAGCCGTATGACCGACACGCATACCAAACCCAGCCGAACAAACACAATACTCCGCGACCGACGCGTACGCCGCATATGAAACTGAGCTGAAACACAACGGGAACGACTCGGAGAGGTGCGCACGAGACAACTGCAACGTCCTACTCGGTCAGAAGAGAATACGTAACCGGGAACGA